>VDFB02251640.1:0-158400 GCA_007258455.2 Sequoia sempervirens | reverse complement strand
TCTTGGGTTTTCCATGTAAATCTGGTGTTCTCATGTGTATGGATGTGTTTGCATTATTGTTTCTCGTGTTTATATTCTACTAATGCATGATAAGGGTTTAAAGGTTGTTAAGGGTTTAAGGATTAATGCAAATATGAATGTTAATGAGGGAACTTTGATGTTTTAATGTACAATTTATTCAACCCACTCTAAGTTGTCTTGTGAATTCAACACAAACACAAGGGAGGAATAACGCATGAAGACAACAAATCTTTTGGGTCAAGATAAAAGAGATCTAATTGTCTCAACACCTTGCATCATTCTTGAAAGGAACAAAGATAACACATCATAACATAAAAATAAATAGAGATAAAAGCAAATAAAAGTCATAGTAGATTCATTTTCTTTGTATCCTTATGCCAACAAGAATAGGGGTCATCCAAAAAAGAGAAAATAACACAAATACATGTCAAGAAGCACATTATGAGAAATCACATCATGTGCAAGTAAAAACACAAAGACACAAAGGCACTACACATGTGGTTTGATCTATATTGAATCGTTTACATCCTAATCTTTCTCATCATAAATGGAAGGGAAAAAATACACTAAAGGAACTATAGTAAGTGTGGTACAAGAAGTACAAAGTTTAAGAAATGGTGAGTCACTCTCATTAGGTGTATCATTATGGTTGTCCCCATCTAAATTTATTCATTTAGAAAACATAAGATAATTCATTATGGTCTCCTTTTAATTCTTTTATTTTATCTTTAGATTCATCATTAGAATGTGTCACAATAGGTTGCATATTAGTACTATCAGCATGATCGTGAGCACTGACATCCATATTTGTATCTAGTAATATGTTTATTCTTTGTCTTAGTTGAGAAGAATAAGGTTCAACTTCATGATTCGATGAGGGTGGTGGAGTAGATTCAGGAAATCATGAGGATGGATGGGTGGGAGGTATTTCATCAATATTTTGTTGGATGGATCGTTGATCACTAGGTAAGGTTTACACTCTTTAGTAAGCTAACGATCCATAGCTTGAAATTTTTGTTTGTGTTCTTTTGCACTTCTATTTATTCTTGTACAAGCATTATCTTGTGAAGGATGGATTGAGTCATTTCTCAACATTAGTCCCTTTTGTTCCTTTGTAGGAGGAATCAATGGGAGTATCAAAGGTTGAGAAACCATAGGTTTCTTAGGTTTTTGCACAAAAACTTGTTTTTCCTTAGGAGGCACAAATTTGATCCCTGAAGGCTTTATCAAATGTTTGTCTTGTGGTCCTTTATAGGATGGTAGAGTAGGAACCACAACATACGTGTCAAAAGGTCAAGGAAGAATACTCGGTTCAGGCCAAGGTTCATTCACTACCTTTGAAGTAGGAGGAACAACTATCGTAGCCACTGGAGAGCGAGGGGCCTCATGCAAAAAGTTACTAAGGGATAATGCAGCTATATGCTTATCTTTAAACTTTTGATATGACACAATTAAATAATCCTCATGAGGTTTAACATGTTGGATTGGTTGAGCCCAAAAGTAATCTAGTAAAAATATTTCATGAGAGGCCAAAGACTTAAATCCACCATGGTAAATAATGCATATTTGTTCTTCAAATGGGAATTTAAGACATTTTGAATAATTGATGGGACCGTGTTTCGGGAGCTTAGCCATGGATGACCTAACTTCACATGAAACTATTCCAATGTCGAAATTATGGTAAATGAAAAATTGAACTCTTTAGGTCCAAATTTTAATGGGAGAGTTATAGAACCATCAAGAGCCTTTAATAATGGTTTTTATTGTTCATAATCATCTTTATAAAGCTCATGCACATATAATAATAATTCTTTGGATATCATATTCACTATACATATGGGATCAATGAGTATTCCCCATGTGGGTTTATCATTAATTCTACCAATAATATAAAGAGGACCATTAGATGTAGTTATAGAAGCATCAATATGTGTGAAATCAATATTAGGAAAAAGATTAGTTTGAATTGTACAAGGTTAAATATCAATAATTTTGATCTCATTAAATAGATCCTCAATTTCTTCTTTAGCTTTAATCGTTGGAAAAAAATGGTACCAGATGTAAAATGATATTGACAAAAGGATTTTACATTAAAGTTTAGTGGTAATGGTTTAGTTGTGTCAATAGATCTAATATGAGGAAGTTGAATCATGTTTTTGTTTAAAAATTACAACATAAGAGCATGGAGAGAATCAGTAAATTGTGAAAAAATTCTGTCTTGGCCTAAATTGATATGGTGTTGTGGATGTAGTGGAAACTTCCATGTGGATGTTATTGGATTGGTGTTGCTTCTCCAAATTTATAATCCTTTGAATTACCCAAATCCTTTAAATTTTTCAAATTCCTCTTACTTGCAAGGGTTTATCTAAAAATATCTTTAGGATTGTAAAAACCACAAATCCTTCTTGATCCCTTGTACTTTTGTTATATTCTTGCATTGATTGTTTTCCTTGGTCACTTGGTACCTTAAGTTATGAATCTAGGGCCTTCGTTTCATTTAGTAACTGACCCCATTTATCTAAGCACTAGTTAGGCCCATTACCTTTATTCACTTTTAAGTACTGCTTAAACCCTTGTTCCTTGTTAGGTCCCACTTTACACTTGGTTTCATTTTGTGCATTTCCTTCAATTCGCAAGCACCTTTTGTTTTATTATTATTCCCCATAAAATTGTGAAATGACCATTTGTTTCCTTTTGTTGCTAACTTGTATGGTTCTTCGCCAATAAAATCATACATCTTTCTCTTTTTAGTTCCTTTGGTTTGGTAACATTCTGTTTAGGTTCTCGATGTATTAAGATGTCCCACAATGTCTTTTAAACCATATGTTTATCAACAATTTTTCCTAGTAACTTAAGTTGTTCATTTATGCATGTGCTTTTAAAAATATTTAAGTTTCCCAATGAAAAGCCTACCAAGTGGTTCCACCTTCATCCTAGTAAGTGTCAAGTGTTGGATTTTAATTGAGTCTCACTAGTTATAACCTTTGCAAAATATTTGAACCCTAAAAATTTATTTCTTTCTGAGCCCCCAAAAAGTACCCTTCATATAGTTTTAAGCTAAGTTGTTGCCACATCATATTAGCTGCAATAATTTTTTATTTTCACGCTAGCTTAAACCTTTGTGGGATAATATTCATTTAGTTCTTTGTTTCCCTAAAATCCCAAAATAGTACCACATTTCTCTTCACTGTTTATTTTATTGTTTTACGGAAGAAATCCTTGTTGGGGAGGCTTATAAGGTTTCCACTTTGTTCCCACAATTCCTTGAAACTTTGACATGTGTTCCATGTCAGCATAAAGGGGAAAGGATCTTTCTCTTTGTGGAAAGGATTTTAAAAATCTATGACTACAATTGATCTTCACCAAATCGATGGTCCACATTCAAAAATAGAGAATAGTTATCATTGATTGCGTCTTCAAGCATATGAAGACATTAATGGCAGATTTGATCTATATCTACAAATTTTGTGACTATATTGGCTTAATTATATGTATTTATATCATTCAAAGTGAAAAATGAAGATTGTAGAGTAAAATTATTATGGATTTCTAGGTGAACGATGGTTTTTTTCTGTGACATATCTAGGGTTTATAGAAAGATTTAAATTGTAAGTGAATTCAAAAATTATTTGTGCATTTTGGGGTAAAAAGGGAAATTTCTAGTTTGCTAAATATAGAATGTGAATTAGGCCTCTTGAAAGATAGTGAATGTCTAAAATTTTAAATAAATCTCAAGTAAAGCAAAGAGGAAACAAGAATGATAAGGGAAGGAGCAGCTATGAAAATTTTATACCTTGTTGATAACATGTTGGGCCAAAAATTATCTAATATTTTGAGTCATGTTGATAAGGTCTAGAATTTTTTGTTTTGTTTTAAAGATGCATTCATTGACCATGCCAAGATAGAGGTTACATTTAAATACTTTCAAGTCAGTTGGGCCCTAGGAGTTACATTATTGAAGATTATTGTAGAGTACTCCAATTTTGATCATGATTTTGTATCTACCATCCTTTCTAAATCTAACTTATACCACCATAATAAATTCCAAGCACTCATAAGGAGGGATTTGGATGTTTTGAGGGTTTTTAGGAATTTCAAATGCCTCCTATATTGGATAAAGAGGGGGAAACAAAGTATTTTAAGGAGTGGAAATCTAATTTTGTTGACATTCTCCCTCCTATATATGTGGGAATAAATAAGAATGGTGAAATAAACTCAGAGCAAATAAACCTCTGCATGGACACGCTCTCCAAACTTGAGTACAACATGGCTAGTTTCTTTGGAATGGCACATGTATTAATTGGTGATAAACATATGGATGACATGATTAGGGCTAATAAATTTTTCCCTCTTATATGACAACTTGTTATGAAAGCAAGATAATAAATAAGGAGCTAAGAAGTATGGAGATTTGAGTTGATTCTCAATCAGTTATCATCATACAACATAAATCAAAGATCAACAAGTCAAATTCACTTCATTAGGTCCAAAGGGAAATTTTGATTGAATAAAATCTATTCAGTGTTATAAATTCTCTCAGAAGGTTTTAAATTGTATTACAACTTCTTCCTCAAGTTTTTAATGTATTTTGTCTTATATGAAGGTGTCATTGCCTATTTTTGTCTTTTGTGTTATAAGCAATGGAATAATACTTTTAGCTTGTTACTCCCTTCTGTAAAAGGGATTTATGAGCCTTATTCTAGAATTCAAGTCCTTGGGTTTTTAGCAAGTCTTTGTAAAAAACTAGTCTTGCATAGTTAAGTCTTTTGAAGTTTAGAAAGAGAATATTACAAATCTTATCTATGATAGAAATAATCAATTAAATTTTGTTGTTCATATGAATATAAGTCACATTGTTGATGTCTCCTTGTTGTAAAATAATATATTTTGAATCTTAATAATCAAATATCATCTAGATTCTCGTTGTACACTTGTTATAATGGAAGTTTGATCGTAGGATCTATTCAAGTAATGAATTAATTTTTCTTTCAATTGAATGATTGAAGATATTGTGGTTATGATAAGGATCTTAAAGAAGATTAATGATTTCCATTTGTTAGTTCTCTTATTGTAAGGAAATAAGATTTTAAAAATCTATTGAGTTAGGCTTTCGATTTGTTATCAAGAAAAGTTACTTCATTCAAGACTCTATAATGGATAAGACACCAATAACATTAGTTTACAAGGCCAAAACCTTGGCAATATCAACACAAAATTGAAATTTTTTAATTTATTTTTATCAAAGTCCGTTCCTATACCCCAAGTCAATGGAGCAAGAACGACACAATATTATTGACCCTTGTGTTTCCCACTATGAATCGGAGTTGAACCTTGGAAAGATCAACACAAAATTAGAAAATTATCTTCTAATTTTTTTTATTTTATTATGCTCATTTCACACTATTGAAGTAAAAAGCTATAAAGAATTTGTGAATAAGGTTTAGCCAATCAAGTTCATCCTTAATTTTTTTTATGTGAAATTCTTATCTATTTTGACATCATTGGACACACTATTATTATTTCAAAAGTGATGTTGTGTAAAGGGAAACCCACCTTGGTTTTGCAGAGCCTAAAGTACATAGGAGAACAACTATGAATCTAGCTCCTATTCATTGGCCATTGATCTAGAGTTATTGAGTATAGTATTTGGCTAGAGTTCTTGAATATATTATTTGTCTAATCCTCAAAGAAACCTATCCAATCAGTTGGGAACACCAATAGGATGATTTAGTAATTTTTATCTTCATAAAGCTCTTATTTTGCTTCTTAAATGGTTGATAGTTGTTATGAGGCACAACTTCGGACTGACTAGTAGGATTTAATTAAGGTGTACCTTCATATTGACTAACTAATATCTAATAATCATGAAGGGTCATATGTAAATGTGTCAATGGAGGATATTTCATCAACAAGATCTTATCTCTAAGGCTAGGTTACCAATTTCCAATAAAAACTCTTTGTATATCGACATATGGAATGTTATAGGAGATTTGTGACTAAAGAGCTTTGTATTGTCCTATAAATTCAGTCACCTTCTCTTTAGGTCCTTGCTTACAATGAACTAAATTTTTTAATGTAACTTGAGGTCTAATATTTTCTTGAAAGTGTTGAATGAATTCATTGACAAGTTGTGTAAGGGACACTATTGAGTTATTTGGAAATGAAAAAAACCAATCCAAAGTGATATCATTTAATGACCATGGAAAAATTTTAGCTAAGAGAGAATATTCAAAAATGAAATCACTAAATAAAGTGTGATAAAGGCCAATACATTATTGGTGGGATCTCCTTTACCATCATACTTCTCAAAGTGAGGTATTTCAATGTTTTGTGGTATGGGTGTTTTTAAGATAACAAATGATAATGGGCTACATGTGATGTATGTTGGAGGGTTGGAATTGGATTGAATTTGGTTAATGTTTGAATTTTTGTAATGATGACATGTTTTGCAAATGTCAGTTTATCATAGAATCATTTGGTGACATGTTTTGAGAATGTATTGAATATGGTAGACTATTATGGATGACTAGAATATTATTTTTTTGCATGTTTATAATAAGTAATAAACATTTAGGTATTGTAGGTGAGGGGATACAACTATAAGGACTCCCACAAGAAAACCCCAAACTTGTGTTTAGACCATTACTATATCGTGTGGTTGATGCCATGACTAGAGGCGTAAAGGTGGGAATATAAGACATGGTTTTAGGAGAGGAATTTTTTTTTCATAATTTTTTTTGAGCATTGGTAAAGGATTGGGTTCAACTAGCCACTATAGGAATGTTTTCATCCACTATATGAGCTAGGCTATGAAACACTTCTATCCCTTGCAAATCATTGATCAAATTCCTAAGGTTGTCCAAAAGAGGAATTATTTCCCCATACAAAGTCTTAGTACTTAAGAATTATTGAAGTCCTTCTAGGTCTTTATCCAATTATTTAAGTTTTTCTTTAGGGACATGGGGAACAACAACCTCCAAGTCCACATAAATGTTAGGTGGTAACAAAGACATAGGTAATGTAGGGTTAGGAAGAGAGTCAAAGATAGTTTATGTAGATGTAACACCTTAAGTGAACGAGTTATAAGAATTATTCTCAACAACAAATATGATTGAAGTACGAGAAGCCATAAGTTTGAAACTATGTCTCATAGGGGTATTATATATGGGGCACCAAGTCATGAAGCTCATAAATTTATTAAAAGATTCAAAACACTTAAGTGCTCATATAATGAAGGGAAAATAAAATTATAGTGATAAGACTAAAAAAATTAGGCACAAAACATAAATATGCACATGAATCATAGAGATAGAAATACAATCCAAATTTGGCCTAAAATTAGCTAGACAAGGTTCTAGTGCCCTAAAGTTGAGAGGTAAATTTTTTCTAATTTCAAAATTTAGAAATGATCTATAGTGTCTTGGGATCCAAATTTGTAGAGGTTCAAGTCTGACAATATAAAAATTTATGGAAATGCATAAAATCTCAAATTTTCTATGTAATACATAAGCATGCATACAATTTTAGATTTTGAAGTGATGCAATATGTTCAAAAGGAAATTTTTAGATTGTAACATGCAATAATTAACTAAAGGTATTTTGAAAAATATAGAAATTGAAACTTCTTTATGTTTTGAAATGACAAAGACTATGCAAATCTTTACTCTTTTAATGCTTTTAACCAAAATATGTATGCATAAATGACCAATTCAAACACTTAGATTACATTCAAACTTTAAAATAACCTAAATAATATTTTATAAGGTTTTTAAAGTGCAAAAAATGTATGGTTCACCAAAATTTGATGTGGGAAAAGGGATCTAGGGTCTAATCAACACCTTCTTCTACATCACAATGGAAGGAACAAAAAATGATCAAAAACACCCACTTGACTACTAACTGTTGTGGAAGAGCCAAAATGGTGGATTAGGGTTTTGGTTCTTTTTTGGGGGTTGATTGATGGATTAATAATTGATAATTTGATGATACAAATGCATACATATGTTAACTATGCAACTACAACAGAATTTTATGATTTCAAAACACATAATAGAAACACAAAAAAGGATCACAAAATAATAGAGTGCAAAGATAGAGGAACCTAGCAAATAAATTTGGGCTTAAACTAGCCAAAAAAGGTGCTAGCATTATAGTCCTAGAAATATAAACCCTAAAAATTAGAAATCAAATCTCAAATGGCTACTGTATGTAGGTTCTTTTCTTCTAGACTCAGTGGACCGAAACTTCATTTGTCAATGATTAATTCCACTTTTCCTTAATTTATTTACATGTGAGTTTTGAATGCTTGATTGAGAAATTAGGTCTTCAATCCTTTCCCAAATTCCCTTAAGATATGTCACCTACACACAAGAGAGGAGAGAAACATTTTTATTGTATAGGAGCTTGTCTAAGTCAACCCCATTTTGGTGTTTCCACCTCCACAATGGCTATGATGATGTAAAAGAGTGCTTACCTTAGGTCGGGTAGAGGAAAATTGATAAAAGAATGATAAATTGATAAGTGTTGCAACTTACCACTTAGATCTACTTTTATTGATGAACCGAAGTCATTGTACTCATCACCTTCAAGGAGAATTTGATTTTTTATTTGAAGTCTTGCAAGTGTTAGCGCTCACAAAAAAATGGACATAAAACATGAATAAACCCACATGAAAACTTGATGCATTATTAATAATGAATCTTAACTGATAATAATTATAGTAAACTTTGCTAATTATTCTCTTTATTGTTTTTTAGGATTCTCAATTATGATCTCAAACATTTTCTAGGATTTCAAATGATGAAAAATAATTATATTTATATGCATTTCTTTAATTTCTCGCAAAATTAATTATCAACAATTGACAAATGAATTGAAAATTCTAAATGTTAAAATGCCAAAATGACATATTTAAATTGGGGCCAAAATAGGCTAGATAGGGGTGCTAACATCTTAGTCTAGACCTACTTTGGGTCTTTAAATGTTGTTAAATAAATGTTAAATTATACTCCCAATTTAATTTTGGTTTTTTAAATATGATGATGAAATGGGTAATTTAAGAGAACAATTGGGTCCAAACACATAGGGGGATCTAAACCTAATGTGAAATTGTCAAGGGTGACAATTTACAATGCTACAATCACTATCTTTACATTAAAACTATTAATGAATGGATTCTAATTATTTTCTTATATTTTGATCACATGTTATTTATTGCTAACAACATGGTGATGATTAGTACTAGACCCTTGACCCATTGATTATGTTAGCATGTGTGGCCAAATTGTAGATAGCATAACCATTAATTGAGTTACATAATCATTTATATAGCCTTATATAGGTATTTTATCCAACTTGGGTGGCATCCAAGACATAATTATCATAAATATAGGAAGTAGTGAGTACAATTTGATCATTATATTATGAATTATGTTCTTTTGAAGACTTTTAGAGATTCCTCCCCTCAAATTGGCTTATTGTTCTCAATTATTATAATTTTTTTGTATCATGTTTCCTATTATATTATTCTCCTAGTCAATTTATTTCATTATAAGTGGTATCAGAGTATGATCTTGACATCTAAAAGGAAATAAACTAGGTAATTTTTTAATTTTGGAACTAATATTTTGAAGTACAAATCTCTATTAATTTCATGTTTTTTAAAAAAAATTAGAGGGTATTCAAGGTCATATTAAATAAATTAAAAATAAAAATTGAGGTCATTTGAAGTCATTTTAAATATTTATTATAAAAAATTAGGGTTTTAACTAAAATTGCTTCTAAGGCTACAAAACAACAAAAATTTGGGAGATTTTTTTACAACAATGAGATATATATTTATGAAATTTGTAATATAAAATTTAATTTATTTTTTTATTTTTTAAGTGAATTATTATGAAAATAATTTTTGCAACATCATGGTTGGGGATTCAAGAAGAGGAAATGGGAGGATATAGTCACACCTTGTAAGTCTCCTTAGATGGATGATCTAATTATACTGGATGTATTCTAGAATTTTATATATGAAGCAACCACCATCAAAAAGGAAGAAATCTTAGTGCTATTATCTCTACTTAAGACAAATAAAAATAAATATTTTATAGATGTTAATCTTGGAATTTATCATCAACTTAGAATTAGGGATGACAATGCACATAAGACAACTTTATGAACCCCTGAGGAAAGCTATGATTTTTTTGTGATTCCTTTTGGCTTCATAAATGCACCAAATATACTTTAGTTTTTTACAAAATCTTTCATCATTCACTTGGGAGGAGAACTTGCAAAATGGGAATCAAATTTTGGACATTATTAAATGAAATTGGTTTTATGCTAATCCATACAAGTTCTTTTTTAGAGTCAAAGAGGTAGATTACCTTGGAAATATTGTTTCATATAAGGGATTCAAGGTGGAACCTCAAAATATCAAAGCCATAGTAGATGAAAATTTTCTAGGATCTCAAGAACCTACATGGTTTTTTAAGGTTTATTGGTTACTATCATTATTATTTTTTCAAAATGGTAGCAGAGTAGTACCTCTTAGAATTTTTTTAAATAAATATTCTTTCCAATGGAATGAGGTAGCCACCAAGGAATTTGAGAAGCTAAAGGAAGCCATGTACACATTTTTAGTTCTAGTTACCCCATTTAAAAAAAAATATTATAGTAGTGATTTTATTAGTCATGACATGTTGCAAGTATGAAGGTGTTGTCATTGATGTCAACTATGTGTTAAGGAAGGTTGTTGCATGATGAAGATGCCGATGATATTGAGAAAATTGTGAAAAAGAGGGAAACAATTTGTTATAGGTTGTGTGCATGTGTATAATTGAGATATTGAGGAAGTGTTGTGAGTACATGGAGCTATCTTTGTGTTGTAGTCTCTGGAGATGTGTTGGAATAAAGTAATGTTCTAAGATGGTGTCCCTAGTACTTGGTTTCCAAGTGCTTTTGAGAAAACTTGATAAATAGAGAAAATAGTGTTGTGCAATTGTTCAAAACATGCCCTAGGATGTGCTCCATGTTTCTTCTATGTTTATGCTATGCCTATGTAGATCTAATATGTTGTTCAAGGTTTTTATAATTTTTATATCTAGAATTTGGGTTTTTGGATCACTGTGCAGAGTGAGATATGTTCACCAGTGTGTGAACCAGTTTTTTAGTGTTATTTGTTGTGGTCTAGGAGAAATGTATTTTCTCTGCATTTTTGTACATTTTAGTTTTAGGTTGTGTGGATATGGGAAGTTTCCTATAATGCTTGTATCTTTTTGAATTTAGGGTTTCACTTGATTTGGTACAATATAGTGCGTGTTTCATGTGTCAAAGTGCATATAAGGTTAGCTGAATGTTCTAGGTTGAAGTATTTATATGATGCAAGTTTGGATGAAGTCTTTGTTGGATCTTAGGTGGTTCATGAATTGTTCTAGATCATGTTAAATTGAATTTTATTGTCCAAAAGTTTCAGATTGATTTAAGGAAGTGTGTACTTAAATTTTTATGGTGTTTGTACAGGTATTGGTAGAACCAGTGTTAACACTACATGTGAATCCTTTCGAAGCATGTGAAATCATGTTAAGGTGTGTTAGGATTAATTTGGGTCCTAACTAAGGATTTATATGGGTTGTCTTCATTCTTATCCACCGCGGGAATGTTTGGGTGCAAACCTAATTTGAAATTTTAAATGTAAATGATGTGTTGCTGACCTTGGAGAAGGTTTTCAAGGTTGAGGCTGCCATAAATAAGAGTGGTGTTGTTTCAAGATGTAAGAGGAGGAAAGATAGATGCGAGTGATGAATTTGATGCAAATTACTTAAGTATAGATGCGAATTTGAGCAAAGCAATGTGAACTTCAAAGTGTTAGATTCCTAAAGGAAATGAGCTGAAGGTGTCTACAATCATTCAAACAAGGATACAAGAGTGTTGAAGCATTTATGGTGGATTATCTATTGCATTGAGAATTTTTTCTCTATGTAACATTTCTCTTCTATCATCTTTGATTCTTTTTGTGGTAGTGAGCCTTTTTGGACAGTGTGTTCTATTCTAGAAGTGAGCCCTTGTATTAGTTTTATAATTACTTATATTGTGAGCTAATCCTCACTATGGTTTTCCCCCATTGGGTTTTCCATGTAAATCTGGTGTTCTCTTGTGTATGGTGTTGCTATTTTAGTTTTTGTTATTTTCATTTCATGACTAATCAATTTAACATAATAAGGGTTTAATGAATGCTTGTGGATTTGATTACTGTTGAGGGTTTTGATATTTTAATTTCCTACAATTGATTCACCCCCTCTCAATTTTCATGTTCATTCAACAATTGTTCTTAGAGAAAGGTTCCTTAGAGAAGAGCTTAATCGCTTGAGGTAGATCCAGAATGGCGAACAAGTTGGATTTCCCTAGATTTGATGGCACAAACCATGCCTTCTAGAAGACAAAGATGGAAGGATAGCTAGAATATCATGGGTATGAGATTGAAAAGACTAAAGAATCAATATACTATACCTACGAATGGTCCAAGTACAAGTGATGAGATCAAGGAACATGATGTAAATGCTAAGGAAAGATTTATTCTTGTGAATAGTCTTTCAAATTTTGAATTGGTAAAAGCTATGAATCTTAAGACTACTAAATAAGTTTGGGATAAGCTTGAGAGCATTTATGAAGGATATCATAAGGTCAAACAAGAAAAGTTGCAAAATATGAAGGCACAATTTGAGACCTTGCGAATTTCTGAAGATGAAACAATTACAACCTACATACAAAGAGTTGATGAGCTGGTAAGTGCTATGAGAGGTCTTGGTGCACAAGTCAAAGAACCTAGGGTGGTAAAGAAAGTTCTAAGATCTCTTCCCGATTCTTACAATGAAGAGGTATTTGCTATTGAGGAAGTTACAAATTTTAATACTTATTCTAGAGATTAGTTGATTGGTACACTAACTTCATTTGAAATGAGAAAACATGGCTTGAGAAATGGTACAAAATTGGAGACTGCTTTCAAGGCTAGAAAATCAGAAAAGATTGAAGATTCAAATGGAGAAGATATTGATGATGTCGAAGATAACTTTGTAAGAAGCATGAAAAAGGGAAGCAATAATTACAAAGGTAACTACATTTCAAATGTTTTAGCTCTAGAAATTCAGGTCATTATGCTTCAAGATGTCCAAACAAAGTTGTGAACAATAAAAGTAAGGATAACAAAGGAAAGATGATTAAAACAAGTTACTATGTTAGAGAAGATGGTGGTATTTTTTATGATGAATTTGATTATGGAAATGATGATGAAAATGAATGCTTGTTCTTTGCTTTAAAAGATGAATATACTTCTGCTAACTCTAAAAATTGTGTGAAGGAAAGTATTTCGAAGAAGAAGGATAAGGTAGAAGGTACTTTGGTTTTTTCTTTTCATGTTAAACAGGATAAAAACTATTGGGTTGTTTGAAATTGGCTACTCTAATCACATGGCTGGAGATAAAATTAAGTTTTTTAGACTTGAAAAGTATGATGGAGGATTAGGTAAACTTGGAGATGATTTAGGAGCTAAGATTTGTGGAATAGGTTTAATCAATTTTTATGGCAAGCATAATATTGAAGATGTTTACTATGTTAAAGGTTTAAGGCCTAATATTTTGAGTGTTGTAAACATGTGTAGCAAAGGATATAATCTTGTGTTTAAGGATGAAATATGTGAGATCAGAAACGGGTCTAGAACTATGATTGTTGTTGGTAAGAGGGCAGATGGAAATATCTATTAGCTCAAGGGTGTTGATGGTCATTACTTTATGTCTTAGATTAATGAAAGTTGGTTATGAGAATGGAGGATGTGTCACATGAATTTTGACAATTTGGTTAGAAGCAGTTCAGTTCATGTAGTGAGAGACCTACCAAGAATTACAAAGCCTATCAATGTCATTTGCAAAAATTGTCAATTTGGAAAGAAAATAAGGAGTAGCTTCAAGGGAAAGGAACAATCTGCTACTGGCTACTAGAATTAATACATACAAATCTTTGTAGACCTACAAGGGTGAGAAGTATTCAAGCTGACATGTGTTTCATGCTTTTGATTGATGATTACTCTAGAATGACATGGGTTACTTTTCTTAGAGAGTAATATGATGCACTAGATAGATTCAAAGCATTTAAAGTTATGGTTGAGAATGAATTGGATTTGAAAATCAAATGTTTGAGGTCTGAAAAAGGTGGATAATTCACCTCCAACAAGTTTAACATGTTTTGTGAAGTTCATGGAATAAAAAGGCACAAGTTTTTTCCCCTAGAACTCCTAAAAACAAATGGTGTGGTTGAAAGGAGAAACCAGACTATTCAAGAAGTTATTAGGACTATGATGCAAGAAGCTAACCTACTGGAAGTCTACTGGAGAGAAGTAATTCACATTGCTATTTGCATACTTAACAGAGTTCAAGCCAAAGCTAACAACACAAAGACTCCCTATGAGTTGTGGTATGGAAGGATTCCTACTATCAAGTACTTTAGAGTATTTGGAAGCAAGTGTTATATCAAAAGAGATGAAGAAAAAATAGGAAAGTTTGATACTAGGTGTGATGAAGGAAAATTCCTTGGATATTCTACTAAAAGAAAATCTTACAGATGTTATAACAAAAGGACAAGAAATATTGTTGAAAGTGAAAATGTTAAGGTTGATGAAGATGTGAAAAATTCAATTGTTGTAGATGGATATGTGTCAGATGAACCTACTTGTGGAGAAGAAGAAAAAGAAAAAGATAAAGATAAAGAAGTGCAGAATGAATAGGAAGAAGCTTCAAAAAAGACCCCTAAGACCCTTAAGTATGTGCAAAAGAATCATTCTAAAGAACGGATCATTGGAGACAAGAGGAAAGGAGTATTGACAAGAAGTAGAGCTATTGAAGCTAAGGTAAATCTATGTTTACTCTCTAAAGTTGAACCTAAAGTAGTAAGTGAGGAATGCAAAGATGAACATTGGATGAAGGAAATGGAAGAAGAACTTATGTAGATTGAGAAAAAATAGACTTGGGAATTGGTTCCTAGACCAAAAAACAATGACATAATTATAACTAAGTGGGTATTCAAAAACAAATTGAATGATAATGGAGAAGTGATAAGAAATAAGGAAAGACTTGTATGTAAGGGTTACTCACAAGTGGAAGGAATAAAATTTGAGGAAAAAATTTTTCTGTTGGATAGGATGGAAGCTATTAGAATATTTTTTCATTTTCAGCATATAAGGACTTTAAATTTTATCAAATGGATGTGAAGTCTACTTTCCTGAATGGTGAACTGGAAGAAGAGGTTTACATGGAACAACCGAAAGGATTTCAGTTGTTAGATCAATTGGATATGATTTGCAAATTGAAAAAGGAATTATATGGATTGAAGCAAGCTTCTAGAGCTTGGTATGCAAGGTTGGATAGATATTTGATGCAACAAGGATTCAGTAAAGGTGCCACAAATAGTAATCTTTAGTTCAAATTTGAGGAAGATAAAATCTAGATAGTGGTTGTGTATGCGAATGGAATTATCTTTGGAGAAAACAAAGCTATGTGTAAGAAATTTGTAGAAGAAATGTAGATAGAGTTTGAGATGCCAATGTTTGGGGAGATGAATTTATTTCCTGGGCTACAAATCAATCAAATAGATAAATGAATTTTCATTTCATAGTCAAGGTATGTCAAGGAGATATTGAAGAAGTTTAGAATGTAAGACTCCAAACTGGTATGTGCTCCTATTGTGACTGGTTGCAAATTGAATAAGGATGATAAATCACCTAAGGTTGATTGGAGTAAGTATAGATATATGATTGGTGGATTGTTATATCTAACTGATACTAGACCGAATATCATGCATGTAGTTTGTCTTGTGGCTATATTTCAAGATCTTAAAGAGACACATGTTGCAATAGTGAAGAGGATATTTAGATATTTAAAAGGCACTCTTGATTATGGCTTATGGTATCCTAAGGATACTAATTTCACATTAAGTGCTTACACAGATGCAGATTGGGAGCTGGTTGTGTTGATGATAGAAAAAGTACAATTGGTGGGGCATTATTTCTTGGATATAGATTGGTGTCATGGTTGAGTAAGAAGAAGGATTCAGTTTCTTTATCCACTACAGAGGTTGAGTATATTGTAGCAACATCTTGTTGCACACAAGTATTATGGATGAGATAGACATTGAAGGACATCAAAGTAATGTATGATGAGCCTATATCTATCTTTTGTGACAATAAAAATGTAATTAACATTTCAAAGAATCCAGTGATGCATTCAAGGACAAAGCATATATCAATCAGGTATCACTTTTTGAGAGAGAAGGTTATGGAGAATGAGGTGAAGCTTGAATATGTACCTAAAAAGATAGGATTCCTGACATATCTACTAAGGCTCTTCCTAAGGCTCTTCCTAAGGATACTTTTTAGTATCTTCAGGAGAATTTGGAGGTTATTGCCCCTCCTTCTCTAAACTAGATGCATATGGAGATGCATTAGTCGAGTGGATTTATGGATTCATCATGTCTGGATTGATGTTGGTGGATACCTCTCAGGAGGAGTAGGTAGTGTCATGTGTTGTCATTGTGTAGAGTTATTGATTTGGTTGGGTGTACTCCTTAGGGGGAGCATTCAGAGCAAGTATCTTGGTTCAATGTCAAAGGGGGGGAACAATCTAAAACATTTTATCCTTTTTCATTGATGTGAAATTGGGAGAAAGAATCATGTGAAAGATTTTATCTACAGAGGGGGAGAGAAAAGAAAATCATAAGAAGTGTAATCAGAGTTGTGTTGTCTTTGATTGTTTCTGAAATCATGTGTTGCCATAAAGGACAAAGGGGGATATTTTTGCAAGTATGAAGGTTTTGTCATTTATTTCAAAAATTTGGTGTTGTCATTGATGTAAACTATGTGTTGAGGAAGGTTGTTGCATGATGATGATGTCAAGGATATTGAGAAAATTGTGAAAAAGAGGGAAACATTTTGTTACAGGTAGTGTGCATGTATAGTTGAGATAGAGAGGAAGTGTTGTGAGTACATGGATCTATCTTTTTGTTGTAGTTTCTAGAGATGTGTTGGAATAAATTAATGTGCTAAGATGGTGTCCTTGGTACTTGGTTTCCAACTGATTTTGAGAAATTTTGATAAATAGAGAAAATAGTGTTCTGCAAGTGTTCAAAATGTGCTCTGGGATATGCTTCATTTTTCTTCTATGTTCATTTTATGCTTGTGCAGATATGATATGTTGTTCAAGGTTGTTATTAGTTGATATATCTAGAATTTGGGTTTCTGACTCACTATGCAGAGTGAGATATGTTCACCAGTGTGTGAACTAGTTTTCGAGTGTTATTTGTTGTTTTCTAGGAGAAATGTATTTGCTCTACATTTATCTGCATTTTGGTTTTAGGTTGTGTAGATTTAGGAAGTTGCTTATAATTTTTTATCTTTCAAAATTCAATTTTTCACTTAATTTGGTACAATATAGTGTGTGTTTCATGTGTCAAATTGTGTATAAGGTTAACCAGATATTTTGGGTTGAAGTATTTCTATGATGCGAGTTTAGATGAAGTCTTTGTTAGATCTTAGGTAGTTTGTGGATTATTTCAGATCATGTTCAAGTGAATTTTGTTGTCCAAAAGTTTTAGATTGATTTAAGGAATCATGTACTTAATGTTTTATGGTGTTTACATGAGTATTGGCTGGCCTGTTGTTAACACTACATGTGAAGCCTTTCAAAGCTTGTGAAAGTGTGTTGAGGTGTGTTAGGATTAGTTTGGGTTCTAACTAAGGATTTATATGGGTCGTATTCATTCCTATCCACTGTGGGAATGTTTGGGTGTCCACCTAATTTGAAATTTTAAATGTAAAGGATGTGTTGCTGACCTTGGAGAAGGTTTTCAAGGTGGAGGTTGATATAAATAAGATTGGTATTGTTTGAATATGTAAGAGGAGGCAAGATATATGCGAGTGATGAATGTGATACAAATTACAAAAGTATAGATATGAATTTGAGTAGAGCAGTGTGAACTTCAAAGTGTTGGATTCCTAAAGGCAGTGAGCTGAAGGTGTCTGCAATCATTCAAAAAAGGTTACAAGAGTGTTCAAGAATTTTTGGTGGATTCTCTGTTGTGTTGAGAAGTACATTTCTCTTCTATCTTCTTTGTTTCTTTCTATGGTGGTGAGCCCTGGTTGTTAGCCTTTTTGGAAAGTGTTTCCTATTCTGGCAGTGAGCCCTTGTATTAGTTTTGCAATTACTTATATTGTGAGATAATCCTCACTGTGGTTTTTCCCTCATTGGGTTTTTCACATAAATCTAGTGTTCTCTTGTGTATGGTGTTGTTATTTCAATTTTTGTTAGTTGCATTTCATGATTAATCACTTTAAAAAAATAAGGGTTTAATGAATGCTTGTGGATCTGATTACTGTTGAGGGTTTTGATATTTTAATTTGCTACAACTGATTCAACCCCCCTCTCAGTTGTCTTGTTCATTTAACATGAAATACAAGGAGTTATCATGGAAGAGGGAAGACCCTTAAAATTTGGAATTCAACAAATCCAAGCAGAGAATTTATTAAATCCAATTTATGAATATGAAATTATCTTTATCCTACATGTATTCAAATAATCGAGACCTTATCTCATGTGAAGACACTTTAAGGTAAATACAAATCATGATAGTATTCAATACTTTCAATAATAGAGTTTATCATCTAAATAACAATAAAAATAGGTCACAAAGATGTTGGCATATGAATTTGAGATCATATATAAGAAAGGAAAGGAGAATGCTATGTTTGATGTTCTATCTAGGAGGAACGATCTCACATACTCACTATTTTATGTTATTTCTATATTATACGTAGATTGTACATGTATGAAGCATAAGATAATTTTAAGGACATGAATACTAAAATTATCATTGAAAAATATAACATGATGTGTGTTATAAAAATTTATATGGAAATGAAATACTCTATGGTATAGGGATAGTTTGTTTTATAATATAAATCAACCATTAATTTTAGGTTTTAGGAAAATTTTCATGCTTCTCAAATAGGTGGAAACTTGGGATTCTTAAATACTTATCATTGAATCAAGAAATATTTTTATTGGGATGGGCTTAAAGTGGATGTCTAGAAATTTTTAGCAAAATGCATGGTATGATAGAAAAATAAATGTTGGGGGGTGGGGGGGAATCCATACTTCAAGGATTATACAACATCTATCTATTCCAAGATAGAGGTGGGAAGAGGTATCCTTGGATTTCATAACAATTTTACCTATTTTTTAAGGAAAAAATATTAATTTGTGGTTGTTGTGGATTGAATCACCAAATATACACATTTTTACACTTTTTCACATCCATTTGTAGCAAGTTGTATAGAAATAGCCTCTATAAATACCATTCAAAAGCTACGCGAGACTCCAAAAATCATAGTGAGTGATCATGATCCTTTATTTACAACTAATTTTTGGACTAACTTATTCTCATGTTTAGGAACTCAACTTGCATGTAGATCATCTTATGATCTCAATAAAATGGGGATAAAAAGGTGGCCAACAAGTACTTTGAAGGGCATCTCTATTTTTTGTTTCAAATAAATAAGATAAATGGATATAATGTTTGCCACTAGTAGAATGTTGGTATAGAACTTCTTTGCGCACTTCATCCAAAATATCTCCATTTTAGAAATATATGGGTACCATCCACCATAAATCACCCTATTATTATAGGAAAACCCAAAAGTTAAAGAATTTTAAGAACACATTTAACACCAATAAGATGTATTGTCTACCCTCACGTAGAACTTGAAAATGGAACAAAATATAATGAAGCAAAATGTTGATCAAAACTATAGTGAAAGAAATTTTGAAGTAGGAATTTGGTTCTTTATGTGATTACAACCATATAATCATATGTCACTAAATTAATAGAATAATTATATTAATAATGTACCTAAGTATTATGGCCCTTAGAAGGCTTAATATCTAGGATTGGTAGTATGGCATACAGATTGGAGTTACCTAAATCAACAAACATACATTCAATCTTCCATATTTTCAGATTGAAGGTCATTAGATAAAGAGTTTTAGCCTAGAATAGTTTAAAAGATCTTTATAAATAGGGAAAATTATTTTTGAAACTAAGGGATTCCTTCACACACACACACACATACACTAAGAGGCCATAGATGAGGGAAACCAAAAATTATTTGATCAAGTGGAAGAATTCTCTAGTTATCTAGATGTTGCATGGAAAAATGAAGATTTCATGTAAAAAATTCCATAGTTGATATGTGTTAAGGAAATCACTTCTCTAGAGAGGGGAATTATACACACTTACCCATTGATTATATTGGGATATGTGTGCCATCCTTTGGCTATCATAACCATTAACTATGCCATATAATCATTCATGTACATTTTTATATAAGTAGTCTAGTTAGCCAAGGTGCCATCCAAGGTAGAAGTATGGAATATGTAGGAGGTAGTGAGTAATGGTTGATCCTCATAGTTTGAATTTTGTTCTTATTGAATACTACTACAAAGTTTCCACCTCGAAGTGGATTATTATTAAAAGAATCTGCTAAATACTTCCCAATATATTCCTCTTGTGCAATTTATTTCATTAAAATTAAGCACCGTAGAAATCAACTTTTTAATACATTTGATATGAAGGACATAGGGGGGGAAATATTTTAAGAAAGGAAATTAAAAGAAACCAAGTTCACAAAAGTATTTATCTCATTAGAATAAGTATGTTGGAATTATTTTGTAGTGGTTTGCTATGCATGATTATAAATTAGTGAGTGTTCCTTTACCTATAGGAACTAAATTTTTATTGAATATATATCCCAATTTGGATGATAATTTTAAGGGTATGTAAAATGGTACTTATTCTAGTGTTATTGGTAACATAATGTGTGCAATGGTTTGTACTAGATTATATATTTCCCAAGCAATGAAAATTCTTAATAGGTTTATGCCTAACCATAGTATAAATAATTAGATTTATGTTAAGAGATTATTTAGATATTTGGAGAGTAATTTTGAATATTTCTTATGTTATCATGATTGTAATGATGTGGGTAAGTATTTTGATATATATGACTTTATTAATACAAATTGGAAAAGTGACTGAAATAGTGGTTGTGTTTCCTCTATTTGGAAAATCTATCAACTAGATAAGTAAGAGGTAGAATATGCTTGATTTGTTAAAAAATAAAATAGATTTAATTACCATTGCACATTCTTAAATTATTTAATTCAATTATAAAAACTATGTTCAAGAGATGGTTTTGATTGGAGGGTGTTCCAAGTCAAATGTGATAGTTAAATTATTATTTTATTGGCCAAGAATTTTTAGGAAATAAATGCATTATACCCAAAATATTAAATCCATTTCCTACATAACCCCATGAGAGAAAAGAATTCATGCAAGATTTTAAAATAACCATAAGGCATAGATCAAATAGAAAAGCCACAAGATAACACTGTATACCCTAGGAAAACCCTCAATATGGAAAAACCCAACCTCCAAAGTATCTATGCTCTATACATTACTCAATAATAAAATAGTATATGCACTCATAGAGTTATAATGAATACTTATGAAACATCAATCATCTCTTATGCAGTCTTCATTTTTCCAAGAATGAATCCATACATATCATGCCTTAATTCATATATGTACCCCTCATAAGAAGACTCAATACAATGATATCCCACTTACCCATCCAACCTTAACCACTTAACATGTGCTTTATTTTATAGACACAAGCTCATTCAAATAAAACCAAGTGGTAAGATAAAACCATGTGCCTCAAAACCATGAGTATGGAAAACCATTGGCCCCTTATTTAATATTTAGTACTAAGTTTGCATATTATTAAAAATATTTCTCTAAATATTAAATTATTATCCTATGTCTCCAACACATAAAATAACTAACCCAATGCTATAATAAAAATTTACAAGTGGCTCCAAATAATTACTTAGTGTGGCTAACCATATCTCGTAGATGTACTAAAAATAAATAATTTTATGCAATGGTGTACAAGACCATATGTTAACATTATCCCACTTTTTTTATATATTTCATAAGGTTCAATCAATTAAATACATCATTATAGCTATACATGAAACCACATGAATCTCGAGCATGCTCTTGCGCTCCATCAAGATACCTACAGTAAAATAAAAGTGACCACCATCTCAAGAAATAATTCCTCATCCTCCAACATGACACCTATAGAAGAAAATTAACAACCCAAGGTAAATATGCACCAATCTAAGAACACAAGCATCAAATCCAAGTGATAACAAAGTCTCCAAGCTGAATTATCAAAGCTAAAACTCCACATGATTAGAAATAGCATACACAACACATACTAATGCATCCAACCATCCATACCTCCTAGGTATAAAAAACATCAGTAAACTCATGCCAACAATATATACAACCCATAAACCAAAATCAGAAGCTCCCTGTATAAAACCTTCCAATGAAGAGAATACACATCCAAGAATTACCATTGCATGGGTAATGTCAAATCTGAATATAGAATAAGGAATATCAAGATTACCAATCAAAACTTATACCAAGGTGTGGAAAAGGATAAAAACCATGTAGTACCAAGGATAATCACAATGTTCCATAAATGCAACATTGATAGTTGCATACACTTTCACAATATATCACCATAACTCTCCTAAATTATATGAACATGAACCTCCAAAAGTAGCCATAGAATAAAGAGAGAAAACCTATAAATCATAACATGTCCTTCTACCAACACCTCAAAGTTCTAACTTGTGTCAAGTATGACCTCCTTACAACAATAGATAAAAATCCTCAACAAAACCCAACCACTCAATCTCATAGATCCAATGAAACATGTGCATCATGTGTAGTATCAAGATGTATGTAAGCCTCTCTAACCAAGAAAGATCAAACTCAAGATATACATTTCCAAAACTAGTAAATCAACCCAATAAAGATCTCCTAGAACTCCTCATCAATGAATGACATCATAAAATAACTCATGTACACAAGGAGATAACCATACTAACACTCCTCAAATGAACCCTTTAGAACCAACTAACTATAGCTCAATATCCATATCCATGAGAAGAAAAGTAAATAAAAACTCATGCTAAACAATCCTCAAATGAGCCTCCCAAAATCATCACCATGACTCAAGACTCAATACCATGAGAAAAAAGAAGCATGAATTATAACACATATGAAAACAAGAATGGGAAAATACAATTCAAATGATAAATTGTCAAGTATACCAAGAGTGTAATGCCCCGCCGTGTGAACCCCAAAGGAACTAATAATAACAGAACAATTTTTTTTTTAAAAAAGAACATAATAACTTACTTAAGTATTCCAATATAACAATGTATTAAGTTACACGACTAATTCCATTGGGGTACACGAGGTGACATTACTATTCTAACCCATAACCAAGACAATAGAATAAACCATAAATTAAACAATTATGTAACATCATTTATTCACATTTCATCATTTAAAATATCTATTAAACAATAATCATATTCATAACATATGTACATATGACAACGAAAGATACTATAAAGATATGAAGCATTTATATTACCACATATATAACACAACTTAACACAACTATTACAAATGATCGTTCCTGAATAAATACATGGCCCGAATAAACATTACATCCAAATGATAGTAAAATACAACTGTCTAAAAATACATCTCAATAACCATGCATACAATTTACAACAAGGTCATCCCAACACACGTGGGAGACAATACATCAATGAATACATTACATCTAAAGTATAACATACATCTGGTACAAAGAATTACTGGACCATCAACATCTGCCAAACCCTGCAATAAAAGATACCTCTGCAACAGAAAGGTAACCCAACGGGGTGCGAAGCACGTTCCACCCAACCACCCCCATGCTGGGAGTAGACAAGGAAGGATCCCCAACCAAGCACGCCTAACAGTAACACAATACTAACTCTCAACAGACAACTTAACATCAAAGACCACTTAGAAAACTCATAACGACAAATCCAAAAGGCACAACAACAAATCAGTTTTGGACATAACAACGAAACACCTTTCCAAATTACAACTAGTCACACTCACAACATCAATGAAACTCAAGGCATAATAATAAAGACTTTTTCCAACAATAACCAAAGAGAAATCAATAAATCACTTAACCACTATAGACACAATATCACTTAACAACTACAATCACAAAGTCACTTAACAACTACAAACACAATATCACTTAACACGAGGTTACAATGCTTCCAGAGGACAAAGATCAAATACATTGCACAATAACTGATTAACTGTCGACATAGGAAGAGTGTCATGCATAAATTTCCATGAGTTACCCTGGCTCAACCTTCCTAGGCTACCGGACCCCCATCCTGGGTTACCTTGGCTTGCCTCTACCAGTTGTCAGACCCTCATGCAAAACTATGCATCCCATCTCATCTCGAGCCTTATCATTCACTTGCTTCATGAGAGAGATATTCTTTATCTTTATTAGTGTGAAAGATCCCCATTAATTCTTTTAGATTATCACTTAGTTAAACTCTAGGTGAGTTACTCTGGCGCCCCTTTGTGTGCCGGACCCCCAAAAAGAGCCACTCTCCTATCAACAACACACAAGGTACAATACCTCAATAAGTAACTAGACAACATAACCTCTCCAATCCAAGGAGGAAACAAAACAAGGAAACTCACTCCGAACACTGGAGGAAACCAAATACGAAAACACACTCCTTCCCAAGGAGGTACAAATCTCATTACCCACTCCTATTTCCCAAGAGGCACAAATCCCTATTCGTGGAAATCGGGTACAACATCATAGTACAACTCTACACCATTACCAAGGTGACTCACAAATTGAACCTCTACAAAAAAAAATCCCACTCTAGAGAACTTCTCTGGAAGACTTACATAGACCCTTAACCCCATTTGCCCGACATGGAGAATAAAAGAAACATGATAGAACAACATTCCAGGCAACTCATTATCTAATATTAGGGTTTCCTAAACCCAGTCAAACACAATTTCCAATCTTGCATTAACTCAATCAAAAACACCAAATTCATTTCCCAACATTGAAGTATTTACAACCCAATCATCTACTCTAAATTTCACAATTAACTTCCCTAACCAAAGCGTTCCAATAAATAAAGTCATCTGAATAAAATAATCAACCCTTACTCTACGTTTAACAGTTGTATTCATAATCGAAGTATTGTAATAAACAAATTCATCCCGTTAAATAAATCAACAACTTGAGAATATACAACTCAACTCAAAACACTTCATTTATTTCTACTTTTCTCGATTAAACTATAATATTATAACTCGTAAAAATTATCATATTAAATTCTTATTCAAAACATTTCAAAATTATTTATATAAATATATTAAGAATGAAACATTTTTATAAAACCAATCATTTTATCAAAAACATATTATAAAATTTAACAATTAATTTATATATATATATATATTAAATAATATATATATATTATAAACTGAATATGAATTAAATAAAAATCGAATTATAAAAATTATTTTATAAACCAAAATTCGAATTAAAAATACTAAATAAAAAAAAACATAAAAAATAAAAATTAAATAACTAATTTTTTTTTTGGTACCACTGCCTGGGAGGCCGTAGCCCCATAGGTGGTGGTACTGCGTACCACCCTGTGGTGGCCGCAGCCAACCACGGTGGGGCCATGGGTGGTACGGCCTCGGCCGACCCCCACCTCCCACAAAAATTTAATAAATACCATTTTTTTTTCCTTTTTTTTAAAAAAAATTAAATTTATATTTTTAACATTATTTTCACAATATTCCTCTTACGGAAAAACTCGAAATCAACTCGAAATACACGCCATTAAAATATTTAAATGCACAGTTATATATATATTCAATTTAATTTTCTTGAAATTCGAACTAAATAAAAATTTATTTATATATATATATATAAATATAAATATAAATGAATTCAAACAATCCATATGAATAAATTTTTTTTCCTAACAAATTCAATATAGATTTGGGCAAATAAAATCAAACAATAACAAATTAATTTTTCACAAACAAATTTTGTTGAATAAATACACTACGTTTTCAAATCACAACCTCATTTAATTACTTTTCGAAAACATAGCAACCAGATTTGTTTACAGATCAACCAAGTATTAATAATTTAAAAGGAGAAAACCTAGAGTCCTTCGTCTGAAGAAGAATCCCTTCCATAGCCTCCTCTCGATCTCCTCCTGCCGCTCTCTTTTCTCAATCTTCTACCTTCAACATTCTTCTGAACAATCTTTTCTTTTTCCAATACCACAATAATTTTTACCCAAAAAACACCAACCAAAACTATCTTTCCTTTATTTTTTCTTTTTCAAATCCAAAACAACAGAGCAAAACTCCTATGTGTGAATGATCTCCTCATAAAAATAATAAATCACAATAAAGATTCAATAAAGCTCTTCCACTTTCTTTTCTCAAAAATCCCCTTTTCTTATTGGTCCTTTTTCCAGCTTTTAAAAGCACAACTTATCTACAATTTTTAATTAAAAATTAATTATTTACACAAGATATTTTCCACACAAGATTTTCTAGTTTAATATTAATAAAAAGATAATATCTAATTATTCTCAACAATATTAATTTAATTTAATTTCGCATTTTAATTAATTAAATACTTTTTAATTTACAATCTATTTAAATTTAACATTTTTCTAACTCTCAATTAAATCAAATAACAATGCAATATTAATTAATTAATTTATGAAATACGATTAATTAATTAAACACTAACCAAGAATTAAATAAATACTCAATAGTCAAACTACATAAAGACAAGGACAAAACTTCAGTCATAACACAACGACTCACAACAGACGACGGACTTGGGACGGGGACACTTCCAAACCTACTCCTTTTTTCAACATTTTACCCATTGGGTTAATTTATTGCTTGCCCTGTCCTGCCGAAGTAGGTGGAAACGAGACTTATTCCTGTAATCCTGCATCCAAATAAACATCAAGTAGCACATGTATATATATAATCAAACATCCTATCGTGAGAAGGAATTTCCGTGTAGCAGGGCACTCGTGCACGAGTGATGCTACACTATCCTCCCACCTACTCTATTCTAACAATTACACTATCAACGACGAATTAACATTTCTAACCAAATTGATCATAAGGTAACATGATACTTAACTACTGCATCATAACGAATCATTAAACCATTGCATTATAAAATAATATTGAATTCAAATAATATGATCACCATAGAATCATCACATCGACATATAAAA
Source organism: Sequoia sempervirens (assembly GCA_007258455.2). Taxonomy (NCBI): domain Eukaryota; kingdom Viridiplantae; phylum Streptophyta; class Pinopsida; order Cupressales; family Cupressaceae; genus Sequoia; species Sequoia sempervirens. The sequence goes on along the minus strand of VDFB02251640.1, from coordinate 131,026 downwards.
CATTAACGAACAACTATTTGAATAAACAATAATCCAATCAACACACAGAGTATCATAAGTCATACTAATAATGTCATATCAAATGATCATGTCCACTAAAGGAATAACAACATCATCAAACTTCAAACCAACCAAATCAAACAATAATAGTATCATCATAGAATCAACATATCAAGTTAAAGCATAGAAATTAATAAGTCTAAACAGTATGAGGGGTATTACAAAGAGTGGAGAATGAGAATTCTCCTCCAATAAAACCAAGTTATCATGAATCTCTCCAAGAACAATCTCCTCTATAGGTCCATCATGAACTCACATCCATATCCAAGTGAAGTCTCCTCAGACTTCTTACTAAATCCTCCAAAGAGTAATTATCTCAAGAAAATGTATCTATCTCAAGAGAAATCCAACCTCACCCAAGTCTCCAAGTATCCATGAGCACCTACAACTAATCACTCCATGCTGAGATCCAAATGCAACAATGCACTATCATGAAGCTCCCAAGCACATGACCACTATACTCAATACTAAGAGAACCAAAAAGACCAATGTCAAAGATCCAACCATAAAATTAGGAACCCAAACTTGACATCATGACCTAACATCTACTCCTAGGAGATCACATGCACCAATGCACACATCCTAGTCTGAAGAGAACTTGTATCATGTCAAAAATCTAAGCTATCATCAAGAGTAAATCAAGAAACAACAGTAAACACACTCTAAACCAAGAATTAACATCTCCAATCACATGATGATAACCATATCCTAACAGTGAACTTGCAAATGTGAAAGAACTCTTTTGTAGCAATAGGATCTAAGAGCTCCTCCAATACATCAACAAACACTAAAGAAGATCATGCATCATCAAAGATGAATCCACATCACTGCCAAAAAATCCCACTGAACCATGATACTAAGCTACACATGGAATCATGAAAAAAATATCCTAAATGAAGATCACCCATTGTCCATGCAGACTCAACTACAATCCCAAAAAATCTAGAGAACAAGTAGAACTAAGACCTCCAAGCCAAGAAGATACAAATTTCATCAAAAAATTAGGAATTAATCCTACGTCGCCAAATCATCATTGTCAAAATGTCCCACTGAAATGTGTAACCAATGAAACATAGCCAATATATCAAGACATTATGTTAAACCACATACTACAAGTCCCAAACACTAAAGAACCTAGCACTTTGATTATCCATCCTCTCATCTCAATGCAACATACCAATGCACAAATGACCATAGAAAATACCAACTAATAAAATCTACATCAACACTAAAACAATATCATGGATATAGATAGTCAACATCCAAGTCATTCCACTACAAGCAATAGGTTGTACACACCTACAAAATGCATAACTCGTAGATATCCAACACTAAAACATGAAAACTCATCATCACATTAGTAACTTGAAAACCAATATATTAAAGAAGATAATCTTGCAGATCTCAAGACTCAAACACCAAATCAACAAATCTGATTTTGAAAACTTATTCACAAACAAGTAACCATAATCAAGAAACCAATCAAGCATGTAGGAGATAAGAAAAACCTCCTAACACCAAACTAGACCACCACCAAAAAACCACAAAATTGATCATTTTATGTCAATGCATAAGGGTGCCTACATAACCATGACACCATAATCATCACCATCATTGTACCTTCACTTAAATCTCACCATCATGAGTCTCCAAGTCTCTATGTAAGTTAGCCCACATTCTCAAACTAGAAGAGAACTTATGTACCTATCACCATCAAAGTCCAAATCTAAATACACCTATAAAAATCTATCAAGAAGCACCAAAGTTGATAATCATTTGTACCATAATAAATATCAAATAAAAATATTTCACTTCTTGATTCATCTAGATGCTCCTATAATCACACCTCGAATATCAGGCATCTACAAGTAATCAAACAAGTACAAACCCCTCTATACACCACAAATTTAAATTCTACCTAATTTATTGTATAGTACACTTCACATTTTCTCCAATGGCTATTTGAAATTGAAAATTTTGATTCCATATGCAAAAGTTATGACCAAACAGTGTACACAAAAGTATTAACTTCCATGCCCCAAAAACTAATAAAACTAAAAAATCATGGATCCAAACCTATATCACTATATAGTTCTCAAAGAGAGCTTTCTATCAACTATTGTAAGTTGAAAATTTGATATCTTGGATGAAACTTATACCCAACTGATTTTTTTTTCCAATTACACTAGTTGGTGGCAAGTGGGTGGCCCTCAAGAAGCCCCACTAGTGGCCCGCCGATAGTAGTGACATGCCAACAACGCTCTGGTGGCATGTTAGTGGTGGAATTTAAAATAACTTTAAATGTAGTTAAAGTATTTTGTTTTTCCCCCTCATAAGGGGTTGTGGACTAGTTCCCCATGGGATTGGGAGGCCAGGTTGGGGGGTTTCCTATCATCTTGTAATGATAGTGATGGTGATAATGTCATTGGACCGATCAGCCCGCTAGGCATGGCAAGGTCGTGGGGGTCTACGAACCCCCACACATTTATTTTTTAAAATAATTTCAATTTTTTTTTACGAAATATTTATTTATTTATTGAACACCTCTTTATAGAAATTGTGCAATCGTACAAGGAAAGGGGAAAAATAAATCATTTTTCATAGTGGCCAAAATAGGGTAAATTTTATATGAATCTTTGTTTCTCAACCATCTTAGATCCAATGGTGAGGTTCATTTCATCTCAAGATGTCATTTGTGAAACTTCCTCTATAAAACCCTTATTTGAAAGTCCATTCTAAGAAACCCTTTTGATCCAAATTTTCCAAGCCCTAGATCTATAATAAACCAAATAAATCTACAAACCAAAAAAGCCGAAATCTACAAAATAACACCTGCACAATGTGTCCATACCTTGTAATGCCTTACATTTTTCCTATATTTCCATGGATTGAACTTTTCACTAGATCTACTCAAATAAGGGTTATATAAAACATAGGAGCTCACACCTCCCACAAGCATGAATAAATATTTGATACCACTTGTTTGGAAATAAATGCATTATACTTTGAATGTTAAATCCATCTTCTACATAACACTATGAGAGAAAAGCATGCATGAAAGATTTCAAAATAACCATATTGCATATATCAAACAAACAAGCCACAAGATAACACAAGATATACCCTAGGAAAACCCTCAAGAGGGAAAAATCACACCTCCAAAATTTTCCATACTCCATCTATTATTCAACAATAAAATAATACATGTACTCACATAGTTACAATGAATGCTTTTGAAACATCAAACCTCTACTATGCACTCTCCATGTGTCCAAGTATGAATCTACACATCCCATGTCATGCTTTGGATATGCACTCCTAAGAAGAAGACACAATACAATGATAGCCCACTCACCCAACCAACTTTAACCACTAAACATGTGTTTGATTTTATAGACACAAGCTCACACAAATACAACCAAGTGGTAAGATATAACCATATGCATCAAAACTATGAGTACACAAAACCATTGAACCCTCATTTAAAATATTGGGTACTAAGTTTGCACATTATTAAATATTTTTCCCCAAATATTAAATAATTATCTTATATCTCCCACACATAAAATAATTAACCCAATGTTACAATACAACTTTACAAGTTTCCCCAAATGGTTACCTAGTGTGGATAACCACATCTCCTAGGTGTACCACAACTAAATAATTATCTAATTATAATATTATAATAAATCATTTTATGTAGTGGTGTACAACACCAAATCCTAATAAGAATCACATCTATAATGCTCATACTAATGAAATTTACATTCAATCTAAAAAAAATCATGAGATTGTGTAGAATGATAAGGTCATGATTCAAAAGGTTGAGACTTTGGTTAATCTTGTAGGTTCACTTACAATACTAGCTAGCACAAATAAGTTATCTTGATGTACAGAGGTCATGAGCCTTGTTCATGTACTTGATTCATTTAATGTTTTCTACTTATATTATTGTAGTGTATAATATCAATTAGGATAATTTTAGGATTAAGGTGATATTAACCTTACAAATCCTATGTACTCCATGAATCTCCAGCACCTTAGGAATGGGTTATGGGTGATTGAATGAATTATTTACTAATTATTTTCTCTCAATTTACTTTAATATTGGTTTTAATAGAATTGAATAATGTAGGTTACACATTAAGTGGTAGGTTACTTATGCCAATGGTAGTAATTGAGTTTTTTACAAGTAAATGCATATCCTTCTCATTCTTAGGTGCTAGGAGAGAGACGATAGCATTTTTTTTATGATAGATGGGTGTTTTATGAGATGTAATATTAGAAATGGAGTGATATTTTTTTAGATGTGTATCATAGGAGTTCTTATTCAAATATGTTACAATTATGGTTTTCTATTCTTGATTGGATTAATGAATTTTTATATGGGGTTCATAAATTTTTATCATACTATGGGTTTTGATGGTTTTGGTTTTGGGAAACCATTAATGATTTCCCCCCTTTGGTTCTCTATGAATTGGATTCCTTATATATTTGTTTTCTGGGTAATTTTTAAGTGAGGACTATTGCACAATTAAAATATTATCATATTGAAGGGAGAAAGTTAGATGTATTTATATAACATTGTTATTGGATTAATACAAACTTGTCTTCTCTTTGATGGTGGATTTTTTCCTTAAAGGGTTTCTCCATATACATTCAATTTATGAGTTTTCTTTCATGTTCTTATTGATTTTATTACTAGTTGTAGCATCAAAAATTATATTCCATTTTAGGTGAAATCATAATTTCATGCTTTGTTTGGAACTGACTTGAGTGACCTTCTCATCAATGCATTTAGAAATTATCTAATCATGCCCTAATTTCCTAAATTATGCATTTTGTGGCCCATTTAATAATTTATCAAGAAATAAAATATGCAAAATAAAAGTAGACATTTAATATTTTTCCCCAAATACTTCACATCCCGAAAAATAGGGCCTGGAAAAAGGTACTCTTAGTGGCCTTGTCCTCCTAATTTGACCCCAAATTTTAATATGTTAAGGTTGGTAATTTATTATTTGAAGTTCAAATCCTAAATGTTAACTATTGGGATTTAATTTTTGAGAAATTAGATTAACTACATATAAATACCTATTCATTTCATCATTTAAAAGAGAGGACAAGAAGAATAATAAAAAGAATACTAAGACAATTGCATTTTTTCAAAATAGATTTGAATTTGTAGGTTTTTAAGGATATTTTTAGATTTGATCAAGTTTTATTCAATGATTGGAGTTTGATGCCAATGGAAGGACATGATGGAATCTAGGTTTGGAAAGTGATCTTGGCCATTTTCTACAACCTAATGACTTGTTTTCAAAGTGTTATCATCTTCAAGCTTCATATTACTTGCTGCCCAAAGTGAGGTATCATTGTGTTTCAGATTTCTCTAAGGGTATTTGACTTTCTCTTAGGTTGATCTTATCATTTTCATTTAGGAATCCTTCTCTAACACACTTGAGTTGGATTTTATGAATTTTAGCTCATTACAACCTTAGACACACTTAAGGTTAGGAGCACACACATTTTATCAATCAGTTCATTGGTTATTTATGGAGGTAGAAATACCAAAATAGAGGTTTGACTAAGGAAAAATCCTATATAGCCACCCCCATCTCTTTTCCAAATTTTTGTAGGTTTATATTCAAAGATGGAGATCACAATGTGAGGTAACATAAGGCATATAGAGAGCTACAATTCCACTTTTTTAGATTCAAGAAAAGTCAACTCAGACAAGGGCACCCTGGGCAACCTTGTCTAGAAAAATTCAACTCAAATTTACATACCAGGTACACAGTGCTCTACTCTTTCCAAATATACTATTGAAATTTGGTTTTACAATTTCTTTGTTATAGAAAAGTTACATTTTCAGATTAGGTCTCATAGTCTAACTAGGCCAATAAAATCAAATTAATTCTAATAAATCTTGAAGACATTAAAGGATCAAATCCAGGCTTGATTTGACTCACCTTTCAGGTTGGAAGTCAATCTAATTCCCTTGTTGATTTGCATCCTAATGTTCTTTGAAAAAGGATTGATGCTAGTGGTCTAAGCATTAGACCTAGGATCCCTTTTTCAACAAAACATTTTGGTGAACCTGACATTTTGAGCATCATTTACATGATTATCAAAATTTTAGAAATCATAGCATTTTTTTTGCAAAAGGTGTCTTTGCATTTGAAGGAAAAAGTGTCATTTTACTTGATTTGGTGTAAATTTTTGAAAAATTATTTCATTTCACTATTAAAAATTATCAGATCTGTAGGGGAATTGCATGAATTTTTTGAATCATTGCATAATTGGGTTAAATTAGCTTTTATTTTTACAAAATCTTAAAACCCTAGTTTGTTATACTACATTGTAATTTAAAAATTTGTTAACACAACAAATTTAGTTTCAAATCTGAACCAAAAGACTATCAAACATCAATTACCTATCCTTAGTGCCTCAGGACCTAAAATTTTAGACAAATTTCAAGCTAGACTAGAAAACCCTAGGCACCATTGTCTAGATAAAATTTCCTCAGATTTTAGGTGCATACTAATATCTATTGTCTTTCTACAAATATAGACTTTGATTTCAAGATTTGTGTCTGCAATAGGTCTGTAGGTCTATTTTTTATTCTAATTTTTATTAGCAAGCACAAACATAATTTGAATTTGGAATTTCGTGATTAATCTTAGAGAAAGTACAACAATTTGATAATTTCAAATCTCTTTCTACAAGTGCATTATATACCTATTAATCCCTTTAGTCGTGATGAATTTGACATGTTAGATGATGCCCTTAATGACTTCATCTCACCTAGATCATCCACTAAGGCTTCTAACATTCTAACACAACAAATAATAATTAATGTGATCACACCTCAACTTATCATTTACCCACCCATGAAACAACCTCAAATCCAAACCAAAATTGTGCTTATTATAGGTCCACCATAAAAAAAACCAAAACCTTTAGGTCACATTTTGAATTTTGTAAGGAAATTAACCCAATGAAACCATTCAAATAATGTATTGCAGCAAAAACATTACCATTGTTTCTTATACATATAACACAAGAAATAACAAGCAACCAAAGAAAACACAATCCATTCCTTCATTGATACCACTCCCACAACCTATCTTACCTAATGCATTGTGTTTACCTCAACATAATGATAAGGAGTATGATCTTATTGAGCAACTTTGTGCTACTCCTGCTAAGATCTCTTTGTGGTATTTGGTTTAAACATCAACTATTTATCATGGCATGCTTCAAAATGCTTTACAGAAAAAATTATACCTATTAGTGTACAACCAAATGATGTAGCAACTATGCTTGAGGGTATGAATTTAGCTAATTTGGACATTATCTTTCATCAAAATGAATTCCCCCTTTAGAAATACAAAATCAAAATGGGCCTTGATGATAATGGTGGTTATTAACAAGACTGGGATTAGACATACCCTTATTGATAATGGTTTAGGGCTTAATATTTGTAGCATTAACCTTTTCAAAAAAATAGAGTGGATAAAACTTTAATTCAACCAGATGCTTTGGCTATCTATGGTTTTGATAATATGGGAAAACAACTGTTGGATGCGATAACATTACTAGTTAAAGTTGGTCTTGTTGTGTTACCAACTCCTATCCATGTCATGCTTGATAATATTTTATATAATCTCCTCTTGGGTAGACCATGGATTCATGAGATAAAAAGAGTGCCTTCAACACTTCATCGTTTAATGAAATACACATATAACAATAAGGTTTGCATGGTAAAATCTAACCCCAAGTCTAAAAATTGTTTACAAATTGAAACATGAATTAAGTAACCCTTTAGCACATTGATCCCAACCTCAAAAGTGGAACCCCTACAACTTGAAGACAAAGATGAGTGTTTTTCATCTATAAAAAATCTACTATATGATGATCGTGGATCATTATATTTCACACCTAAATTTGTGTTTAAATGTAAAATTTCACCATCAAAATTAGAAAAAGAGAAAGAATTTGCAGTAGTATCAACACAACCTAGCATTGAATCGTCAAAAGCATATGATTTGAAAAATTCCAACAACGAGGAAAACACAAACTACATATCTACCTATGATGAAAGTGAGTATGAAAAACCACCTTCTTTGAAATAAATGGAAGCCATTTGTGGAAGAGGTTATCAACTCTTAAAATAATTTGGTTATAATGGAAATGGATGTGGTGTAAAAGAACAAGGTATCAATTTCCCCATAGAGTTAAACACACAAGAAAAAACAAGAGGTCTTAGTTATTGTCCTTCAACAGTGAGGAAAGCATCAAAAATACCTTTACTCAATGTCAATTCCATCACACAAGATTCTCCCAAGACAACATTAAATTTGGTTCATCTTGAAATGATAGACATCAAATGCAATGATATTCCATTGGATAATTTTCAGAATGATGAGTCCTAAGCAGAATTTTTGGGCATGTATGATACTTTACCTAGCCATCATCATAATTTTGGATTTCCCTATTATTTTAAATGCCAAAGGATACTTTGGGAAATAAATTGAAATATTCCACGATAAATAAGATGCATCCTAAACAATTCATAACATTTCATATCACAATGCATTATTTGTAGGAGATACAATGAAATTACCATTGGACCCATCTAATGAAGAAAAGGTACTTAAATTTGAAAAATCCTTAATGATGATGAACAAGAAGATCATGCAACATTGTTAAATAATTTTCCAAAAATATTTTCTTGGACTTATTTTGTTATGCTAGGTAGGTATAGATTCTAAGATAGTCACACATAACATTATTTTAGAAAATGATGTTAAATCGGTAAGACAAAAGATACACAAGATGAATCCTAAGGTAGCCTTATTGGTTAAGGCTGAGATTGAAAAGCTCTTACAAGCTAGTTTCATCTACCCTATTGACTATTCTCCTTGGATATCTAACATTTTTTTTATGGCAAAACTTGATAATCATATTCAGATGTATGAATTTTTATGATCCAAACAATATTGATATGATAGTGGATTCAACTCTAGGACATGCTTTATTATCATTCATGGATGATTTTTTAGGATATAATAAATTTTTATCAACCCTCAAGATTAATATAAAACATTCACTACACCTTAGGGAAATTTTTTTTGGGTAGTTATGCCCTTTGGATTGAAAAACACTAGAGCAACATATCAAAGACCTATGACATCGATATTTCATGATTTCATACACAACATTTTGGAGGATTATGTCAATGATATCTTGGCTAAGTCTATAATGCATCAAGACATGCCAAAAATCTTTGTCAAATCTTTGTGTGAATTCGTAAGTATAAGATGAGATTGAACCCAAAGAAATGAGCCTTCGATGTGGATGGTGGAAAAATATTCGGATTTATAGTGTCTCAGCAAGATATTGAGGTGGAAACAAAAAATATTGATGCTATAATAAACATGCTACCTCCTAAGAACATTTCACAATTACGTAGTTTACAAGGAAAGATCCAATCTATCCATTGTTTTGTTGCATCATTGGCGGATTGGAATCTTCCCTTCACCCAAATCCTTAAGAAGGAAACACAATTAAAGTGGAGCAAAGATTGTCAAAATTCCTTTGAAATCTTGAAATAAAATTTAGCTAATCCTCCAGTGTTACAACCAACTGTGAAGGCTAAATTTTGCATTGATCAAAGATTGAAAAATATGAGTTAAATTTGTCATCATTGAACAAATGAAATAAAATACTTCCCCATGAAATTGTTGAGCAAGTGTAAAGGAGATGATAAAATTATCAAACTAACATGAAACTACAAGCAAGATAAACATGAAATATATCCATAAACTACTCAAACCATCATCCCATAGGGGGATTGGTGCTACTTTGATGTGGAAAGTATCCCTTTCCCAACCCCTTTTGATAACTCTTGATCTTGATGAAAAGATGACTTTGATGTAAAATAATCATAAAAATAAGCTAAGATGTGTTGAAATGCAAATGATGATTATGCCTATAGTGAGAATGCTAAGATTGTAGGTGAGATTGTGGATGATTTTGGCTTCTATTTATAGGTTGAAGGTTTGAAAGATGGAGAGATGGGAGGAATGTGGGGCTAAAGAAGAGCCAATGATATTGTGACACTTGTCACATGGCTAATGGAGGAAGGTGGATCACATTTTGGAGAATGTGCATGGTTAATGCATGTAGTTGAGGATTTGAGAGGTGTAAGAGAGATTAATGCACGTGTAAGAGGAATTAAATGAATATGGTTGAGATGTTTTGGAGGGAAATGGTTTGGGCAAAAAAGTCAAATAAGTGGAGTAAATGAAGGAATATTCTCAAAGAATATTCCTTGGTGAGGGAAAATGGTGTATTTAATTAATTAAAGAAATTGATTTTCATGTGCAACTAGGGTAGGTTAGTCAGGGGTTTAGGTTTGACCCAGGTTGAGTCAAAAGATAGAGGATGGATAATGATGGTTAGGGGTTAATTAATTCAAATTAATTATCTTGAAGGGATTTAGGGGATTTGAAATTTGATTTAAATGATTTGATTTATTAAATCAAGTGAGAGGACTTTTAGGACTTTAATTAAATAAATTGATTAATTTAATCAAATATGATGCACATTAGTGAATTAATTGAATAAATTGCTTTATTTGATTAATAGAGGAAATTATGTTAATTGGTCAAATTTAGATGAATAATGTTAGTATTATTTAAGTGTACATTTTTCCCCTCTTTGAAGTAGTGTACCAGTTGCATTGGTTCAAAGAATAACACCGTCGAGATCAAAATTAAAAAAATTCTTGTTTTTTTTGGATGCCCAATTGTTTCCCCAATGGAAAGAAGTATGTTGGTACAATTTCTTGATTTTTTTTTGATGCCCCATTATTGCCCTAGAAGAAAGAAGTATGTTGTACACTACCTCCTCGAGAGATCGGGCAAAAAGTTTGATTTTAGGGTCGATCTCATGACAAAGAGGTTCGAGATGGATGTATGGATGGTTAGACCAATAGATCTATATGATAATAATCATGCAAATGAGATGAATTAAGATGGTGAGAATAACAAATCTATATTATCCTGAACAACTTAAATGATGATGCAATGCATGTGAGATGAATGATGTGTCCTAGTATGATGATATGTATGAGTATGCAAGATGGGTATGCTGGTGTTTTATGAATGTAGGATGGATGCATGTCATGATAGCATGTTAGCATGAAAGAGGATAGAAGAATGAGAGGGATCAACCCTTGATTTTGAGAAGCAGAAGTCCAACAAGTCTATGAGTCATTGAGACTTTGTTAGATATGATGATGAATGATGATGATGTATTGCTTATCTAGGGATTGGGGATGTAAATATCATAACTTTCCTTATGTTTGATAACACACATAGATAAGATGCATAGGGGTATAGAAAACTAGGATGGTGTGGTACCTAGTGAGATGGAATTTGACTTGAAAAATAGATAGGAGTATCCTTGTTCACACCTGGCATACAAAACCTTACTAGGATGTACTTCAGGAGTTTCAAACATCTCAGACCAAAACATGGAAAGGCATAACCTATCAATGAAATAGTCAACAAGTTGTCCAAAACTTCCTCCATACACACCTACCAAAGCAAGTATCGCCAAGTTATATTACAAGAACGTCCAACAAGCACAAAAAAAAAAAGATAATGATCAATGCCCCATTCCTTTCTCTCTAAATCATTTTGACTAGACATCATCAAGAGGTCATTGGAATGAGTGCAATAAGATAAATCAAAAGAAAATATCAAGCAAACAAACAAGCCAATGTTCTTCATACCTCTAGGCAAAAGGACATGTTTTGTTTAGGATAAGTATCCAAAGCATTTGCCAAAGATAATGCCCATTGTAGGAAGGATGAATCCTAGGACATGTTAGTGGATGGTGGCAAGTTGATAGGTTGTTCGAAAGGCTGTTGATATAAGGCTCATTCATATGTTTCTGAATGATCAAGAGTTTGATTTTGTATTTAAAAGTTTGTTGTTTCGATTTTGATTGCATTTTAAGTTTACTTTTGCTGATTGTTGTGGTTGTTTCTGTTTGTTTTCCCAAAGAATGAAGGTGACGGTTGATTTATTATCACAGGTGAAAATGAAATGGGACGGATGGATTTTTTCAAATATTTGGATGTTTTTAAAATGTTATGAGGCTATTTTTTGGATTTTTGGGTTATTTAATTTTTTTGTGTTTTTTGTGTCTCGAGGGTTGAACAAAGATTATCCTTGCCTATGTTTAAGCTCAGAGGCGACATAGTTCGGATACCATTTTTTTGTCTTTTTTTGACTTTTTGACCTATTTTTAGATTTTGATATGATTTCAATGTTTTTGGATATTCACATGATTTTGACGGTTTGGATATGGATATGTGTGACGATATCAATGCTCTATTTTGGAATTTTGTTGAAAACCAAGCTAGGGCTGATTGATCAGATGGATGGATTGATAATGATAACATTGTTGAGAATATGCAACAATGCAAGGATAGTCTTAAGCAACACAAGGATTGGGAAGGATATCCCAAGATGATGAGGGATTGATTGGATTTGATTGATGGATTGATGATGATAACATTGTTGAGGATACACAACAATGCAAGGATAGTGTTAAGCAACATGAGGACTGGGAGGATATCATGAGGTGATGATGGATTGATTTGATTTGATGAATCAAGATTTTGAAGCTTGGTTTGGAACATAAGTTGTTTTGAATGATTTGATGTGATGTTGAAGCACATGTTAGATGCAACTAATATTGATTGTTTGGATTGATATTCAATGAAAGATAAAGCTTGATAAGGAGCATCTTCTTGTCAAAATATGTCATGGGCTAGTGATTTGAATTTTTTTCTTAGAAATGCTTTGACCAATTTGATTTTATGTTTTCCAATGTTTGGATCACCACATAATTTGGAAGATATAGATTAAGATTAATTCCTAAAGCAAGATGTAAATATCTACCCCTAGTGTCTAGCAATGTATGGAGTGCCATGAATGCTTGGATAGATGTATGGATGGATGGATATGGATTATCTTGCGATAAGATAAGGTGTTCAAACAAAGGATTCCCATTTGGATAGTGATGCATGGCTTAGATAACGTTGGGTAGGATAGGATCAATAAAAATGACCCATGTCAAGATGTTTACCATAATAAAGTGCAAAGTGTGCACCAAACTTTGTGAAGATCAAGATAATTTGTATGATGGATGTAGATGGATGAAAATGGATTGGATAAATGGTTCATGGATGAATGGATTTATTATGGATAAGATGGATGTAATGCTAGATTTATTATGGATGAGATAAGATGCTTTGCCCTAAAATGACGCACGTAGATGCTTGATTCTACACATGACGCATGTTTTCCATGTTTTCATCAAAGTGCCACCATAGTGGTTTTCACTGGAGGATGATTTTTATTTCTTACTATTTTCAATATTTTTTACTTTTTATTTATTTTTTCTGAAAGATTTTAAGCTCATGTTGAACCACCTGGAGGTGCCGATGTAGATGCTTCTGTCATAATGTTCCATCGATATCTTGCTTGAAGAAGCTACTTTGCCAAGATACGTGCACTTGAATGCAACATTTGAGATTCTTGATCTACTTTGTTGATACCAGAGTTAACTTTGTCTTTATGCGCACATCACAATAGAGTTCCTTCTAAATCCTTATGATGAAGGGTTGCTGCCAATACATGGTCAATGTGAGAATTCAATATCATACATGGAGGTGTGGATGGTGTTGTGTGTTTAGGAATAGGAGATGGATTGGTTGATAGTTTGGAACCTTTAACTCTCAAAACTTGGGATGATGAGCAATGATGGGTGGATATGAAAGTGTGCGTGGAATTAGGACCAACTGCTTGATATGCTTTGTATGTTGCTTGAGAAGCATACTTTTTCATTTGTGGACATCTTTGATGTAGTACCCCTCCATTTATGTTTATGTTTTCTGCTGTTATGTTTTCACACTGTTAGACTATGGTACTTTGTTTGGATATTTTGATCGCTAGTTTTGAGCGACAGTGGATTTACTTTGTGACATGATGATACATTATATTATGATATTTGATTTCTGATATGCTTTGATATAGCGTAGATGTTTACTTTCATATTATTATTGCTATGTATATGTTTATGATGGACTAACTGTTATTTAATTCTTCAGTCTGATGTGATGTGTATTGGTGTGGAGAACGGAATCGCATCACTCACTTGCGAGTGCCCTATGATGTACGTGATTTTCTCCGCACGGTGTGCCTGTACAATGGTTTATATATATATGCATGTTATTGCTTGGTTGTAGGATTGCAGGTACATGACACCGACTCCACCTGGTTACTCAGGTCTAAGCGTGTCAAGACTCAACGGATATGTTGATTAGGAGGTAGTAGTTTGGTTCATCCTAGTCTAGTCTATAACCCGGTCATAGTACATCGTCTGTTTTTTGTTCAGAGTCATAGGTTGTCTTGTATTGTTCAGTTTGGTTTACTTGCTTAAAAAGGAAAATTTAGGCAATTTTTAATGTTAGTTTATTATGCTTTAAATTATTATTATTTAAATTAATTTTGATATATTAAAGAAATTAGTTTTGCATGTTATTTAATTAATTAATTAGTTTGTTTGGTTAAATGGTTTGATCTTAAAGGATTAAATTTATTTAATTAAATTAATTAATTAATTAAATTAAATTGTTTTATATGAGTGAATAGATTTATTTAAATTAAATATTAAATTAGAAGTGGCATTTTTATTTGTAAATGAATTTTGGAAATTGGAAAATTAAATGAAATAAAATTCATGCAAATCTTGAAAGGAAAGATTGTCGAGAAGTTGTTGAGAAGATATTTTGTACTTCTCGACAAGTGTGCCAGTGCATTTATGATTTTTGGTTGAGGAATTTGTTTACGGAGATTAATTTGGATCTAGAAAAACACAGAGGCTCTTCAATTTCTTCATGGGGAAAAAAAATATTTGAGCTCTATAAAACTTTCTGTATATGTCATTTTTGGTGTTATTGTATACTTGTGGAAGTTCTCTGGATTGTGTTTGGGAATTGGTTCTCGAGAAAGAATTTGGAAGCAATAGGCAACAGAGGTAATAGAGGCTCTCTTCACCAGTCATTTTTCTGAAGCAAAGGAACACAGGTATTCTTCTGGTGATTTTCTTTCTGTTGGTTTTTAACAAAAAAAAAAATGTCTAAGAAAAGAAAGCTTCTGGTTATTAAATTTCTTGTTATTAAAATTCTATATTTCTCACGAAAGATTATTACTGTCCATTCTCTGTTAAGTTTTATTGAATTTCAAAAAAAAAAAAAACTTTTGTAGCTCTCTCTTTGTTGAATAGTTTGAGGAAGTTTCTGTGAGGGAAATCATTGTTTAAAAAGGAAATCAAAACCTTGGGAAACAAATTAGGTTTTGATTAAATATGCTGTGCATATTGTCCTTTGAAATCCCTGTTGAAATTTTTATAATTTCCCCTATTTCCCACATGAAAACCCTAAAGAAAATTTTACAGTTTCTCCGATTTCCTTATTGTAATCCTGATGATATTTCAGTATATTTTATTGTGAAATCCTATGAAATATAAATATAAATATATATATATATATACATACATAGATATATATTTAATATATATATATGTACATATATTTTATACATATATGTTTCATATATAAATTGGATTGTCAAAAAATTATTTATTTCCATATTCGTCGCCGTACAGGCGTATTAAGAAATTTTAATTAAAAGTTCACAGTTTTCGGTTCGCCATACAGGCGAGTTTTAATATATAAAAAAAATTAAATGTATTTTGGGGAGGGCCGAAACCCTCCCCTCACCCCTTATGGGTGGGCGCAGCCACCATGGTTGTTGGGCGCAGCCCTGGTGCGGACTGCGTCCTCCCCAAAAGGGAGGCCGTGGCCAGTGCGTCGGTTGTAAAGAGTTAAACTCTTATTAAAATTTCTTTTAACATTTGTTAAATGGTAAAATTTTGGTTTATGTTTAAAATCCGATTTTTAATTTAATGTTTATTAATATATATAATTTATATATATATATATATATATATGAATATGAGTATATATATATATTTGCAAGATTAAATAAATATAATTATATATATATATATATATATTTATAATTATATTTATTAAGTTAGGAAAAATGATTTTGGATTTTTTAAATTATAATGCATGTGAAATTTAAGATTGAGAAAATATAAATGTATTATAATGCGAATTTGAGAAAATCATGAGAAAAGATTAAATGAAACAATTATTTTTATTGTTTTCAAAATAGATCTTTTAATCAAGTTGATTTATTGTTAATTTGACTGAATTGAAAGGATTTAGCATATCCAAATGATAGTTTACTATTGAGCTTTAATTTGCTTTAAATAGTATTTTCTCTTTTATTGGTCAATTTGGGAATGTTGTAGTTGTTTAAGTCTTCCAGACCATTTGTAATATGTGGGGATTGTGATTATTAAAATTAAATTCTTGAGATAGCTAAGGTTGTGTACATGGTGTTTGTGTGGTGTTTAGACACCTGATTTTATGATCATAGTTATTGTTGTTCATTTTGAAAAGTGTAGAATTTCTTGTTGTATTTTTGTACACCTTGTAAACCTTAGTCAAGAAAATTTAGATTCCTTTGTTATGTTTAGGGGAGTGGCTTTTTGTAAGGGCCGACACACAAAGTGGTGTCAGGGTAACTTGTAAAGAGTTATTAAGTCAGTGATAACTAAATAACACAGTAGTTAGATTTAAAATTCTTAATAAGATGTTTATGCCTCACTTATGGACTCTTGAGCTAGTTCAGTCTTGAGTATAAGATGAGAAGGCCTGAAATGGCAAATCGATGTCTTGTTTCTTCAAAAGATATTTGATTCTGCAATAGTATGCAAATGGGGCCGGGTTTCGTAAGAGGTTACTAGGGTAACCCAAGATGGGGGCCGAAACCTAGGAAGAAACACTAGGGTAACCTTTGCAACATTGTGATGACACTCCACCTAATATAATAGTTAACCTTGTGTATGTAGTACATTCAATTGTCTTAAATCTAGAAGCAATGTACCCATCAGTTAGTCATGTACTTGTGTCTAGGGTTAGTAGATTATATTTAGGTAACCATATTACTATCTCCTAGCACGAGGGGTGGACCTATAGGTACCACATGGTTGGGTGGAACGTGCACCTTACTCCGTTGGGTCCCTAGTTTATGATCATGGCATTGAGAGCTTCATGGATGGAGAGCTCGCACTTGGATGCATATGTATACTTCTTCATTGTATATTGTAAATCTTGTATTTGAAAACATCCCTTAATTGTTTATGAGGTGAATATTGTAAATGTAAATTGTAATTATTATTTGATCTACCTCATCAGATGAATGAGTATTGTAATAACTTATCAAATGCAATGTAAGAAATCAAGTTTGTACTTTATGCTATCTTGAATGGAATATCAAATGATGTGAAATGTTTATTTTTTAAAGTTTATGAATAATTAAATATATGCAATGTGAAATACTAAAGTCATCTATGGAAACTCAAAGTAGTGTAACGTCGCATAACTTAATGAATGTATGCAACTAATTAACTTAATAATTATACTTTAAAAAAAAATTATTACACCTTTATAACACAATTGCAACATTCCTTAGGTTGTTATGACGGGGTATTACATTTGATGGATACATTTCCCTTTTTTATTTTTTCCCCATAGTTTCTTTGACTAATAGAGTTTGATAGGGATACTCTTTCTTTGTATTTTTTAGTATCCATGTGTATTTGATTTGTCCATCATGGTTCCCAACTTCTTTTGCTTTGATAACGTTCTTCGTGCTTTGATTCAAATATTTTTTTTGATGTTGGTCCCAATTTGTGGATGGGGTGATGGGTGGATGAAGATTCATGACGTGGCTAGTTGTACTATTGGCACTGGTTTCATCATAAGAATTCTTCATGCTTCTTATGTTGATGTTTGCACTAGATAAAATTGCCCCCAATATTATGAGGTATCACTGATATTTTTAGATCCCTTAATTGTCAAATAACCAAGACCTTGATGCTTAGGATTGCCAATAATCTGCATTTGTTCTAGGATACCCTGTTCATGTAGGCCTAATCCTTTGCCTTGATAATTCATCTGTTGAAACATTTTATTTGAAATAGGATATGATTTACCTTGGAAAAAAGGTGTTAATCCTTCATTGCTCTGTTATAGATCTTCAAAGGTGATAGCTTCTTCATTGATAAGACAGCTTGCCCTAAAAAAGGTAAGTGATCCAAGTTTATAAGTGATAGGATCCTCCATCAGTGGGATAACTTCCTAATTCATATTTTTGGCTTGATCTTGTGAAATATCAGATTTTATTGCTTCTTCAAGAGGTGTTGATGATTCACTGTCCACGTAAAAGTATTCCTCATGATTCATTTTTCATATGCCTTCACAGGATTTTTCTGATTCACAACTTCTATATAAGCCTTCTTCATGACCTATTTCTGATATGTCTTAAGATTTTTCTATATCTTGATCATGTGTATAAATGTTAAGAGTAGGAGATTCTTGTTCCTTGGTAATGATATCAAGAGTATGAGACTCTTGTTTTGAATGAAGATCATCTACATGTCCATCCAAAGAAAGCATCTCATGGGTAGATGGAGGAGTATGTGCTATATGGATATGATCATTATTTGTGACATCTTATATAGATAGGAGAGTGCCCATTAGATCATTGTAGTATCATGGAGATACAAATTCTTGATCTTGGTTAATGTTGGAACTGCTTTCGATATACTTTAGATCAAGTTCTTGGCATGGGTCAATTTCAAAGGATGGATTGCTTATAAAGGGTTCTTGGATATCTTCATTAGGCATGGGAAGTGGCTCAATATCCTCTTGATCTTTGAGCGGACTTGGCTCAAATTTTGAGTTGAGGATTCCTTCAGTATCTATAACCATGAGGTCAAAGGATGTCAATATGTCTTGGAAAGGACCATTGCTAGACTTTGGTGAAAGATGTTGATCATGCTTTGGAAAGAATTCTTGAGATATGTCCTCTAACTCATTAGGTGATGTAGAGACATTTTCAACATGATCATTAGTCAATGGATCATGGATTATGTCAATAGGATCAAATAATTCTAACACTCCTTGAAATAGATCATTGTCAAATATTGTTGAGGGGTTTTCATCATGACTAAAAAGTGACTCTTGATGTATGTTGAGTTGATCATTGAATGAGGTAGAAACATCTTCAAGGTTCTCATTGATGGATAGATCTTGATCATTATTTTTAATGATTATGGTGGAGAGATTGTCCATGTTTTCAACCATAGGATCAAATGATGTTAACATTTCTTGAATTGGATCATTGTTGGGTATTGTTGGTGGATTTTGATCATGATTGAAAAGTGACTTTTGATATATTTTGATTTGATCTTTGGATGAGGTAGAAACATCTTCAAGGTGCTCTTGATTGATAGATCTTGATCATTGTTTTCAACAATTGTGGTGGAGATATTGTCACTGCTATCACTAGTGGTTGAATCTTGATCATTGTCCTCAATAGTTATTATTTCTTGATCAATAAAGTCTTGGATGAGATTTTTGAGTTGAATACAATTTGATGTTTTATTAAGATTTTCTCTATGATACTCACACTAAGATCTACCCCTATTCCAAGGGAAGTTTAGGACAAAGTTGAAAGCACTTGCTTTTGGAATAGTGACGAGTTTTGCATTAACTAGCTTTCTTAGCATTGTTTCGATTGTCACTCCGAAAGGAGTGTTTTCACATTTGTGATCTTGTGAGATTTGTGCTTGTTGAGGTGATTCTTGTTATGATTGATCCTAGAGATGTGGTGATGGGGTTTTTTGTTGATGTTGTTGATCTTGATATCCAACCTCCTGACATTGGAGATATTGTTCTTGATGTGGTTGGGGACACAACCCAATGCTTTGATGACATGGTTCAACCAATGGAAGAGTGTATTGATTTTGGGGTGGATATGTCTCTTGGCTAATTGAATCAACTTGTTATCAATCAAATATGCACCCTGTGCTAAGCTTGCATAAAAATTAACTATCTATTAACACATGGAAACCTTCTTCAGATGTGGGTGATCTGAGTGAAGAAGGAATCTCCAGAGTGAGTTGGTTCTCCGAATGATAATTCCTATTCTAAATGATTTTTTTGAGGAAAAGAGCTAGAAGGATAAACTGGATTTAAAACTTATGATTGAAATTCTATCACCTAAAATTATTGACTAACACTAAGAAGATTTCTAATAATAACTCACTCTCACCACCTCTCTAAAACTTGATTCTCACAATCTCACAACACATATAACCCAAAAGTGATTTGTGCAAAGGTTTAGAATAAACACAAGGAAAAATTTGAATTAGCATGCAACTACTGCAAATCAATTAACAACAGTAAGACTAGAAAAGGAATCAACAGATTTGAATCACAAGACACATCAAATTACTGCTTGCAAAGCATAAAGAAGAAATGAGAAAGAAACTCTACTATTTTATTGAATGAAGGAGTTGCATGCTAATTCAGGTTGTGCCTTGTGTTTATTCTAAACCTTTGCACAAATCACTTTTGGGTTATATGTGTTGTGAGATTGTGAGAATTAAGTTTTAGAGAGGTGGTGAGAGTGAAGTATTATCAGAAATCTTCTTAGTGTTGGTCAATAATTTTAGGTGATAGAATTTCAGTCATAAGTTTTAAATCTAGTTTATCCTTCTAGCTCTTTATCTCAAAAAAATAATTTAGAATAGGAATTATCATTTGGAGAACCAACTCACTCTGGAGATTCCTTCTTCACTCAGATTACCCACATCTGAAGAAGGTTTCCATGTGTCAACAGATAGTTAAGTTTTCTGCAAGCTTAGCATAGGGTGCATATCTAATTGATAACAATTTTTGGCACGCCCGGTGGGACCTTGAAAATTTATTTCAGGAAGATTTTTAATTTCTAAGCTTGTTGTTTGGTGTATGCAGCAATTTTATTTCAGCCTTTTAGAGGTTTCTTATATACCTGGTGACTTTGTTTCTGATTTTGCATGCAAGCTAGAGTTCCTTTCTCATTTCATGTTTATGCTTTGCAAGCAGTAATTTGATGTGTCTTGTGATTAAAATCTGTTGAATCCTTTTATTATCTTACTATTGTTAAGTGATTTGTAGGAGTTGCATGCTAATTCAGTTTTTTCCTTGTGTTTATTCTAAACCTTTGCACAAATCACTTTTGGGTTATATGTGTTGTGAGATTGTGAGAATCAAGTTTTAGAGAGGTGGTAAGAGTGAGTTATCAGAAATCTTCTTAGTGTTGGTCAATAATTTTAGGTGATAGAATTTCAGTCATAATTTTTAAATCCAGTTTACCCTTCTAGCTCTTTACCTCAAAATAATCATTTAGAATAGGAATTATCATTTGGAGAACCAACTCACTCTGGAGATTCCTTCTTCACTCAGATCACCCACATTTGAAGAAGGTTTCCATGTATCAACAGATAGTTAATTTTTCTACAAGCTTAGCATAGGGTGCATATCTGATTGATAACAGTTTTTGGCACACCCGGTGGGACCGTGAAAATTGATTTCAAGAAGAGTTTTAATTTCTAAGCTTGTTGTTTGGTGTATGTGATAGTTTTATTTCATCCTTTTAGAGGTTTCTTATATACCTGGTGACTCCGTTTCTGATTTTGCATGTAGCTTAGTACAACCTATGCATGAGAAAAATATAGACCAGATGAAGTTCTATGCCATTCGAGTACCAAAAGTTTTCCCCACCATGAAGGAGAGGCAGAACAACAAAGAGACTATTTGAAACACCTGTGAGGTCAAAATCAGCACCTCCAATTTTTAGCTCTTTAGTTCTATCACCAGGAGATCTTGTTCCTATAGCACAAGTGTTGCCAATGGCAAGACAACACCCATTTGCACCTTTTAATAGGGGAAGCCCGTTGAATATTTCCCAGCACGATGATATCCTAGTTGTAGCCCTCAGAAGTCTGTCATAATTTACTAGAGAGGATCACACAATGTCGGTTGACCACATTCAAGATGTGGCCACTTTATGCTTAGTTCACAACATCACTCAAGAGAATGTGGCACTGAGGCTCTTGGCTGCATCCCTGAAAGGGAAAGCTTTGCAGTGGTTTAGAGGCCTTCAACCAAACTCCATTGTGACGTGGGATGTGTTGGGTGATGGATTACATCGGCAATTTGAAGATAAGTCAGACCATCTATCCCTGTTAGAACAGTTGAGCAAAATTCAGAGAGCACCGCATGAGCACATGGCAGATTTCAATTACCGATTCCAAAGAACTTGGGACATAATCCCTTTAATGGTAAAACCCACACCTCAACATGCTTTCTTATTTTTCTTAAAAGCTTTGAATAGAAAATTTTTAGTGATGATCTAATCTATGGGCGGGCTCACACTCCCTAACGCTTTTGACATCGCTATTAGAGCAGAAAATTATCTTATCCAAGCTGGAGACATTTCCCCTAGGCCTCCTATGCCACATTTTCCTTAAATACAACCACCTATTCTTGTTACTTTACCTCCTTTAGTTGTTGTCTCGCCTATTCCAGCAATAGTATATCACACTGTAGTGCCTGAGCCTGTTGCCCCAGTCTAGTCTTAAGAGTTGCAGGAGTAAAAAAATATACTTAAGACCTTTGGAAATGATCTTGTGAGCATAAAAAAAAGAGTTGTCCAAGAGAATAAGCCTTATCAAGCCCCTCATCAGTAGAATCAAAAGAGAAAACTAGCCTTCCAAAATGATTACCAAGGCCAAAATGGGAATTTTAACTCGAGACCTTTTCAACCCTACAACCCGAATGCTGCCAGTTTGTCAAAGGAACTTGTACCATATAACAAAATTTCCCAAGATTGTGACTGGTTTTATCCATGCAATCAACCCCACAACCAATCAACATTTGTGAATGGCGTAAGAAATCAAGCCTTAATGGTCCAGAATAGCTATGCTGGTTCAGATAATGTTATAGATCAGAGTTAAGAGCAACAAGATAACTTAGAAGTTGCCTTGCTAAACTGGCAAAGTTCTGAGTTTTGTGGTGTGAATGGTCAAGATCAGCAAAATTCTCTTGTTTCAGCCAATACTAGATCGAAGAAAAGAGCTATGGATTTGGCACAGTAAGCTGGAAATGTACAGCAACAACCTACTAAGGACAAACTACCTGTTTCTTCATCCCATGTTACTCCTGTAACACAACCTAAAGTGCAAATCCTACAAAGAGGCCAAGAAGTACTTGGGAAGGAGAATTCTAAGATGCAATCGCAACCGTTGCAAAGTGGAAATGATGTTGTTCTAAAAAATCAGCAAAAGGTGAGCCCTATTTCTTTCAATGTTGTTGAGCATCTCAAGAAAGCCACTGTTAGCATGTTAGTTTTAGATGCTTTGCATATTCTGGGTCAAAAGAGTTTGTTGCAGGATGCCTTAGCTCAGCTTTCTATTTCTGATGTTGCCAATCAAGGGAATGCTAAGGCAGTGTTTACAAATGGCTTGGATGTTAAGAATGAGTAGAAAACTAAAGAGGTAAAGCCTCCTCCATTTTACTTGAGTTTGATTATCGACAATAAAATAGTACATAATTGTATGGTGGATTATGGTGCGAGTAGCTCAATCATGCCTAAGAGCTTAGCTAACAAGCTAGGTCTTGTTTATGAGCCTAATTCCCAGAAAGGTGTAGTTCAGTTGGATGGGTTTGTTGTTAAAACTGCTAGTGTGAGTAAGAATTTAGCCCTTACTTTGCATGCATCCCCAAATTTTACAATTTCTTAGGATATACATGTTATCAACCTACCACCCCTTTTTTCCATTTTCCTCTCAAGATTTTTATTTCCAAACTATGTGGGTTTTTGTCTTTTGATTGGTCTCATCTATTCTTTAGAACAAGATATGGTACGAAAGTAACCATAAAGTCTAAGTCTTTAGCCAAGGACCATATCGAGCCATATGTTCTGATACCTATAAACGCTAACCTCTACGTCACGCCTGGACTGGAGGAGCAAGACATGACCTTATACCACAACAACCCTATAGAAAATGTGAATTTAGATGAGTGGGAAGTCGAAGATCATGACCTTGATCATTTTTAGTACACATATGAGATAGGATTAGGAGTTTATATGATTCATGAACCTAATTTTGTTTTACCTAATCTGGTCAAAGAGGAGCAGCCTACAAAGATAAAAGATAAGCTTTGGAAGCTTTACTTTGATGGCTCTAGAAGCAGCATAGGTGTTGGTGGTGGAGCCATGCTAGTTTCACCAGATGGAAACAAATATTATTTAGCCTTCAAGTTTGCATTTAGCTGTTCAAATAATATAGTTGAATATGAAGAACTGGTGCATGGCCTAGAATGGGCCCAAAAAAGAGGTATTAAGTGTTTACAAGCTTATGGTGATTGAGAGTTAATTGTGAATCAAGTTAGGAATTTGAATGCTACAAAAAATTACTTAAAAATTACAAGCATCGAGCGTGGGATTTGATTGAGAATTTTGATGCTTTTAATATATTTTCAGTTCCTAGAAACGAAAATAAACATGCTGATAGGCTCGCTACCGTAGGAGCCCAATTTGATATTCCAAATGAAATTCACAAGGTAGAAGCACATCAATATGTGAAAATTATAGTCATACCTTCTATACCTAACAATAATGTGATTTGGCAAGTTTTTGACAGTGATGAGCAGATTGTGAGTTTTTTAATTATCAAAGTTGAGTTTGCAGATGGAAACCAGAAAAAGTGATAGCAACAATATGATAGCCAGATTGTGTAGTTAAAGACAAACAAGCCACCAAAAGGATTGGTGACCTTAGAATCTATTTTCAACTCATATGATCAAGTGTGGAAGGATAAGTGCAACATGACTGTCAAGGAAGAACACTACGAGGCCATTGAAATTTTCAAGGGTAAGCTTTTGAAGCTGGGAAAGGTATGCACTAAGGAGGAACAACAAACTTTCATTTTGTTATGTCAAGAGTTCTTTGATGTTTTTGCCTAGGAATACAAAGACTTAAAGGGTTTTGATCTAGAGTTAGCCCAACATACTATTGAGTTAGAGCCTGATGCGAAGCCGATTAGGCAGAAACAGAGACCCCTTAACCCCAAGTTAGAGCACCTTATGACAGCTGAGCTAAATAATTTAGTTGAGAGTGACATTATTTTTCCTATTAAGCATACTTCTTGGGTATCTAACTTAGTTCTAGTTAGAAATAAAAGTGGGGAAATTAGATTGTGTGTTGATTTCTGATATTTAAACAAAGCTTCCTTGAAAGATCATTATCCGCTTCCTTCCATGGAACAAATTTTCCAAGTGGTTTTTGGTTCTGACAAATTTTCTTTGTTGGATGGGTACTCAGGTTATAATAAGATTCTGGTAAAGCAAGAAGATCAGCTCAAAACAACATTTACAACCAAATGGGGCACTATGGACTACAAGAAGATTCCTTTCAGCTTATCCAACACTGGGGCAACATTTCAGTGAGCGATGGACATGGCTTTCCATGGCCTCATGAACAATTTTTTTTTGGTATACTTAGATGATATTACTATTTTTTCAAAAGATGCTAATGACATTTTGAGCATTTAAAACAAATTTTCCAAATATGTAGAGAGTTTGGAGTGTCTCTTAATCCGAAGAAGAGTATTTTTTCTATCCACGAGGGAAGGCTCCTCAGACATATAGTTTCAAAGTAAGGTATTTCTATAGAACCTGAATGAGTCTCTACTATTCTTGAGTTGCCACTGGCAGCCCACAAGAAAGGCTTACAGAGATTTCTTGGATGCATTAATTTCGTAAGAAGATTCACACCCAATATTGCAGCTTTTTTGTAGCCTCTCTTTGTTATGCTAGAAAAGAATATTTCATTTAGCTAGACTAAGGAGGGTAAGAGAAGTTTTGAGAAAATAAAAGAATCCCTTGCAGTTTCCCCTACCCTCATTAATCTGAACTATGATAGAGATTTCATTCTTTATGCTTTTGGAGGAGTTGATACTATTTCAACTATGTTGTGCCAGCAAAACGATGAAGGTTTGGAGCAACTTGTGGCATTTCTCAGCCAAGTACTACATGATTATGAGGTGAAGTATTCTTTTGTTGAGAAGCATGTTTTTGCTATTGTAAGAAGCCTCAAGAAGTTCAAGCATATGTTATCCAATAATAGAATTTAGTTATTAGTTGCTCATTCGACTATCAAAGATTTCTTACTTAACCGTGATATCAATGACAAATGTGTTGGTTGGATAACTAAGGTTATGGAATTTGATATTGATATTAAGGTGACTAAGCTTGTCAGGGGAAAGGGTTTGTGTGAACAACTTACAGAAAATGAGGATAGCAGCTCAAAAGAGGCTAAAGATGTTGATAAAGTACTAAATAATGATGATACAGTTACTGTTTCAGTTCCTGCTGCTACCTTGGTGCAACAAATGATGCACTATTTGTAGACTGGTGAGTGTCCTAAAGGCTTGGACAGAGAAAAAATAAGGTACTACAAATTACAAGCCATTCCTTATGCTATAATTGATGGTATCCTTTATAGGAGATATTTTCAAGGAGTTTTATTAAGATGTATTGAGCTCGAGTACAAGAGTAAACCTAGACGACATTCCAAATTCAATGCAATTTGGGACAAGCCTTATGTGATCATAGAGTACAAAGAGCACAACGTTTTCCAACTTTCTAAGTTGACTGGAGAAGTGTTGTCTATCCTAGTTAATGGGATCCACCTCAAGCACTTCCTCTGAGATAAGTACTATCTTTGTAAATAGTAGAGTAGTTGTTGTTAATAAGTGCTTCACGCACATTTTCATTTCAATAGTTTTTCTTTCCCTAAGAATTGTTGCACATGTTTGCTTCGCTATTAGGGCCTGTTAGTTTGCTTTTATTTTTTTTCGGTTTTCTTTGATGTTGTTTGGAGTGTTATGATTTGAGTTTTTGAGTTTCATGAAGAGGCAGATTTGACTCCGCGCCCAATGGAGTATTAAACACAACTGATCTAATGCTTAACAGGAAAGCATTTAGCGTAAATTTCCAAAATGTTACCAATTTTCACTACAACTCAATTGGTAGAGCTGATTAGTTTGGATTTATCTTAAAGTGAAAGTTCAGTTAATTTATGCATGCGCTTAAATTGTTGTTTGCACTAGGTTTATCAAGTTCCAGTTATGCAATTGTTTCAATGAACAAAATTTCAAAAGTTTGCTCAGTGCTTTTCAACACAAATGAAGTACAAGACATAATACACAAATGATCAAGCATAATCATTTATTTCATTTATTTCACAATGCTTATTCACATTACAATATTTCATTTGTTTTCAAATACAAATGATTGCACAATTTTGCATTTTTGATGCATTTCTTTTCAGAATGGAATTGAAAAGAGAAATTAAAAGATCCACACAAGCCATGGAGATGGCTGAAAACATTCATTGCAAGAAATGAATTATACGACTGAAGGTGAAAAAGTAAGAAGCAAATAACATAAGACATATCCATCATTTCCTGTTTCTTGATCTTCGGTTGATGTTTTTGCTGCTTGCTCCGTTATGCTTCTGATTCTGAGTGTACCTACAGAAGATTGTGAAAGTCTTGTTAAAGCTCCGGATATGAGTTATACTACATGCTCTACCAACAAAGATATAATTAATTCCTTGAAATGCATGAAATCAGCTAAGAACGAAGAGTGCAGTAATAAGAGCCTAAAAATGAAATGTCACATCATGGAACCATTTAAACTTCATTATTTAATGCTAACATTGTTTGTTTCCTGTGCAGGTATAGGAAAATTCATGTAGCTAATCATTTCATGAAGACATAAAAGCATGTGGAGTAAAATGAGCTCCCACAAGGGTAGAGCTCGACATGCTGCCCCTTAACATACAAATGGGGTTGAGTAAGGAAATACAGTTGTCATGCTCATATGAGCCAATCATGAAGGATTGAAACTGATTTAAGCCATCAAAACAATCAAGAACATCATTCACTAATAACAATCAAATCTAAGAATAACGAATTGAAAATTACAAGTGAACAATGAGCTTAATTCAGATACAAAATCAAATGAAATGCATCAATTTCCATACTGAAAAGTTTTAATACTGTCAAATTGATTGCATCTTTGCTGCCTTTTGTTTTGTTCATATTTATTCATGTTGTTTCATGGTTATTTTTTCTATTGCAGCAAGTGTTTCAAATTCGTAATGGTGATAGTGAACAGGCATACATAATGCTTCATCAACAAAACATTAATAAATAATGGAAGCATATGGAGGAGCTTCAAGTTCTCATTTGCTTTATTTCATGGGAATGTTGAGCTGAGAATGCATTTTTTCTAAAGCATTCAAGTATATTGAATGAGTGGTAACAAGCATCAAAGTAACCTACAAGAATGTCATAATGGACAGATGCAGATGTTACATGAAATGAGGTGAATGCATCAATTTAAAATTGTATTTGATGGAAAATAAGTACATGGAACAACCATACATAAGTTGTCATATGCCATCAGTAGTCAATGAGTGTACAGGTGTGCAGAACAAAAGGAAAAGCTTGCAATTTATCTATCAGAGCTTTATAAATTTTGACTTGGTTGTTCTCTTCGTGCCATTTGAGTGTTGCTATAGGAAGTGCAAAATAAACAAGTAGTATTGTCCTAGTTTTTATTATAGTGAAGGAGATAATGAAAGTATGAATGTGCCATTTTCTGCACTTTGTTTAAGCTCAAGTAAAGATATTATTTTAACTCTAAAGGTTTCAAATGGAGAAATACAGAATACCCACATGGGGGTTTTGACTTTAAATATAGATTTCCTTTAAAATACAAAGTGCCCATGATGGCGTTTGGTGTTCAAATACAAATGCCATCGAAATTTATAGTATAGTTTTGAGATTTTAAAGCCCTCTCAAATGTCAAAAGTATTAGGTATTGGTCGCGGCCATGAGGTTCTACAAACTCATAATTTGAGTTTAAATGCTTTTATTAAAAGAAAATGAATGCTATTTTACATCATGGGTCGATCCCAAAGTTGGAAAAATAATGTAAAATCCTTCAAAAAAATGTGATAGAGGTTTCACAAAGGCTCGAAACCCATCTAGGTTTTCTTAATAAAAAGTAGAGCCTATATTTCTGAGTTCATCAAAAAGAATACAAGTACAATGGGTTTTCAAAATACCCAGATCAGTCTAAGGTTAGCCGCGGCCTGTAGAAAGCTTTTGGCTCATAAATATTCACCAAGGTCAAAAACCCATTTGAGTTTGCCATCAAAATCTCAAAATCAGAGCAAACAATGTATAGAATGTGAGTTTTCCTTATGAAATTTTATCAAGAAGCATGTTAAAGCTTGTGGCTTGTGCAATGGCCAGCATTTTTTATAAAATAAAATAAAATAACAATCATCTTTCTTGAAGAGAGAAGCTTTTATAAGCTTTTGTTTAAGAGGAAAATAGAATAGGAATAGAGCTTACCATCATACGTTTGTAGAAGAAGCAATACATGACCGAGCTCTAATAGAGCTTCCAAAAATGCATGGGTCAAGCTCTCATGGTGGTCGAAGTGTAGATATAAGTAGGAAAATACAGAATACAAGAGATTCATTAGGAGCTATCATTACCATAGTTGAAACCCACGGCCTTTAGGCCAAAAGATTGTCTCAAAATGAAAAGAAAAGCCACGAAATGGCTTAGAGTCCAACTTACCTTCATTTGCTGGTAAATTTTGACCTTCAAAACCATCAATAGTCATGCCTTTCACATTTTTCTTTCAAAATACTTGCTCTATGGTGGCATCGCTATTCTTGCTAGCAGAGAGGTTTTTTCTCAAAAACATAAAGTGTGAAATGAGGCCAAAATTTTAGGTCGTTCTATGTTTTGTTCTTAGGGTTTTCTTTTTACCCTAATTCGGCCTCATCTCTTCTAATTTTATGCCTTGCAATATGTGAATGGTCCTTTGCATTATTTAGGTCGACCATATTCAAACTTCATTTGGTTTTATTTGCCTATGTTTTAGGTTAGGCATTTAAATATTTTACAAAGTCTTAAAAGCCTTAGGGTTTTTACTATTTTCAATGCCTTGTCTTGGTAAAAATAAAAGCCTTCATGGATATGCCTACGGTTTGGATTTTATTGATTTTTTAGAAAATCGTTTAAAACTCAAAGATAAATATTGCCCCTTATATTTTTATGCTTTTTTAGAAGAAAATCAAATTGTAATGGAGATATGAAAGTTTGTAATATTTTGCAAATATTTCTAAAATCTTAATTGCAAAAAATAGGTCAAGTTGAGAAGAATAAAACTACAAGTATCTTGTAAAGTAGAGATTAAAACAATGTTTTATAAATTGTTTTATTCTTTTGTTATTTATAGTAGTTTTATGAAAGCTGGGTTGTTGGCTTTTTCCTGGGGCGAAATTGAGTTGCATGGGGTGAAGATGAGGTGTTTTTTTTTCTTTTAAAGCAGAATGGGCCTATTTTTAGATACTTTTTGGGATGGACATGCAAAAAGTGTGATTTTTCCACTTTTATTACACAAGATGATGCAGGTTTGGATGCTTTTTTCTGGGCTTTCTTCTTGAGCTCTGATTAGGTTTTTGGAGAGATATTTTGAAGAAAAACTTAGAGTTTTTCTTAGTTCAGATCATTTGTTTCTTCCTCTCTTGTTCATGGAGAGGGTCTTGTAAGCAGTTTTGTACTCAAGTTTTTGAGAGTTTCACTCCTTCATTCAATAAAACATTAGAGTTACTTTCTTATTTCTTGTTTATTCTTTGCAAGCATTAATTTGATGTGTCTTGTGATTCAAATTTGTTGAATCATTTTCTTGTCTTACTATTGTTAAGTGATTTTCAGAAGTTGCATGTTAATTCAAGTTGTGCCTTCTGTTTATTTTAAACCTTTGCACAAATAAATTTTGGGTTATATGTGTTGTGAGATTGTGAGAATGAAGTTTTAGAGAGGTGGTGAGAGTGAGTTATTATCAGAAATCTTCTTAGTGTTGGTCAATAATTTTAGGTGATTGAATTTCAGTCATAAGCTTTAAATCCAGTTTATCCTTCTAGCTCTTTACCTCAAAAAAATCATTTAGAATAGGAATTATCATTTGGAGAACCAGCTCACTCTGTAGATTCCTTCTTCACTCAGATCACCCACATCTGAAGAAGGTTTCCATGTGTCAACAAATAGTTAAGTTTTCTGCAAGCTTAGCATAGGGTGCATATATGATTGATAACACAACTATTTTGGTAAGTGTAGCAATTTGATCTCGCAAAATTTAATCTTAATTTTGATCTTGACACCCTTGATATAGTTGATTTGGTTTTTGTTCAAGCAGATTTGGAATGCATACTTGTGGTGTTTGTATGGGATCATGGACGAATTGATTTTAGAGAATTTTCTGATTTGGGATGATGTTTAGATTTGGAATTATAGGTTGAAATTGAACATTGTTGTGGTTGGGAATCACATTGCCTTGATTTAGGTAACTTTAATTTTGAATGGCGTTACCTTGACTTGGATCAATACATGAAGTTGTTAACATATTGTTTGGACTTTGAACAACATTTGTATGATTCACAAACATATCTATCCCAAAGTTTACCAAGTTTGGATTTGAAATGTTCATGTTTGGTAAACTTGTGCTTGGTATATTCACATTTGGCATGTATGGATTTGGTGGGATAATGTTGTTTGGCTGAAGATTCATGCATTTATTGTTTGGTTGATAGATTTGTAGGTTTGAAATTTGATTTAAATCTATCATAGGGAAAGGTGTTCCAAAATTTAGATTGGCCATACTCACATTTGTTGTACCATTGAGGTTTGTAGGGGATAATGATCCCATGTATGGATTGTATAAATGTGATTTTTGATAATCAATCGACATTGTAAGGCTTTGATAGTTTGGTTGATTTAGATTACTCATGATGTATGAATCAAGTTTATATTCCATGTTCTTCTTGTGTTTTGACCTTTTTGACCTCTAAGGAATTTAGGACCAATGATGAGATGAAGGATGAAAGGGGTGGGTGATATGGGTGTTCAAATTTTAAGAACTTTGGTCAATGCTAGACTTTAGGATTTAATTTTGATTGTTTTGATTGGATAATGAATTTGTGAATCCCAAGATGTTAGATGTGAACATAGGATGAAATTGTTCAAAGGGGTGTTGATTTAACTAGAGGTGTGAGGAAGGATTCATCCACACACACCTAACTAAATAGATGATTTTGATTTGGTTTAAGGATGTACCCAAGTCTAGATAATGATGTTTCCAAAGCTCTAAAGTTGTTTGTGGGATGGAGATGATAAATTTTTTGAGGATGAATGAAGTGTTTGATTTGATCCTAGATGAACGTAAGAGGGACTTTGTTTTACATGACCAAGATAGTGAAGAACATGCTTTACCCTATGAGTAATTTAGACCAAAAGACCAATGTTTTTCTTGGAAAACCATATGACCAAAAGATACCAAGCACATGTGTGGGGTTCAATTTGAGTTAATCTTGATTAATGACTTGCTTTTTACCACATCAACTTGTCTTGCTTAAGTTTCAAACTAAATGTCTATGCTAAGGCCTTATTTCATTCCACAAGGTCCATTATGCGAGAATCATGAAGTCAAAGCCATAGTTTCCTTATGTTCACTTTGAGAGAGAGAAAATTGAGATATAGGACCAAATATTTAGAAGCCTCTAAGAATAGAATCCCTAGGGACAAGCAGTAATATGTGGACTCTTCAAGGATATTTTATTTTTTCAAAGGGTTTGAAATTTTGATGATTTGTTGAATGTTTGTTTTCAAGATTTTGGATCCAAGCAAAGTATTTAACTAACTCACAAATTGCACAACCATAGGATATAAAAGACTATATTTGTTGAATTCCCACTTGGATTTCTCCAGCTACGCTTATTCAGAGCGGATGATTAGAAGCTTGAGCACACTGGCTCCCCTCCATGACACTCACTTCTATAGGCCAGTCAAGCTTCGAGTTCTCATGAATCTCCCATGACAAACTCTTCATCTCTACTAAGAACTACAAGTATGTGAGATGACTTCAGAGGTCCGACCTCTTGACACCAACAAATAGTAGGGTTTTTGGCTTTTATACAAATTGGTTCATAATCAAGGTACCCATTCGTATGGCCACACGAGAGGCAAGATCAACCCATCAAAGAGTATCACCTACTTGTCCTTAGGAGCACTTGTAATATTGAGTTTCCTCAACATATGAATTTATATACCGGTTGGGATTAGCTTGGCATTTAGCTCATCACTAGTTTGAGTCATTCCCTTGGGGTGAGTAATTGAGAGCATACAAAAAAGCATGGTGCATACTTTATTCCATAGCGGACTGGTGCTAATTTCATGTGGAAAGTAGCCCTTTCCCAACCCCTTTTGATAAGCTTCCAATGATGAACACAATGTGATAGAGATGCAAGGATGGAGATGACAAGTGCCTATAGTGCAAATGTTAAGATTGTGGATGGATATTATGAAAAGGATGTCTCTATTTATAGAAGCCAAGGGCTGAAGAATGAGAGGATTTGATGAATGTGGGATAAATTGAGAGCCAATGAGAATGTTTCAAGCTTCACAATTCTATTGGAGGAAGGTAGAGCACATTTTAGGAAATGTGTGAGTGGAAGAGGATGGAAGAGAAATAAATCTTGTTGGTTGAGAATTTTAAATTGTTGTAAGAGGAATTGAATAAGATTTGAGAGCATCTAAGAGGATTTGAAAGGTTGTAAGAGAATTAAATGCAGATGTGAAAGGTTTTTGAAAACCTTTGGAGGGAAATTGAATAAGAGGTGGTTGAGAGGAATATTCCTCATAATATGCCTTTGTGAGGATAATTGAGTAATTAGATAAATAGAAGAAATTGATTTTATGTGCAACCTGGTTAGTTGACCATGATTGATTTAACTCTTGAAGAATTAAAAGCTGGAGGATTTGATAATGATGGTTAGAAAGTTGATTTAGGATTAATTAATCCAAAATTAATTAATTGGAGTGAATTAGGAGATGTGATGGTGGGTGTCAAAATGTGAGGGCTAAATTCTGCGTTGATCAAAGATTGATAAATATGAGTTAAATTCATCATCATTGAACAAATGAAATAAAAGCCTTCCCCATGAAATTATTGAGCAAGTGTAAAGGAGATGATAACATTATCAAACTAACATGAAACTACAAGCAAGATAAACATGAAATCTATCCCTAAACTACTCAAACCATCATCCCATAGGGGGATTGGTGCTACTTTGATGTCGAAAGTAGCCCTTTCCCAACCCCTTTTGATAAGCTCTTGATCTTGATGAGAAGATGACTTTGATGCAAAATAATCATAAAAATAAGCTAAGATGTGATGAAATGCAAATGATGATTATGCCTATAGTGAGAATTCTAATATTGTAGGTGATATTGTGGATGATTGTGGCTTCTATTTATAGGTTGAAGGTTTGAAAGATGGAGAGATGGGAGGAATGTGCGACTAAAGAAGAGCCAATGATATTGTGACACTTGTCACATGGCTAGTGGAGGAAGGTGGAGTACATTTTGGAGAATTTGCATTGTTAATGCATGTAGTTGAGGATTTGAGAGGTGTAAGAGAGATTAATGCACTTGTAAGAGGCATTAAATGAATATGGTTGAGATGTTTTGGAGGGAAATGATTTGGGAAACAAGTCAAATAAGTGGAGTAAATGAAGGAATATTCTCAAAGAATATGCCTAGGTGAGGGGAAATTATGTATTTAGTTGATTAAAGAAATTTATTTTCATGTGCAACTAGGGTAGGTTAGTCAGGGGTTTAGGTTTGACCCAGGTTGAGTCAAAAGCTAGAGGATGGATAATGATGGTTAGGAGTTAATTAATTCAAATTAATTATCTTGAAGGGATTTAGGGAATTTGACATTTGATTTAAATGATTTGATTTATTAAATCAGATGAGAGGACTTTTAGGACTAATTAAATAAATTGATTAAGTTAATCAAATATGATGCACATTAGTGAATTAATCAAATAAATTGCTTTATTTGATTAATAGAGGAAATGATGTTAATTGGTCAAATTTAGATGAATAATGTCAGTATTATTTGAGTGTCTACACTAACCACACCAGGATAATCATTTATTCTCTATATTTTAGCTTCACCCCATGCCCTTGTTGTGTTATTAGTGCAACAAGATGAGAGTGATAAAGAACGTCCCATTTATTATATTATTTGAACATTAATTGATTATGAGACTCGTTATATAGCTATGGAGAAACAATATTTGGCTCTTTTGTTTGCCACAAAAAAGTTGAGACATTATTTATTAAAAATTGAATTATATGTTATTAAAAATTTTGATCCCTTAAAACATCTCTTCACAAAAACTGATTTACCAGGATGCTTAGCTAAATGAGTTGTGTTGTTAATAGAGTTTGACCTTAATTTTTTTTCTCAAAAATCAATTAAAGGGAAAGAATTGACCAACCATTTAGTTGAAGCTCCTTCACCATTAGCATTACCAAATCAAGACTCATTCCTTGATGAAAATGTTCTAAAAATAGATGATAATGAAACATGGGAATTATATTTTGATGGTTCTAAGTGATGAACTGGCTCCAATTCTTGCATTATATTAATACCTCTCCTAGGAAATCCAATTCCCTTATCTTTCCATCTAAATTTCCTATGCACGAATAACACTACAGATTATGATGCCCTCATTTCTGGATTATGCATAGCCTTATCCTTAGATGTTCAAGACATTCATAAATTTAGAGATTCTCAATTGATCATTAAACAAAGTAATGGCACTATCAAGAAAAACATGATAAGTTATCTCAATATCGAGATCTTACATTAAAGATATTGGAATGTCTTACCTCATACAATATTGATAATGTTTCATGAAAGGATAAATAACATGTGGATGTAATAGAAAGCGTTGTTTCTCTTATATCCCTCAATAATTATTTCTTGTACTTTACATTCACCATTCATACTTTCACATCACCATAGATAGCCAAAAACATAAAGGAAACATTGTTAGGCAACATTGAACCATCAAACAAGTGGTATTCACTAGTTTTCTAATATTTAAAAGCTAGTATTTTTCCTAAGGAAACTACTAAGAACACTAGAGCTCGTATTCAAAAGATTACAAGCCACTATATAATCATAGTTGATGTGTTATATAGGTGATAATTTAATGGTATTTACCTTCAATGTCTTAAAACCTCCAAAATCCTCGTAGCACTTGAGGAAGCTCATACAGGAGCCTACATAGGGAATTTTGGAGGATGACCATTGGTTCAAAAATTAATTTTTATTGGGTATTATTGGAAAAATATGGAACAAGACTCTTTTATCATGTTAAAAAGTGACTTAAATGTCACCGAAACAATAATTTGATTCATGCTCCTACTCATGAATTTCGTGCACAAGTTGCTATTTTTCCATTTTTGGTGTGGGGCTTGGATCTCATTGGAAAGATTTCTCCACCATCATCTTTAAGACATACATTTATAATCACAACTACAAATTACTTCACAAAGTGGGTAGACATTGTTGGAAGAATGAGTAGGTTATCTATATGTTTTCATTGATGTCACCATGTTGGTAGATCTTGGTAGCTTGGTCTGGTACTCTAAAACCGGTGCATATAACTGACTTATCTTCTCTTGTGGTTGATCTAGTATTTTTGGTGCCTCTCTGGTATTCTAGATCGCATTTCTTCGTAGTTGACAACTTCTAGTTGTGGTTTTGGGAAATTACTTATGGATGTTAAAGGCATGCATGATAAGGTTATTTTGTGTTCTAGTGCTCGTACGACGAAGTGACATTATTCTATTGATTGAGTGGAAGACTATTCTTAGCTGACTTGTTAAGTTAATTTTGATATGATATGTAAACTTATGTGTGATCTATCTCTTGGTCTATGCCAACATAATGTAACGTGCTAACGGTTAAATTACATTTTGAAAATATTTTATGATTTATTGGAGTCGATAGTTGATATCTTTTATAAATGAATTGCATCTAATTAGGCTGACCTAATTCATTGTTGCAATGGAGATTGGATATATATATATATATACATATATGGAAAATAGTTTTTGTGTGAAAAAGGGTGTGTTTGTATACAATAGAGAAGAGATAGAAGAAATAGTAAGCGAGTAATGAATATGAAGGAGTGATTAGAAAGGTAGCAGTTGTTGAGAGAAGAATGAAGGGTGTAAAGTTTGAATACTGAACATCTCTAAAACTGTATCATCACATGATAGGTGCATCTTTCCAGTTCATTTTGGGTTGTAAAGCCTTATTATGTTTTTTATAATATTGCATAGGCTATGATCCTCCTTGTTGGATAGTGAGTCCTTTTTGTAGGAAATGAGCCTTTGTACTTGGATAGTGAGTCCCTCTTTTGGTAATGAGCCTCTTTCAAAAATACTATATAGTGTGAGTTAACCCTCACCATGTTTTTTCCCTTATTGGGTTTTCCACATAAAAATATGGTGTTCTTTGTGTTGATTTACTTTCTGTTATTTGTGTTTCATGTTCATATTTAATAATAAAATAGTGTGGTTGAAGAATTGAGAAGTGATAAAGTTTTAAGTTTGAAATTGTGTGACAACAGATTCACCCCCCCCTCTCAGTTGTCTTGCACCTATTTAACAATTGGTACCAAAGCTTTTGGTTCATTGGAAAAGAGCTTAACTGCTTGAGGAGGATCCTAAAGGCTGGTTGAATGGATGATAAAGGAGAACTCTGGACTTCTCTTGAAGATCTTGATAAAGTGGAAAGAGAAAACAAAGATCTAAAAGAGAATCTTGATGAAGCAAATGAATGTATTCAGAAACTGAAGGAACAATTGAAGAAATTTAAGGAAAGACACAAAGAAGTAAGTGAATAGCTAAAACAAGAGATAATTGGGTTGAAAGTGACAGTAGAAGTGAAGAAGAGGATTGAAAAATGTTTGAATACAATGGTGCAGAACAAGTCTAATGAATGCTCTAGACTCGACCAAGAGATAGTAAACTTAGGAGTGGAACTGGAGAAGGCTAAACTCTATGAGAATAATTTCAAATCTAGCTCTGCTAATCTTGAAGAATTGCTGGTAAGACAAAAACCATGTAAAGACAAAGGTGGCTTGGGAGTTGATATTGGTGAAAGTTCTAAAGATGTAAGAAGAATCAAGGCAAGAGGAAGCAGAGAAGGAATTTTGCAAGAAGACCTCCTGTGAGACAGCCTAATGCATAGAGGTACCCCTCTTTCGATGGTGTTTTTTTTTCTTGTAACAAATATGGTCATAGAGCAACTGAATGCAGGAACAGGAAAAACCAGTTTTATGGTTCTCTTTCTAGAAAATTATTTGAATGTGGGAAGATTGGACATAAGGCTACAAAATGATAATCTCAAGTAAGGATGATCAATCCGGTAATGAGGAACAAGTTTAATGAAGGAAGAATGAATCAATTATTTAATGGCTACTTCTATACCTGCAATAAATTTGGACTTAGGGAAAATTAGTGTAGAGTGAGGAATAGTCAAAGACAGTTTAATCAGAAAAGTGTGGTCTGTTAAAACTGCAACAAACCTGGACATGTATCTAAAGTTTGTAAGAATAACAAAGAGAAGAAGTCTGCTCTGGAAGAGAAGAGTGAATCGATAAAGAAGATTGACAAGAAGAGATGAAGCAAGAGATGGATAAGATATGGAAGAAGAAAGAAGAAGAGGAAAAACCTAAGACTCTTGATGTTTCTGTGCCCTCATCCGGTATAGATGACTTTTTCAAAATCTAGACCTAGCATGGTCTTAGGGGGAGTATTATCAAAAGATTATAAAAACCCCCTGTAAGAGTGGCATGTCAAAGAATGGAACGTGGTTGGAATGAGAAGAATGATTATTCAGTGGTTTTGGAAAAAGAACTGGAGGAAAATATATTGGCATGAGGATTTGCGGACCGAATAAGGGCTTTCTGTTATATGAGGACTATGTTTTTTTAATAGCTTTTTGGTGTCTACCACATTTAATGTGTTTTAGGGTAAGTTCAATGGTGTATAAGATGAATTTTGCAAGTTTTTTTTGGTTAAATCATGTTTTTGAAGAGCTTGAACAAAAGCCTAGAATGATTTTGGAGCAAGCCTGAAGCATTTCTGAAAGGAATTTGAAGAGATTATATCAGGTAATTTGGAAACCTTTTCTCTGATTGCATAAGGAAAGAAGAAAATCGAAGAAGTTTCATTGAATTTCAAGAAAGCATAGCAATGGATAGTGGATCATGTGGTGTTACCCCTCTGAAGTTGAAATGTGTCGAATTAGAAGAATACGATTATAGGAAAATGAAAGGAATTGAACTAGGGTTGAGTGAAGTCAAATTACACAACATAAAAACCCTAGGGATGGACTTATGGAGTGAATTCCCATGGATTACAGATAAAGAGATTTTTTTTCCTTGTTGAATCATTTCAAGAACAGAAGCATTGCTTTGGAAAAACCCTATTTGATCTCAAAGGAAGCAATTGAAGCAATCACTGGATTATGCAACATTGGAGAGCTCATTGGAAAGAAAACTGTGAAATATAAAGATGTGGAGGAGCTGACTAGCATCGGTAGAGATCTTAGAGCACTGTTGATTGATACACTTGATGATTCGGCTGCTAGGTATGTTGCGTATGGTATTTCATACAAAATTTATTTCAGAAACTATGAAAGTTCAACTTTGGCGATTGTTGTACATATTGCTCACATGATGGTTAAGGAGAACAAAAAATTTGATCTATGTATCTTGTTACTTGAGAATTTGTTTGAAAATGCTTGAATTTCATTGGTTGAGAATTATCCTTTTCATTTTGGATCTCTGTTGGTGTGTCTAGTGTTTTACTTTCTAAATTCTCTACTGGGAAAAGATAATGTGATGTGGGAATCTAGTGTCCCTATTGGAAAGGAAATTTACAAATATCTAGAGTCTTTCGAAGATAATGTAAATATGTGCAAATCATATTTCTCATCTTTGAAAGTAAACCATTGCTCTAGTATATTTGCATCAATTCAATTTGAAGTGGTCTCTTCCTTTGGAAAAAAAGAAATGGAGGTTGTTATCAATGATTCCCCTCCGAAATTGAAAAGAAGAAAAGAGATAACTGAAGACATCATTGACATTTCAGATGAGAAGGAGAAAGAATCTCTAACTAGAACTGGATCCCCTGATCCTAATGACATCCAATCTATGATAGTTGAAGGAAAAATCAAGAAGATTGGTGAACTATGGAATGCTTCCTCACCTATTGAAAAACTGAAAATTGATGATGCTCTGGTAGTTTATCTACTTCATAAAGGTATTGAAGTATTTTCTATTTCTAATTTCTTTCTAGAAAATCTGATTGAGATTGTTGAAGAAAGGATGTTGCTTGAAGGTTCAAAAGGATGTAAGATGAGAATCTTGGTTGAAAGAAGCTGTGAAAAGGATAAGCAGAGACTTTTTGGATTGATTGCAGAAACAAAGAAGTGTACTAAAGAAATTTCAGATGTTTACAAGTATTGTCTTCGGTGGCCTACAACTATAGATAATTTCAAAAGCAGAATTGAAGCAATTGAAGCTGAAGTGAACAATATTGGAAAGAATTTCAATATATTTGAAGATAAAGAAGGAAAGCAAAGAATAAGAGTTGGTGAACTATAGGCTGAACTAATCATTACACAAAAATAGAGAGATGATGTGACAAAGAACTTCTGGCTTCTTAAAGAGATTGTTGAAGTCCGGTTAGAGCATCTTTTTGGAATTCTCATTGATGCAAAAGATGTTGAGAAACAATGTTCTAGTGCAGCTTGGTCACCCTCTTTTACTCTGTTGTGATTATTGAAAAGTACATGAACAAGATTGGAGTCTACTATATTCAATTGGAAGAATTTGTATCCAGTTCTCAAGGAAAGGTATAAGAAGGTATTCCAGGTGAAGAATGTCATCTTCACTTAATTTGTGTTTGCTTAAAATCTCTAGATTTTTGGAAGTTTTTGTAGGGTTTGGAAATATTTTGAAATTTTGATGTCACCATTTTTACACTCATTTTTAGCGCCCTTTGCCATTGATGTCAAAGGGGGAGAGTGTTTGGGGCAGAGTGTTGGAGATAGTGGAGAAATTTAAAAGTTTTTTAGGAAAGAAGGATAATTTTGTTTACATGTTGTCATCAATGACAAAGGGGGAGATTGTTGGAAAAATGAGTAGGTTATCCATATGTTGTCATTGATGCCACCATGTTGGTAGCTTGGTCCGGTACTCTAAAACCGGTGTGTATAACTGACTTATCTTCTCTGGTGGTTGATCCAGTATTTTTGGTGTCTCTCCAGTATTCTAGATCACATTTCTCCGCAGTTGACAACTTCTAATTATGGTTTTGGGAAATTGCATATGGACGTTAAAGGCATGCATGATCAGGTTATTTCATGTTTTGGTGCTCATACGATGAAGTGACATTATTTTTTTGATTGCGTTGAAGACTATTCTTGGCCGATGTGTTAATTTAATTTTGATATGATATGTAAACTTATGTGCGATCTATCTCTTGGTCTGATCCGACATAATGTAATGTGCTAACAATTAAATTGCATTTTGAAAAGATTTTGTGATCTATTGGAGCTGACAATTGATATCTTTTATAAATGAATTGCATCTAATTAGGCCTACCTAATTGATGCTTGTGATGGAGATCAAATATATATACATATATGGCGAACTGTTTTTGTGTGAAAAAGTGTTTGTGTGTATACATCAGAGAAGAGATAGAAGAAATAGTAATTGAGTAATGAATGTGAAGGAGTGATAAGAAAGGAAACAGTTGTTGAGCGAAGAATGAAGGGTGTAAAGTCTGAATATTGAGCATCTCTGGAATTGTATCAACACATGATACGTCCATCTTTCTAGTTCATTTTGGGGCTGTAAAGCCTTATTCTATTTTGTATAATCTTGCATAGGCAGTGAGCCTCCTTGTTGGACAGTGAGTACTTTTTGTAGGCAGTGAGCCTTTGTACTTGGTCAGCGAATCCCTCTTTTGGCAGTGAGCCTCTTTTGAAAATACTATATAGTGTGAATTAACCCTCACTGTGGTTTTTCCCTTATTGGGTTTTTCACGTAAAAATTTGGTGTTGTTTGTGTTGATTTACTTTATGTTATTTGTGTTTCATGCTCATATTTAATAACATAATAGTGTGGTTGAAGAATTGATAAGTGATCAAGTTTTAAGTTTGAACTAGTGTGACAACTGATTCACCCCCCCTCTCAGTTGTCTTGCGCCTATTTAATAAACACAGTCCCTCTCCATTCCATGACTCCTGATGTAATTTATTGCTTTATCATGGAGAATATTGTCGCACAATTTGGTATTCGTTTAGCTCTGGTTACAAGTAATGGTACACCATCTAAGAATAAGGAGGTGAAGAATTTTTTGGAAAAGTTCCACACTAAATATCATTTCTCTACAACATATTATCCATAGTCTAATGGTCAAGCAAAAGCTACAAATACAACAATTGAACAACTCTTGTGTAAAAACATTAGAAAACATAACAAAGATTGGCATACCCAACTTTCTTATGCATTATGGGCCTATTGTAAAAGTATTTGTATGGCTATAGGAAATACACCATACAACCTTGTTTATGGTGTTGATTCTATAATTCCCTTAGAGTTACAAATTCCTTCTTTGTGAATCTCTCTTAGTGGCCTTATTGATGATAACACTTATAGAGAACAATGATTACAACAACTTGAAATTCTTGATGAAATTTATCTCCCTTAGAGTTTCAATAAGGCCTAGGTTATTCCTTTATCCACCCTCTACCTGGTGAAATTTGGAACTAGGTCCCTCCTATTATTTGCTGGTGTTTATGGAAAGAGAGAAATAATAGGATCTTTAGGAACATGGAGATGAGTCCAAAAGAGGCGTTTGGTATTGGGTCTCGGCTCATTGCAAAAATATCTTACTTTTCAAAGGGAAAACCCCTGACAAAGGTATGACTGAGGTGGAAATAAGTATGGCCAAAGCTTGGAATCAAAACCTGGATGCTAACTCTTATGACAACTCCAAATCCTTGGCTCGGAGTGTCACTATTTGGAAACCTCTTGACAGAGGCTAGTATAAACTAAATTTTGATGGGGCTGCTAAAGGTAACCCGGGCAGAGCCAGTATAGGAGGTGTGATCAGGGATTACAAAGAAAATTATGTGGTTGGTTACTCCGAAGGGATTGGTGTTCATTCTTCTATGATTGTTGAAGCTAGAGCGTTGTTGAAGGGCTTATAGTTGGCTTTCTCCATGGGGATTGAGAACCTTCATATCGAAGGAGACTCTAAGTCTATTATTGATGTTGTTAACTTTGACAGGTTGTTGGGGTGGAGTACTAAAGACATTCTTCTAGACATTAGGCTCTTTGTGTCAAAGTTAAAATTCAAAGTTGCCACCCACATTTATAGGGAGGGAAACCAAGTGGCCAATGCCTTAGCCAATTTTGGAACACATTGGAAATTATCCAAATGCTAGAATTCTTTAAGGAACCTACCTCCTCACATTCAGGGTTTAATATTGAAAGAAAAAAGCCCTTATTTGACCCATGATGATAACTAATCAAGCACCTTGCTGGATTTTTTGGGGGGTCCATATGCTTGTCTGTTGGGCTATGTGGACGAATTTAATTGATGAGATGGATAACAAGTGGCATAATTCAAATTATGGGATGGAGCCCATTTTGAAAAGGGAAATCATGAGATGTGATAATTACTTGATGATTAAAACTAAGTTGGATCGTACCCTTTGTAATCTCCTTTTGGGGATCATGTTAAGCTATCGTATTCCCAAGTTTTTTGATTTTGAGTTTGATGTGACTAATAATTGTGAGATCAAGCTCCTTATTGGCTCTATATTGTCTGCTATTTTGTCTCCATGTCTAATATCTAACCTTTTTGGTTTTGCTAAATTTGGCCCGCCCCTGAAAGCTAACTTTCTTGGTGTTTCTAATTTTGGCTCCATGACCATCTTGCCTAGGTTTCTGTGCATCTTCTACGTGGAAGGAAAACCTTCCTTTCCTTTCATATATTGCTTACTTAGTTGATTGTGTGCAAGAGATCCTCCTTTATGATTTCGCTAAGATTGCTTTTTAGAAATTACTTATTCATGCGTGCGACCTGTCATTTTCCTTGATTATCAAAGTTTGTCATTTCTGACTTCAAATCCTTAATGTGTGGGTGATTTTTCACTTTTCTATTATCTCCAACCTTTTATTTTCTCAGGATTCCTAGTTATCCTATGTGCAAAGTGACATTATGGGTGGTGATAGGGTGCAGACTGAACCATATAACTGCAACAAAATTTGCAAAGACTGCTTGTTTGGAATATTTGTGTCGAAGGTGGTCTTGCTCCTCTAATGGAGAGACTGGTGGGCCATGACCCTAATCTGTCTACTCAATTTTTCAATTCATGGAAAGATCATCGTGTGAATTTGGGAGGAATTTCCTTTACTGTGGATGAGGAAGTGATTGTGTAGGCTACGGGGCTCCAATGTACTGGTATGAAGCACTCGAAACACATCAAAACTCAGGACAATGAAAGTATGAACAATT
The DNA here is from genome assembly GCA_007258455.2 of Sequoia sempervirens. Lineage (NCBI taxonomy): Eukaryota > Viridiplantae > Streptophyta > Pinopsida > Cupressales > Cupressaceae > Sequoia > Sequoia sempervirens. Next base: position 86,296 of record VDFB02251640.1, on the reverse strand, counting down.
TTTTTGTGGGGAATGAGGTGTCGGTGCGCAACTAGTCAAGGTTTTGACTGGGAGGCTCTCCCTCAGCCATGGAATCAGGTGTGCCTTGCTTTGATGAAGTATGTCACTCTGGAAGGTAGGTACAAAACCTATTAATAATACCATTTCCCTCTATTGAATCACCTCAGGCACAAAGTTTTGTTAAGCTTTCATTTTTTCCTACTTATGAACTTAGAAAGTTCAATTGAAAAATGTGTTGAGGCTGTTGGTCAGAAACCTAATGACCCTACTCTCCTGCTGCTCCAACATGGCCTCATTTTGAGGCTATACCATTTCCATCTTGCCTTATGTCTGCCAAAACCCATATCAGTTGTCCACATTGAAGAAATTGAGCCACCCACTATTACCAATTTATATTTGGCTGAATCTAGAGGCCATGTTAGGAAAAATTACCCAGTTCTAGCTGGCACACATAAATCCAAACCCGCTACTAAAAAGATTAAAGGGAACACAGGAGCGACCCAAACTAGTGCAGCGACTAGTCTTTGTGAAATCAAAGCTATCCCCACCAAGACTACTAGTAAGCTTTCCCAAAGAAAGAAAGGAAAGGAGGAAGGTAAAATCTTGAAGGAGCCTTCGAGCAAAGGAAAAAATGTGGTGATCAAGGACTCTATGGGGGATACGGTGGTGAGGAGGAGGAGCATTATAGAGGTCCCTGCTCTATTGCTAACATGAGAAAAGTTCAGAAGGAGGTTTCGGCCTCTCAGTCTTTGGAACTGTTGGATGTTGAGCATACTAATACCAAAAAGATTGCGGTTGGAGAGGAGGAGCTCTATGTGCTGAAGGAAAGATTGGATAAACTTGACAAAAAAAAATTGTGGTTTGACCCGCTTCACAATTAAGCTGGTCCACTATGTCACAAGTACCCTGTTGGTGGTGATGAAGGATGAGATGGACATGAAAAATACTAAAGACTGTTAGGAGTGGGTCAGAGATGATCTTATAAATCTCCTATCAAAGAACTGGGAATATGCCAGTTAGTCTGTTGTTGGTTCGTATTTTGTCCATCTGTTGTTTGTTTGTGGTGTCTATTTTTTGACTTTGTGTTTTTTGATGATTTTTTGATCTTGAACTCTATTATCCCTTGTGGCTCTATGTGCAGGGTACAACACCTTGAAAATGCTACTTATCTAATAAAAAACAAAGGAGACTTGGTGTTATATGAAAATCAATGTAATGTAAATGTGACACCAAGTGAAAAAGGAAAGTTCAACCCAAATTGGTTAGGACCTTACCTCGTTGATGAAGATTATGGATCTAGAGCATACAAGTTCAAGACAATGGATGCTACACCTCTCAAATAACCTATTAATGTTGAAAATTTGCATAGATATTACACTTAACATTTTTTCTAAATAGTATGTATATTAAAGCATGTTGTTAGATTAAGTAGATACTCTTTCTATTTTATCTCACATTGCTTCATTCCTGACAAAAAATTATGTGTCTTGAATATTTATAAGTAATTATTCATTTATTAGATTATTAATTCTTTGTGCATACTATTCAATAATGTGTGTGGTGTGTTAAATTATATCATTACATGCATTTAATTTTAAATTAGATCATAAGGGAATCTATTTTAACATGACAACACTTAATTAAAAATGTAGCATCTAAGTAGACATGAGTGTTTAATTAGATCACATCATTTACATATATCAATTAGATCATGGAACCATTTATTAAATAGTATCATTTAGATTATTTAATAGATCACATTGACATCTAATTAGACATATATGGAAATTCATAAAACATGTAACATATAAATAATAAAATATGCTCATATATATATATATATCATGTTTATGTACATAATCACCAAGATGACAAAATATGGTGTGTCATAATAAATATATCATCTAAGTAGGCCTATGGATATTCAAATCCTTGAGACTTCGTAGTGGTGGTCAATGTGACACTGTAGATTAGGAATAGCTCCTAGACCTACTCCATGCTCATAAACCCCATAACTCACCTTGGGTCACAACCTCGACTATGAGCACTGCAGTGCACTCCTTTGCAAAATGATCTCTCTTTTCCCGCACCCTACTAAGTTCCTCCCATAGGGGATCTTGTGTGTGTCTCTCTCTCTCGATAGGGACTCAAGTATCTCTCTACTCCTCATGTGTAGCTCTTAGCTCCTTGTATGTAGCTCTTAGCTCCATGTATGTAGCTCTCAGCTCCTCGTGGGTACCTCTAATATCCTCATAAGTCATCTATCATTGCAACATGGGATTGAATATCACTACATGGCACCTCACACTCGGTGGTGGCCTGTGCTTGGCTCGTGTGGGTTGATGTGGGGGCATATTTGGAACTATATTCAATATGACTCAACCAAGAAAATCAAGCCAATCCCATGTACCAACTAAAATAACAAAAACATAAAGTACATTAGAAACAAGCATGATGTATAAATATATAAGCATACACAACTAACTAATAACAAAAAGTAGAAGCAATAAAAACATCATATCACACAGATCACTAGCTCACCAATCCAAATCCCAATATGTCACTATGGTGCTTATGTGTAGAATCCCTTGAGAGTTTGGGGGCATGGTGGGAGATGCATGGTTTCTCTCCCCATGCTTTTAGATCAATGGTCTCTCAAGTAGTAGGATGTGCTCATGATGTACGAGGATGAGATGTGGTTCTCTCCTTGGGGGCATCTCTAGCCTCCACATACTCCTCAAGATCTCACACTGTTGGCTCCTAATCCTCTTCCTCCTCATCATCATCACCATCCTCCCTCGCATCTCTATTGTCATCCTCATCCTCCCCATCTGCACAATCCTCTCGATGTCATCACCAAGGCCTAGGTCACCTATAAGATGGTTGGTAGGGAAAACAAGATCTAGACGAGTGATACTCCACCACCTCTTGTATGCAAATGTGAAACTAGAATTGTCCTCATCAGATGCATGATGCATATTTTACACCTCATCGTTCGAGTTACTCAAAGAAAAATTCACAATGGTGGTACAAGGTATGTCATGTTTCCTTGTACCGTTGCATGCAAATCTCAAATATGTAGGCCAAACAATAGGTTCTACCTAAGGGTGACCAAACTGTCTCATAACCCGATCATAGTAGAAATTCATGAGAATATGATCATAATGCCCAAAAAATAACCAATCCTGCTACATCCTAGTTGGCTATTGCGGTAGCCCTAACCATTCGTGTAGAGTCCTGTATGGCCTCCAGAAGATATCATCATCTAATTGATCGAAGGTGACTCTCCTATATATGTTGGTATATGGTGTTGTACACCATTGTATAATTTGATATATTACAATGCTATAATTAAATAATTATTAAATTTTGATGCACCTTGGTGGTGTGGTTAATCACACTAGGTAATTATTTAGGGACCACTTTATGTTGTATTGTAACATTGTATTATTGTTTAATGTGTGGAAAACATGTGATAATAATTTAATATTGGGGAAATATTTAAAAAGTGAAAAATTAGTACCCAATATTCAATAAGGGATTAGTAGTTTTGTGTTCACATGGTTTTATCTTACCACTTGGTTGTATTTGTGTGATCTTGAGTCTATAAAAGCAAGCGCATGTTTAGTGGTTAAGGTTGGTTGGGTGAGTGGACTGTCATTATTAAGTCTTTTTGAGGAGTGAATATGTGAAGCATGGAATGGGATGTGTGGATTCATGCTTGGACACATGAGGATTCATGGAGAGGCTTGATGCTTCAAAGGTATTCATTGTAACTCTTGTATTGCTTTATTGCTAAATAATATGGAGTATGGATGCTTTTGGAAGTTGGATTTTCCCTCTTGAGGGTTTTTCCAAGGTATATCTTGTGTTATCTTGTGGCTTTCCTATTTTATCTACACATTATGGTTACTTGTATGCATGCCTTTCTCTCATGGGGTTATGTAGGAAATGGATTAAGTATGTGGGTTGAATGCATTTTTTTCTAACAAGTGGTATCAGAGCTTTCATGGTTGATGGGTTTTTGTTATAACCCTAGTTTGAGAGATTTTTGCAAAGTTCAATACATGGACATGCATGTTATATTTGAGGTATTACAAGATACAAAATAAATGATGTAGGTGTTGTTTATAGATTTGGGGTTTTAGATTGCCAAGATTTGTTGGGTTTATTATAGATCTGAAGCTTTCAAAATTTGGATATAAAGGGTTTCTTGGATTGAGCTTTCATATGATGTTTTGTAGGGGAAATTTCATAGATGACCTCTTGATACAAAATAGACCTCACCATTAAATCCAGGAGGCCTAAGACATAAAAAATGACATAAAATTTTCCCTATTTTGGAGAAGTTGAAAAAATGTAAAAAAAAATTAGTTAATGGCCTATTTGGTTGTATGAACCCTTGGAAAAAAAATAAAAAATAAAAAATAAATATTTGGTCATTTATTAAATCCAAAGAACAATAATATCAAACTTTTGGAAAAATTTTAAATACCTGCAAAAATATTAAAAACGGGGCATATTGAACAATCTTTTAAAATAATATAAAAATAATAAATAAATTTTAAGGGGCTTGTGTGAGGGTCCGTAGACCACCCCCTACGAAGTCGTATTGGAAGACTTTCCAAGTTTTTTGTTGTAGGCATGACCTGACTGGGCTTGCTGTCCCATAACTAATGGTCCCATGGGTGCCATGTTCATTGCCCGTGGGGCATAAAGATTAAACTTCCAATTTTAAAAACATTTAAAGAAAAATTAAATCAAAATAAAATCTGCCAATGTTTAAACTTTTTGAAAATTAAACCTTTTTTAATCCTAGCGCTGGTTCTGCCAATGGGGTGATGGAAATTTTTAAATTGAAAAATTAAACCAATTTTAAAACAGATTTCAAATCCACCACCGACTGGCTATCACCGCTGACGAGGAATGGGTAGGCCACCCATCCACCACCAAAGAGCCACCAGTAAGCCAAATTATGCATCTTATAGATTTTTAAGAAAACTTGCATAACTTTCACCCACAAAGTCCATTTTTTGATATTTTATACTCATTGGAAAGTTGGTTTTGAGCACTATGCATTGGTATAGATTTGGTTTCCTTTTTTTTTTTTTTTGATCTTTTTTTCAGCCTGAAAGCTAGATGTTCTCTTTCACATGGTTTTGGTCATAACTTTTGCATAAGAAATCATATTTTTTCATTTTGAATAGGCGTTGGAGAGCATGTACAATGTACTACATAGTGGTTCATATTATTTAGCATTTTGTGGTGTTGGATGAGTTTGGTACCTTTTTTATCACTTGGAGGTGCCTGAGATGCAAGGTTTGATTGTGTGAGCATCTAGATGAGTCAAGAGTCAAAATCTTGAGGGAGTATAGGTTTTCATATGATATTTACGATGGTACAATTGATTATCAATTTGGCACTTCTTGGTATAGGTTTACAGGTGTTTTTTAGACTTGGAATTTGATGGTAATAGGTACACATGTTGTCTTCAATTTTGAGGACATGAGTTGACATGATTGGAGACTTAGAGTCTTATATGGGTGATAGTTGAGTGTAGGTACAATGTTGGCTATGGTTATAGTGTCATGGGTATGCAAGTATATTTATGCATTAGCATGAAATGATCATGCGTGTGGCTGTTTGGTGGTGATATGGTTTGGTGTTAGAAGATTGTTCTTATCTTCTTGATGCTTATTTGGTTCCTTGACTATGGTTACACATTTGTGGGCATGGTTGGCCAATCAAATTTGTGGTTAATTTGGTGTTTGAGTCTTGATGTCTATAGGATTATCTTATTTGATATCTCAATTTGTAGGTTACTAATATGATGATGAGTTTACATGTTTTAGTGGTTGGATCTATGAGTTATGTAGTTGTATGGATTGATCACACATTCAGTTGTAGTTGTATGACTCAGATGTGGACTATCTACATCCACCAGGTTTGATTCATTGTTTTTGCAGATTTCATTAGTTGGCCTTGTCTTTGGTCATTTGTGCATTGGTATGTTGCTTTGGGATGAGAGGATGGATGGTTAGAGTACCTATTAGTTAGTTCAAGGGACTTGTGGCATGTGGTTTTATCACGATGTCATGCTATCTTGGTACATTCAATGGTTATGCACTTTCAGTGGGAGATTTTGACAGTGATGACTTGGCGGTGTAGGTTTGATTCTTGATATTTTGATGGCAGTTGTATGTATCTTCTTGGCTTGGATATCTTGGTTTCACTTGTATGTTACTGATATTTCCATTGAGTGTGTTTAGACTTGGTGATCTTTATGGAGGAGATGGTAGTCATGATGCCATGTGTAGCTTTGCATCATGATTAAGTGGGAGTTGTTGGCAGTGATGTGGATGCATCATTTGTGATGGTTATCTTCATGTGATTGGAGATGTGTTTTTTTGGTTCACAGTGTGTTTGATATTATTTCATGGATTACACTTGATGCTAACTTAGAGTTTTGGCAAGATATGGGTTTTCTTGATACCAGATGTATGTATTGGTACATGTGATATCTTAGGAGGAGATGGTTAGATCATGTTGTCATGATAGGTTCCTATTTATGTGGTTGGAGCTTTGACATTGATCTTGGTGGTTCTCTTTGTATGGAGTACATTGATCATTTGTTTGATTGCTTCATGATGGTGCTATGTTGCATTTGGAGTTTGGCATGTATTGATCGGTTACATGTACTCATTGATACTTGGAGATGTGGGTGATTTTGGAGTTCTCTTGTGATTAGAGACATTTGCTTGAGATGGTTAATCTTTGGAGGTTTCAACATTAAGCCCAAGGAGATTTCACCTAGTATGGGCATGCATTCATGATGGACCAATAGAGGAGATTGTTCTTGGAGTGAGTCATGATGACTTGGTTATCCTGGAGGAGCATTCTCATTCCCCACTCTTGGTCTACTCAACAATTTATCATTTGAGAGGTATTTTTCCATTATTTCTTTAAGATGTGTTTATGTTTCGTTCTTTGATTTCTCATAGGAATGAGTTGATTCATGGTGATTAATTTTGGATACTCATTTGAGGATGGTTTAGCATGAGTTTATATGCATTATCTTTCATAGATATGGATCTTGAGCTATGGATAGTTAATTCTGGATGATTCATTTTGAGGGATGTTTGACATGGTTATCTCCTTGTGCATTTGGTTTATATTATCATTCACTAATGGGGATTTTAGGAGATGGTTTTATGGGCTGATTTTCAGATTTGAGAATGGTTACTTTAAGTTTGATCTTCTTGATTAGAGAGGCTTACATCCATGTTGGAATTGTTACTTGATTCATATGTTGTTTGATCTAAGAGACTAAACGTTAGCTTGGGTGTTGTTAACTCTTCTCATTTGGGGTTGTTAGGAGATCATACTTGACACAACATTGCACTTTTGAGATGATGGTAGAAGGACATGTTATGGTTTATAGGCTTTCTCTCTTCATGGTTCCTTCCTGGTTGTTCTTGTTCATGTGATTTGGTAGGATGGTGGCAACATGTTGTGAGATATTATGCAACTATTTAGGTTGCATTTGTAGATTGTTTTTATTATTCTTGGTACTTAATTTTTGATTATTTATCACACCTTGATATAGTGTTTATTGGTAGACCCGATATGCTTTGACATTACCCATGCAGTAGGAGTTCTTGGATATATATGTTCTTTATTGACAGGTTTGATACAAGGAGCTTGCGATTGCAATTTATGGGTTGCATATGTTGCTAGCATAAGTTTACTGATGTATTGATACCTAGGAGGTATGGATGGTTGGATGTATTAGCATGTGTTGTGGATGATATATTTGATCATGTGGGTTTTTCTTCATGACAATAGCTTGTTTGGAGCCTTTATTATCTCTTGGAGTTGATGCTTGTGTTCTTGGATTGGTGCATCTTCACCTTGACATGTTCCTTTTTTTCCATAGGTGGCATGCTAGAGGATGAGAAGAGTTCTTACTTGATGTGGTGGTCACTTTATTCTTATTTCAGGTATCTTGATGGAGCATGAGAGCATGTTACAAATTCATGTGGTTTCATGTATGGCTATGATGATGTATTTCATATATTGATCCCTTATGCAATGTATACAAGTGGGAGAATTTTGGGATATGGTGTTGTACACCATTGCATAATTTGATATATTATAATGTTGTAATTAAATAATTATTTAGTTGTGATGCACCTAGGTGGTGTGGTTAATCACACTAGGTAATTATTTGGGGACCACTTTATGTTATATTGTAACATTTTATTATTTAATGTGTGGGAAACATGTGATAATAATTTAATATTGGAGAAATATTTAAAAAGTGAAAACTTAGTACCCAATATTAAATAAGGGATTAGTGGTTTTGTGTTCACATGGTTTTATCTTACCACTTGGTTGTATTTGTGTGAGCTTGAGTCTATAAAAGCAAGCACATGTTTAGTGGTTAAGGTTGGGTGGGTTAGTGGGTTGTCATTATTGAGTATTTATGAGGAGTGCATATGTGAAGCATGGCATGGGATGTGTGGATTCATGCTTGGACACATGAGGATGCATGGAGAGGCTTCATGCTTCAGAGGTATTCATTGTAACTCTTGTATTATTTTATTGCTGAATAATATGATGGATTATGGATACTTTTAAGCACTGGGTTTTTCCCTCTTGAGGGTTTTCCTAGGGTATGTGTTGTGTTGTCTTGTGGCTTGTCTATTTGATCTATGCATTATGGTTACTTATATGCATGATCATGGGGTTATGCAGGAAATGGATTAAGTATATGGGTTGAATGCACTATTTCCTAACAATATAGTGGGTCTCCATACTACTAGGATCTCCTAAGGATATAACATAATACTCATGGATACGTTTGTGGTGCCTCCATGGGATATCTCATCGACCTCATACTAGTGATGTGCTAGAATGTCCACACTTGAGGCAATGTACATATCATAATGCTATATGCCTCATGGTAAAAAAATGGTCAAGATCATGATATAGGTGAGCTATCATGCTCTGTCCCTAGGAAAATATTGATTGATCCCTCTCCATTGCTCGTATCATGTGTACTAGGCCCCCATCAAGGTGTGAGCCTTGTCCATTGGGAAATATGACTAGAGTAACAATGATGATCATAATCCATCGAATAAGTGGCACATTTGTGCATGCATGTAGCAACCATCTCAAGAGAATATGGCTCTTTCTCTCATGATCTATGCAATAGTCAGTGCAATAATGATGATCATCTAAGACATCTCAATGGGATTGCAAATTGTCATGGTGTATGGTCCTACCTCACATAGGTAATCTAAGTATGTGATGCACATTCTCAAGCATGACTGTCATCTCTCCTATCAAAATATGGAAGGTATTAGTGTCTAAATCCCATCACTCTACAAGTGCTATAAGCATGGCATAATGGTATTGTATAGGTGGCATGGTATAAACCCATTATAAACTAACATTGTGTAGGTGTTGCTACTTGTGGATCAAAAATCATGTAGCCTACTCCCAAAGTAGTGAAAATAGACATCCTCCAAGTCGTTCTTGCATGTGTGGTGGGTTCTATCAAAGAAAAATAGAAATAATCATTAGTAATGCATTAAAATCATCAAACAATCAATTCTACGTGCTAAAACCTTGAACTTGGTCAAGGGTGCCATTGTTGGAAAAGGGTGTCAATGTAGGACTAGGGTACCCATGTTGGACAGGGGCGCCCTCAAAGGACAAGGGCACCAAATATGGAAAAGGGTGCCATATTTTTTAAAAAACCTTAAAATATCATAAAATAATAAATGAAATTAACAAGAAAGTAAAAATATCACTCACCTCCTATGCCACCATGCCTCATGCAGTGTTCTCTCATAGAAACTTGGGCCTTGGGGTTCGGTATGCTCATCGATGTCATATTTTTGCTCCAAGGGTGAATGGTAAATCTATCTAAACTTTCAAACAACAAAGGTGAAAATGAATGTCAAAAAAAAAAAATTCTATAACTTATAATCAAATTTAGTAGTACATTTTTCATACCATACTTCATTAAAATCAACATAACTAGAGCTAGAGAACTTATATTTTGATGTTGTCTGTTGTGTTGGATTTTCAGTTTCATTCTCATTCATGTTGTATTCCTATTGATACTTGGTGTTAAGATTTCATGAACCTATCACAATCATTTGCATCAACAACTTAAATAATTCAGTGTGGTTAGATTACTTCCCTAATTCCACCTCCATAAAGCAAGCGGAATCAAGGGGCATATATCTACCTTTGAATTTCATTATCCTTAGAATTTTTTGACTAACACGTTTGTTTACATGTGTAGGATTATCTTTGAATTTCTAACGATTTGATTTTGCAAGATGTGGTTCCTAACATTGTGGTTTTGTAGATTACTACACTAGGGGCTTCATTCTCTCATTTGAAAAATAATCTATAGTATCCTTTTGAGTATCCTTTTATGATATGAGTCACTTTCAGTACTTTATATTATATATGCATGTAGTGTCATATTGTCGCTAAAGTGAGGGAAAAATGTAGCATTGAAAATTGTACTAACTTTTAGGTGAAAGCATAATTTCATATTTTATTTGGAACTAACTTGAGTAACCTTCTCACCAATGCATTTAGAAATTCCCTAATCATGCCCTAATTTACTAAATTATGCATTATGTGGCCCATTTAATAATTTATTGAGAAATAAAATGTGCAAAATCAAAGTAGACATTTAATATTTTTCCCTTCACACTTCACGTCCCAAAAAATAGGGATTGGACAAGGGCGCCCTTGGCAGCCTTGTCCTCCTAATTTGGCCCCAAATTTTAATACATTGAGGTTGGCAATTTATTATTAGAATTTCAAATCCTAAGTATCAGCTATCAAGATTTAATTTGTGGAAAATTAGATTAATTACAGATAAATACCTAGTCATTTCATCATTTGAAAGAGAGGATGAGAAGAATAAGAAAAAAAATACTAAGACAATTGCATTTTACCAAAATACATTTGAATTTGCAGGTTTTCAAGGATTTTTTCATATTTGATCAAGTTTTATTCAATGACTAGATTTTGATGCCAATAGAAGGAAATTATGGAATATAGGTTTGGAAAGTGCTCTTGGCCATTTTCTACAACCTAATGTCTTGATTTCAAAGTGTTCTCATCTTCAATCTTCATATTACTTGCTGCCCAAAGTGAGGTATCATTGTGTTTCAAATTTTCCTAAGGGTACTTTACTTTCTCTTAGGTTGATCTTATCATTTTCATTTAGGGGTCCTTTTCTAACACACTTGAGTAGGAATTTATGCATTTTAGCTTATTACAACCTTAGACACACTTAATGTTAGGAACACACACATTTTATCAAATAGTTTATTGGTTATTTATGTAGGTATAAATACAAAAATAGGGGTTTGACTTAAGAGAACTCCTATCTAGCCACCCCCGTCTCTTTTCCAAAATTGTACAAGTTCAAATCCAAAGATAGAGATCACAAAATTAGGAAATAGAAGGAAAATAGAGAGCTACAAGACCACTTTTTCAAATCTAAGAAAAGTTAACTCCGGAAAGGGTGCCCTAGGCAGCCTTGTACAACAAAATCTAGCTCAAATTTACATACCAAGCACATAGTGCTATGCTCTTTCTAGATTTTCTATTGAAATTTTGTTTTATAGTTTATCTGTTACAGAAAAGTTACATTTTCATATTATGTATCATAGTCTAGTTAGATCAATAAAATCAAATTAATTCCAATAAATTACCAAGGCATTAAAGGATCAAATCCAAGGCTCATTTGACTTGCCTTTGAGGTTAGAAGTTAATCTTATTCTCTTTTTGATTTGCATCTTAATGTTCTTTATGTTAGTGATCTAAGCATTAGACCTAGGATCCCTTTTTCAATAAAACACTACTATTATTTGTTCTTAGAGGTAAAATAGGTTTTGAAAGGGCCCCAAAACCATTTACAAAAGGAAAATAATAGAAAAATAATAACCAAACAACAACAAAATGTTTTTTAAATTGAACCTAAACAAAAACTCAAAACAAAAATAGAAAACAAGAATAGAAAAAGAAGGAAAAATAAACATGAAAGAATAAGCTCTAGATGTTTCAATGTTTTGGTAGCTTCAATATCCTACTAATATAAATCTTCCTATAATTTGACAAATCTCATTAAATATTTTTTTTCTCCCTCCAAATATTTCTTCTTGTTAGCTCAAGTTCTGGTGCTTGGTCGAACATGGTCATTTTACCAAATTTTTCAATCCCTTGCATAATTTGACCTTCATGGAGATATTTGAGTTTTTTAGTCAATATTTTAATACCTACAACACTATTTTGAATAGTGAACTTACTTACCTAAACCACATGTTCCAAGTTGTCTTTGATTGATTTAAATTCATTTTCTAGAGAAAAAACCTTGTCATTGCTAATATTGTTGATTATATGTCTCTCCACAATATTTAAATCGTTAATCACATGTTACTTTAATTGAAAAATCAAAATTTTCAATATTTATTAATTTTATTTATATTATTTTATTTGGTTTTATCAAAATGATTTCATTAGTCTAGCTTGATGTACAATATGTAATCAAGATTCTAACTCTCAATAAATTATTATGGTAAGGAAGGTAGAAGAATTTTTTTTTGGCCTCCAAGAGAAAAGAATTTAGTAGCATCAAAGATCCTCATACCCTATCACTAGTTGTCCTTCAACCTACTAGATTGACACCCCAAGGAATTGAAGAAAAAATACAAAAAGGTTATGTTTTATCCATGACAATAAATATAGTAAGTGATACAAGTGTGTAGAGAAGAAAAATTTTTAAATTCAAGGAGTGATAGAAGATGTATAAGAATATATATAGATAGAAGTGTCATCAAAGGAAGCAGTGAAAGATTCTGTAATAATAATACCCTGCCATTAACTATCAAGTATTAATACCCCTTAAAATACTCAATGTAGTGGGATTGCTAAAAAAATAAAGTGACAATATTGAATGATTTAAGAAATGCTCATAATTTCATCAGCAAAAAACATTGACACATATAAACTAATTTATTTTTCTATAGAAATTTCATAATACAAAAGTTACTATTGGGGATTACCTTTTGACTAGCCCTACATTTTCCATTCCTATAGGGAGTGTAGGTATAATATTAGGAATCTAATTGAAGACCATTGAGATGATGTTTTAAGAGATCTTCACGTAGTTTCATTCTAAGATTAAAAAAAATTAAAGGTATTACATGTAAACGATTTGCAAATGGTAAGATCTCATCAAATATATAAAAAGATAAAAAAAAAAGGGTTCAATAGGTTTTGAGGAAAAAAATCTTTAGACTCCACTATCATCACTAAGAATGGGAATTATACAAAATCACACTCAAAATCAATAATTACTATAATGGGTACTCTTTCTCCTTTCTTTAAAAGCTCCAAAGGGATTATACAAGGAGATCTGGTCTCCCCTTTTATTTTTATTATCATGGTGGAAGCTCTAGGAAGATGTATTCAAGCTATTGTTAATGATAGCTTTGTGAAAGGGGATTTTCCTTCATCTCTATGTCCTCCTTGCTCCCATCATTTTTTCTTGATGATACAACTATCATGGAAAAAGCTTCAATTAAGGAAGAAAAGAAGATAAAAAATATTTTGTGGTGCTATGAGAAGGCATCTAGTCAACTTATCAGACTTCCAAAGAGTAAAATTTTCTTCCTCAATATGCCTACTAAGCTTCAAGTTAAGCTTACTACTATTATTTATTATAAAGTGGTAAATTTACGCTCCTCCTATTGGGGACTTCCACTTTGTGCGAACAAGATACTTGATTCCTTTTGATTAAGCTTGATTTATAGATTCAATTCTATTTTGGTTGGTAGGAAATGTGTTGGAAATAAGTTGTCTTTGATGTCAAAGGTTTTCATTGATGAAGAATATTGATTTCATAGGTTGTCATTCATGAAAAATATTGATGCCATAGGTTGTCATTGATGAAAAATATTGTAGGAGTACTTGAACTATCATTTTGATTTGTAGAGATTTGTAGAAATATATATATATAAATATATATATATTTCTGGTAGCATGTTGTGTGTCAAAAGTTCAATAGGTTGCATACCTATCTATGTTGGTAATTGTACTATCATATCAATCATATCACTAATTAGTTTTATTGAGTGATTCTCTTCCAAAATTTGGTGTGATTCTTGTATGCTTTCAATATAATGCATGTATTTATTCACTATAATAATGGTGGTTCAAAAGATTGTACCAAAATGTTTCAGTTTGGTATTTATCAGGTTAGGTGTTTCTCAAGTCTCCCTTCTAGAGAAATTATAGTCTTTGTGGTTTAAAAGGAGAGTATTCCTACACCCATTCTATCATATTCTAGAGTTTTTGGAGGATATGTTCAACATGCAAAAAGATTGAAGTCACTAAAGGTTCTTTGTGTCTGTGTATTTGTCAACTAGTTGGTGTTCAAGGCTTGTGCGGTAATGGATAGTAGTGTGTAGAATTCAAATCTTACATGTGTTAAGATAGGACCTAATTGATGTTCTTGTGGTAGCACACTATATCATGTTCTTTTGGCGGAAACAAAATTTGATTTTGGACCAACCTGTTATATGTTTCATGTATTTTAAATTTAGGTCCACCTTATGTCTTTTTGACTATTTGTGATCCTTGGCTGACATAAAAATGTGTTAATGTAATGTCATGTATATATTTCTCAAATGTTCAGATGCATTTTGTGAAGCATTTCAAGTAGAATTACACTGATGTTAAGAAAATTTGGCCATAGGTGTAAATTGAAGAGAAGATAGTGAATAAAAAAGGGAGAATTGAATTTCAATGTGTGCATCAGTATCAAAAGATCATATGTAGTGAGGAAGAGTGTTTTTTGGAACTCTGGAAAATATATGAGATATATAGAAGATCCATAAGCATTATCTCTATATTTTGGTAGGACTAGTGTTCTACCTAATTTATTGTTTCATTTGGGGATTGGTATCTCTGGTAGGTTGGTGTCTACTTCATATTGTAAAATCCACTTTTATATTTTTTCCTTGTGAGGCTGGACTTGGATATTAGATCCAAGCAGCTATTCTCATCGTGGTTTTTCCCATCTGGGGTTTCCATGTATATTTGGTGTTCTCTTGTGTGTATGTGTTCTCTTGATGTTGCTTAGTAGTAGTGAAGATTCATGCTTCATGGTTAGTTACTTATGTTGAGGTGAGTAGTGAAGAATAATATATTCTAATAACTGTGGTAAATTTAAGAATTTTAAATAGATTTTATCTTTTGATTCACCCCCCTCTCAATAGATTGTGTACCCTTCAATTGGTATCAGATCCAAGTTCCTTTGAACAAGCCAAAAAAAAATTAAGGTAGTTCTGGGAGGTGGCACACTTAGTTGCTCAAGATAGATTCTTTGGAAATAAAGCACCATTGTTTGATGGATCCAATTTTTCATTTTGGAAAGTTAGGATGGAGTCCTACTTCATGGCTCTACGACTTGATATCTTGATGTTAGTAATATATGGATATGAGATTCCTAAAAACCCTCCTAAGGATCAGGCCGAAAAGAGGGCTTGCGAAATTAATGCTAAGACAAGCAATTTTATTTTATGTGGTTTGACTAACTTTGAATTTGTGAAAGTGATGCAATACAAAATAGTTAAGGAAATATGGGATAAATTGTAGACCATCTATGAAGGTGATGACAAAGTCAAAGGGGAAAAGTTGAAAACTCATAGATCTCATTTTGAAAGCCTGAAGATGAAGGAATATGGAAATATTGCCACATTCCTACTCTAAGTTGTTGAAGTTTTCAACTTTATATGAGGTATTGGAGAAGAATTGAAATAAGTGGTTTTTGTGAAAATGGTAATAAGATTGAGCTTCCTAAAAGGTTTGATCTAAAGTCTCTACAATTCAAGAAGCTAAGGATCTAGATGCTTTGAAGTTGACTAAATTGCATGGAATTCTAACTACTTTTGAAATGAGATTTGAAAGTGAAAATTCTATAAGGAAAGAGGCAACGTGTAGGGTATCTAAGAAGCAATTTGATCAAGATTCTGGTATTGGATCAGATCCAAAGGAAGCTAATTTTTTCAAAAAGCTACAAAGAGGCTCTGGTAAGTACAAAGATAAGTTACCTTTTAAGTGTTTTAATTGTGGTGAAGTAGGAAATTTTATGGCTAAGTGTCCCCATAAGGACTCTAACAATGTTGAGAAAAATTATGGAAAGAAATAATTTTAGAGAAGGAATAAAGGTCTGAGAAAAAAAAGAGTTTCTACACTAATGAGGAAGAAGACTATTCTATTGATGAAGAAAAAGAAGATATATTTGAAGATGAAAAGGGAAAGGTTGTTTTCATGGCTTTTGAAACTATTGAAGAAGATGCTAAAATGGATTTCAAAAGCATTGAAGATGAAGTGGATCTTGTGGAAGAATTTATATGTGTTGGAAAAGACATTAAGATACTGAAGAAGAGAATTATAGAAGTGAAGGATAAAGAAAATGTATCTCAGGATCTAGATAAGGAAGATAAGATGATTATTGATCTTAAGACCCAGATAGAAGAAGCAAAAAATATTGAAGAAGTTTTGAGCAGAAAGTTGCTATAAAGAGACAAGGACTGTGAGGAGTGTGAAGCAGAAATTGTGACTACAAGAAAAAAGCTTGAGAAAGTGAATCAAGAGTTGTAGATGAAGTTTGGAAAGAGTACTAAGACTCTAGATCAAATATTTGGAAGCCAGAGATCTCCGCATGTCAAAACCAGAATTGGTTTTCAAAAGAACAAGGTGACAAAATAGTATGTGAAGGCTTCTAATGAAAGTCTAGAATGACTGGTTTCAAAAGTACAAAGTCTAAAAGAATCATTTATAGTAGTGAAAGCAAGACACATAATGATGGCTTTATTCAAGTTCAAAAGAGGAGAAGAAGGTATGGAAGACAAGGATACAAAACCAGGTTCAATTATCCTTTCTCTAGTTATTATTTTAATTACAAAAAATTTGCTCATAAGGCTATGGACTGTAGAAAATTTATGGTAAGAAGAAATAACTTTGTCAAAAGTAATGCATTTGTACCTCTATACAATTTTAATATTTGTTTCTACAAATGCAACAATTTTGGACACATTGCTAGGAATTGCAAAAGGAATTTTGTGATTCCTCCTCTACCGTGAAGTGGAAGGAAAAGATAAGAAAGTAGGAATCATGAATCAAAAAATGTCTAGAAGGCGATTCTGGAGGAGAATTCAAAAAATTTAATGATCTCTCAAACTGCTCTACATGCTCAGAAAGAAAGGAATATGTGGATCATAGATAACAAATGTTCAAGCCAAATGACTGGAGATAAGAGTAATTTCATGAATTTAAAGAAATTTGAAGGTTATTTTGTAACTTAGAAATAATTCTATTGCCAAAATAATCAGTAAGGGTACCTTGAGTCTTGATGGTGGTAGAAAAAGACTCATAATGTTTTGTAAGTTGAAGGATTAAAACATATTTTTTTAAATGTAGTTCAAATGTTTCATAAAGGTTATAAGCTATCCTTTAGTGTTGAAGGTTGTGAAATTAGCAAATCAAGTACTAGAGAACTAATTGCGGAAGGAAGTAGGAAATACAATGACATATATCATCTCACTGACCTAAATGGACAAAATTGTCTTACTGTGCAAAAAGAAGAAAGTTGGTTTTGGCACAAAAGGTTGGGACATATAAATTTTGATGACATTGTGAAGATTAGCTTAGGAGGAATGGTCTAGGATATACCAAAGATTAATAAGCCTCAGTCTACCAATTGCAAACCATATCATGAAGGAAAATTGACAAAGAGAAGATTTCTTGATAAAGATTATTCTAAATCAAAACCATTAGATTTGGTTCATATAAATCTATGCAAACCTATGAGGACAAAATTCTACAAGGAGACAAGTGTTTCATGATGCTCATTAATGATTACACTAGGATGACTTGGCTACATTTCTAAAAGAGAAGTAAGAGGAATTTGAAAATTTTAAGGCATTCAAGGCATTACCAGAGAATGAAACTGGAAGAATAATCAAGGTTTTAAGATCATATAGAGGTGGAGAATTCACTTTTGACAAGTATGAAATTTTTTGTGAAGAGCATGGAATCTAGAGGAAATTTTATGCTCCTAGAACTCTACAACAGAATGGAATTACTCAAAGGAAGAACTAGATTGTACAGCAGATGGCAAGAACAATGTTGAGTCAAGAAAATCTACCAGATATGTACTAGAGAGAAGCAGTTTAGACTATATTATATAATTTTAATAGAGCTTAGATCAAAGAAAATACTGATAGAACACCATATGAGCTATGAAGAGGAAGATTGAATTCAATCAAATATTTGAGGATATTTGGAAGTAAATGATACATCAAAAGGGATGAAGAAAATCTAGGTAAGTTTGATTCCAGATCCGTTGAAGGTATTTTTCTTGGTTATTCTTTGAGAAGTAAAGCATATAGATGTTATAAAAAAAGGTTGAAGAGGATTGTGGATAGTGAAAATGTGAGAGTTGATGAGACAATTTAGTCTATTGGTACTCTAGAAGTAGAAGATGAAGAACCAATCCCCAGCAGTGATGAAGATTCAGAGGTTATTACAAAGCCTCCAACAAAGTATGTTAAGAAGAATCACTTTGAAGACTAGATTATAGGGGATAAAAATAGTGGGGTTTAGACCTTGAAGACACTTGAGAAGGAAAATAAGAAAGTACACTTTGAATTACTGTAAAAAATATGGCCTAATTCCTATAAAGAAGTAGTCAAAGAAAAAGGTTGGATAGAAGCTATGGAGGAATAATTGAATCGAATAAAGAAAAATGAATCTTGGTAACTTGTCCCAAGGCCTAAAGACAAGAATGTGATTGGAACCAAGTGGGTTTCTAAGAAACAAACTGAATGAAGAAGGTGAAGTGATCTAGAACAAGGCTACACTTGCACGTAAAGGTCATGATCAGGTTGAAGGCATAGATTTTGAAGAGACATGTACTCTGGTAGCAAGATTGGAAGCAATTAGGATGTTTCTAGCTCTTTTAGCATTCATGAACTTCAATATATACCAGATGGATGTTAAGTCAGCATTTTTGAATGGAGAGCTAAAATAAGAGGTCTATATTGAACAAATGGAAGGGTTTCAATGTTATGATAATCTAGATTATGTGTGCAGATTGAAGAAGGCTTTGTATGGACTCAAACAAGCTCCCAGATCTTGGTATTCAAGGTTAGATGGATACTTTCAGTAGTAAGGGTTCTAGAGAGGAAGTTTAGATAGTAATTTGTACATAAAAATAGAATGTGGTCTATGTAGATGATATCATTTTTGGTGGTAGTAGTGATGACATGTGCAAGGAGTTTCAAAAGGAAATATAAAATGAATTTGAAATATCAATGCTAGGTGAATTATCTTTCTTTCTTGGGTTGAAAACTTCACAGTCACACAAAGGCATATTCATTTCTTAGAACAAGTACATAAAGGATATGTTAAGTAAGTTCAAAATGGAAGAATACAAACTAGTGGGTACACCTATGGTTATAGGATGCAATTTGAGTAAAGATGATGAATCTACTCTGATAGACCAAACCTTATACAGATCTATGATTGGTAGCTTAATGTATGTGACAACATCTAGACTAGATGTAAAACAAGTAGTTAGAATGGTTGCTAGATTTTAGGTAGCACCTAAGGAAACTCATGTCAAAGCAGTAAAGAGAATATTCAAGCATTTGAAAGCTACAATGGATTTTGGCCTATGGTATCCAAAGAGTGAAAATTTTACTCTAAATGCATACACAAATGCAAATTGGGCAAGAATCATAGATGACCGAAATAGCACAAGTGGTGGATCATTCTTTCTTGGTGATAGTTTGGTGTCTTGGTTGAGCAAGAAACATAACTCATTTTCTTTATCTACAACAAAAGCACAATACATTATTGCATAATCATGTTGCACTCAGGTATTATGGATGAAGTAGAATATAAAGACTATGAATATTGAATTTTATGAGCCTATTTCTATTCTTTGTGATAATACCAATGCCATAAAACATTTCAAAGAATCTAGTAGTGCACTCAAGGGCAAAAAATATTACAATCAAGTATCATTTTTTGAGAGAGAAAGTTACAGAAAAGTGTTGATGGGTGTTTTTGCACTTCTCAACACATATAAAGCACAAGTGTAATGTCTCTCTTGCAAGGTAATTTTTGCAACTAATTTTTAGAAATCACCCCAAGGTCTCTCAGGTGTCAGGTCATGACTTGCAAAAACAACTCATTTTCTGATGTAATTTTTTGGTAATCACAAAGTGAATTTATGGTTTATTAAGCATGGAGGGAATTGGGTATGCAAATGGAGTTTTATAAATTCTGGAAATGAGTGAACAGTTGCTACAAGTTCAGAACAACAAGCTAAAACTCCATCTCTGCCATCAAATTTGGCTTTACAATGATGTAAATTTTCTTTAACTTCATATTTTAAAGAAATAGCAAAAGGGAAAAAGGGTTAGAAGTTTCCTAGACCTACAACTAATGATGAACAATAACAGTGGAGGTTGGTACAGTGGAAAGACTTCCTAAAATTGAGTTCCACTTAACTAGGGACAACCAACAGTCTCATGAAACTAGTGCAATCTTCAAAGGTTCATTGAATTTTTTTAGATTGTTCATTCACCATTAAAGCATGAATAACAATTGAACTTAAGTGCAATAATATAAGTTATGCTTAGACTAACTTTACGCAGCAGTTTATCATCAATAAATAGCCAAAAGTATGAGCTAGGAAAACATCAAACACCATAGCATACTTCACCATTAAAGCACAATATAAACTAATAACTGAAGGTAACTTAAAAGTTAAAACAACAAAGCTAAAATCTACTACTTGGAGATTGAATCATGCACACATGAGAGAAATACACAAGAAACCACCAAGACAATGCTTTTCTCATATTTTTTTGCAACATTTCTTCACAACAACTCATCTCTCTTACAAATGAGGAGCAATACCATATTTATAGTTTAAAAAAAGTGAAATGAATGGAAAAGATTCGCTTACAATGAGTGGTCAAGATTCATTTTCACTTAGGGTTTCACCTACCCCCAAATATTATAATATAAAAATAGACCTTTTATCTTTTTCCTTATTTTGTCTTCTAGTCTATTTTGTATTTTAGATGATTTTATCATTTAGTTTCCTTTCAACCTTTACAACTACTTCAGAAAGTATTCATCATCGATGATAGGCTTCCCAACCTCTTTCTACAATGTTGCATACTCAACGAACTTGTCAATCATGGCTATGAGTTTCTTCTTTTCGGATAGCTCAAATTTGAGGATCTGGAAGGCTTTCTTCTTGAAACTATTAGTGATTTGCAGCAAATGATTGGTGCACTTGGGGATAGCCTTGATAACCTGTTTAGACTGAGTGAAGGCCCTTGTAGCAAAATCCATGAAATCTAACAACAATGTATCTCCATCCCCTTCTTCCATATTTTTGTGAAATAATGGCTTGATTTTCTCTAGATCTAACTCCAAAGCGGGCATTTCATAGTCCATCATCATCTTCAGATAATCTTCGCTATTTTTCTAGTGCTCCATTATCCATTCACGGTCAAGCTCCAATTTGTGTAAGGAATTATCTTGGATTTCTTTCTGGTAATTGAGATTCATCTGCCATGTTTCAACCAGCCAATGATCTTCTTTTGGAAGCTCTAACGCTTTTTCCCATGTTTCCCAGGAGAGATTGAGGATGCTCTCAAGCTTAGGATAGGTGATCCTATACAACTCAGAGAACTCTTTGTAGGTATTTATCATGTCCTCCACCTGCCTTTATAAACTCATGAATTTATTAAACACCCTGGTAGCATGATAGATGCCCATGTCACCATTGTATATCACCTTGTTGAACCAATCCAAAGTGGACTTGGTCCATCTTTTCATCTTCTCCATTTTATTTAGCTCCTTTTTGGAGAGGAGAGTAGGTGTAGATGATTTTTCCAGAGCTTCTTCTTATGTGGACATCCATTGTTGGATATAAGCAGTCAGATCTGCCACCTTTTCCTTAAGCTCTTCCTTGGTGGATTGGTCTTTATTCATATGTTGTATAATGGTGGACACTAACCCTTGAAGATCATCCATCTTCTGCCGATGGGTCATCAGGCCTAGATTGATTGTAGATATTTGGTAGTCTTTCCCTTGGATGGCTCCCACACCTTTTCCTGCTACTAGGGTGGAAATTTGTATAGTCCTAGATCCAGATTCATCAATTGTGATACGTGATCTGATTTTATGGTTCTTCTCCTTTTGGGTCCTGACCAGAATTGCTTCTAGCCTCACCTTTGGAATAGCAACCACTAGAGCCTTCTTCTTCAATTGTTGTTCTAGCCATGTAAGAACCTCTGCTTGACCCTTTGGTTATTCATGATCACCTTCCTCTTGTTGTTCTTTCTGTTGCTAATATTCTTCATTGCTAGGAGCCTCTTCGTCATTATTTTCTTCCTTATTTGGCTCCTTTTCTAGTGTATCCCTTCTTGTATTAGGCTCAGTGGAAGCTTCATTTTCTTCGATAATATTTTCTTTTTGCAACACCCTCTCTTCTTCATGTTCAATCCCAATATTGTGTTGGGGCTTAGAGCTCTTTTCTTGTGCATCTTTCTCTTTAGCTTTTTCTTTCTCTTCCTTCCTTTCTAGAAGTACTTCTTGCACTAGGCCCTTATCTTGGCCATCTTGTGAGGGTTGCTCAATTATTTCAACATCTAGATCCATGTCTATCTTCCCTTCTTCGGAGCGGTTCTCCTCTGGCCATGTCTCTTATTCTAGCTCATGACCCCATGTCTCTACAACATAGTGCTCATCAAGACTCTCAACATCTTCTTCAGAAGTTTCTGGTCCTTCTTCATCGGAAGCCACCTTGTCCAAATTTTTGCTTAATCCACCCTTTGGATGCTCAAAGTAATCATCTCTATTAGAATCCTCGAGCTCCTCAACTATGTCTTTCATAGCCTCTTTGTGTTTCTTTGTACTTAGCCTCTCCATCTCCTCTAATATTTGCATTGTTACCTCCATTTTTAGTGATTTGATAGGCAATGGAGGGAGAGGTAGAGCGGAAGAAAGTTGAGCAATTAGTGCTTGGACCTTGGGGTCAAGGATTACCCTAGAGAGCTCAATAGGCACGTTCTACATGTATGTATAGAGGTTGAGGGTGTAAATGGTGACAAAGTGGAAAAAGTAGGTAGTGGAGGAAAGAGAAAGGAAGATGATAGTGGGGAAGTGGTCGAAGAGGAAGAGTCCAATACCATTACTAGAGTAGTTGTTGAGGTGGACTGAGATGTCCACAACAGTCAGAGACGAAATGGGAAAATCTTTGAAAGAGAAAAGTGGGAGTGTGGTGACGACGACAATAGCAAGGAGAGTGAAATTAGTGGGTGGTGAGTGAGGCTACTCAGTTTCTTCTTCCTCTTCATGATGTTACTCTTCCTTAATGGTAGGAATTTCAAGGATGAATGTCCCCATTCTCTTTATCCTTTTTGATGGCCAACCTTCTGTCACCTTCCTAGAATACACCTTATGTTTACGCTTGCGCTCAGGTGCATCCTTTCTCTTTCTAGATCTTGTGGTAGGCAGGGATTTAGGAGCTTCACCTGATGAACCCACAACAACTCCACTATCAGTTTCACTTTCAAGCTTGTCCTTATGCTCCCCATATGTCAAGTATGCACCTTGTTCCTTCAGTTGGGCAATTTTTCCATCTACCCATTGTCTTGTTCTGTGCTCAATAGGGTAGATCAGAATGTTGAGGTTGGTGACCTATTCGTCATTCCAATCAATAACCGGTAAGGGTATCTCAACCAAGGCATGGTATCTATCATCTACAATGTTATCACCCTCAACAATTTGATCAGGTACGGGAAATAGATTGATGGAATTCACAAATTGAGTGGTCATCATCATCTAGTGCCACATCCACACCTCTTTGTCGTCATTATAATTGGACCAGAAGTCTTCAATATGGGGGTGGTGTGCATATTTCCTCCCAACCCACTTCTTCAATTTTCCATGAGGGTCCACTCTTCATCTGTCTGCGTGAAGGTCCAAGTGATACTCTACCAATTTCTTCTCTGAGTATTCAACACACTGGGTTGCGGGGCAAGAGTACATTCCCTACCCAAAATTAAGGGGATATGGCACCCCAGCTCAGTGCTTATCACTTACCAGTGTGTGAGAAGTCTGTAACTACCAAGAAAGCTCCAACAAAATAATCTAGTCATTAAGGTAGTGCAGTAATCGATAGGGTTTTTCTGAGAACCCTTCTGCTCTGATGTAAGTGAACTTTGGGAACTAGATGAACAGATATCCAAATCCCCTTATAAAGGCCTTTGCGTTGTGGGTTACTCTTCTCTCAAAATCTCCTCCCAAGAGTCTAATTATATGCCCGATGAAAGCATCGTTCACTCTTTTGTACTCTCTTTTGAAATTCCTATATTGCAACTGGGATAGCAGTCATAAAATTTGAGTTCTCCCCTCCTCGTCCCTAATTTTCCTGCATAGAAGATTCCTTTGTACATGAATTTCTCTATGAGGAGATAGACCAGATATGAAGTCATGTAAAACTAGGAGGTAATCTTCACTGTCAGGAGTTGGTTATGCAAGTTATCATTTATCATCTTGGCCTAGTGGAATTTGGTCTCACCTCGGATGATTTCTTCTATGAAGTAGAACATCCATTCTTCAAAGAATGAAGTAGTAGGTAGGCCCATTACTCTGCTCAGGAGATTGACTAGATCATGGTATTCCTCAAAGAAATCACTCCTAAATAACTTTTGATGAACCTTGTTGGCGATGCACCTCTTGTCCTTTAACCAAAGTTGGTTGATCATTCTTTTGCACCCAAGAGGGTCTTATTGCCACACATTTTGAGAAAATTCCTTTTTTGTTTCCTCCATCTTATCCAATATTGGGATGCCAGATGTTCTGCCAATAGACTTGGCGGACATATCCACTAGTACTCTCCCATCCTTATCAATTATTTTCTAGTTAGTTTGATAACACTCCCGACAAGCCATGACTAGCTCTAGAGCAACCAACACAGGAGGGAAGTTGGCTACCTTTGCAAGGCCACTTCCTTTGATCCTTCATGCATCCTTCATAGTAGGGTTGACCATCACCCTCTACTTGAATTCATCAATGTTCACATGCCCAAGGTCTGTATCTGAGACTGTATCCTAGTTGGAGGTAAGCTTAGAGGTGCACTCCACCCCATGAATCTGATACTTCATTTTTTCCTTTTCTTCCTTTCCCCTAAGTGTTCTTGTAGGTGAATTTTAGTCGAAGCCTACAAATCCATGGTTAGATCAACTCATATACCCATAGAAGATCATGGAATTCATCATCGTTAAACATCTAGATCATGTTCGGGTCATTTGTGTTTATGTGGGTTCAGAGGTGCTAGTTTCCACTAGGGGAAAACCGTTATAAGAAAGCTAGAGAAATTAGGAGAAACCCATAGCAGAACAACACTGTGACCATGGGATCCTGCAAATAGCCACCTGCATGGAAGTTTTTGCATGACATGTTTGGCAGGAAAATCTAATTTTGGGTAATTTGGCATCTGAAAAAAGTGTTTTCATTTTTTTCATTTATCAAACAAACCTCCTTTGGTTCATCCGAGTATAGAGGGTGCAGGCATCGTGGGGTGGAAATCTCATATGCGCAGTTCCACATAGCGAATCCCGCATGACAAATTTCCCTCCCAGGTTCTTGAAATGTTCTAAGTCTCGATGACTGGGGTAGTACAAAGGAAAAGGGTCTCGCAGAGTTCGTAATGCGGGATGATGCATTGAATTTTCTATTAAAGAATAGTTGCATTGTCACAGCGTCCCGCAGGCGAATTCTCGCAAGAGCGGACCCGCAAAGGTTTTTTGCACTATTTTTTATTGGAAATATTTTAAGTTTGGTCCAAAGGAAGCAAGGTTCACATAACTTGCATGGTGGAGGGACACAAATGTTCCTCCGTTAAATGATGATGATAATGGCACGATGGTCCGTGTACAGTGGTCCACACTTGTAGGTCCATAGGAGCTTGATGACTCAATCATTTTTGAATGATAATCATTTTCAGGCAATAGGGTTGCAAGGTTTCTAAGGTGGGATTCGACATTCAAAGAGATGTTAAAGAACATTTGTGAGGGGAAAGACACCCACAAACGGGGTTCCGCAAACCCTATTGACAACTTGCCGTTCATTTTACTCACCTAGGATTTTGAAGACTTAAAGAAGGGAGGAGGCAGATGGGATAAAGGCCGCAGCCGTTTGGTTTAGTTGAATCATCCCTCCAAATTGTGGGTTTTGGTTCCTAAAATCCAAAGACTCATTTTGTACAAAAACCCTGAGCAAACAATCATACAAATTTGAATCCTGGAGGGCTAAAATAATAAGATCTAGATTCTTACCCTGAACTCATGCGGATAACTGAAGAAAATCTAGTTCAAATTCATTGTAGAATCTTGCGTAGGTGGGAGCTCCTTTTTTTCTCTTTGAAATTCAAACTGTATGGTGAAAATGACTGTTGGGGCATGGTCTATTTATAGGAAATTTCACCATTGATGCACACATTCAATTGCTGGTATGGTGGGTAGTTGGGTTGGTGAGGTGCATAAACCTGCACCAGGTTGGACATTTGGGTAAGGCTCACATGGTGAAGCTGGCTACAGTGCCCACAATCTGGGAGGACGTGGCAAGACAACTACAAAATAAAGGTGGATCTTGAATGGTGACCTGCATGCAGAGACCCACAAATGCAAATATGTAGGGTATGATGGATACAACGATCAAGGGCTAGAGGCAACCCGCAACCTCAATCTTGCAAAGCAAAAGACTTAGTAAATTTTTGGATAGGTGATTTTGGCCAGATGGAATTTAATGACTTTAATACATGTGACCAATTTAAGCTTAGAAATAGGGCATGTAAAATGAAATGGGAGCAAAAATGACTTGTCAAAAGAAAAAATGACCAAGTGGGAGCAAAAATGACCCGACGGGAGCAAAACAAAAAAAAGAGGTCCCTGGTTTGAATGGGGGTGTGTGTGCTATAGGCACAACAAAAAGGAGGTAAAGTTGGAGTGTATTGAGATAAAGGAGCACGTAGATGATATATTCATAAAGCCACTTCTTAAGGAGATATTTGAGTTTTTCCAACAGATTCTAGGAATTATTGCTCCCTCCTCTTGAATGAAGAGGAAGCATAGGTTAAGGGGGAGCTTGGTCTCCCTATTGCAAGAAGGTTGGTTGGTCTTGCAAAATACTTTCAAAATTAGTAAATCATAGACTTATCAGGAGTCTATCTAGGAAATAATTTTCCAAATTATGTAGAGTATCAAAAATGCATAAAGGGGGAGAAAGGAGTTTTGACCTTTACCATTGATGTCAAAGTGGGAGAAATGGAACAAAAAATTCTAAATCTTCCAAGTGGGAGAAATCAATCTAAGGGGGATAAATGGAACTCAAAATGCTATATCTTCCAAGGGGGAGAAATCAATCTAAGGGGGAGAAATGTCTAGCTGGTTTTATGGGTGGCCCAACATTTTGTTGTTTTCCATCATGACAAAGGGGGAGATTGTTGGATATAAGTTATAATTGATGTCAAATATTTTCATTGATTAAAAATATTTATGTCATAGGTTGTCATTGATGAAAAATATTGTAGGAGTACTTGAACTATCATTATATTCCCCTTAACTTATCATTTTGAGTTGCAGAGATTTACAAATATATATATATTTCTAGTAGTATGTTGTGTTTCAAAAGTTTAGTATGGTTACATACCTATCTACGTTGGTAATTGTACCATCATATCAATCATATCACTAATTAGTTTTATTGAGGAGTGTTTTCCTTCCAAAATTTGGTGTGCTTGTTGTATGCATGCAATATCATGCATGTCTCTATTCACTATGATTGTGGTGGACCAAAAGACTATACTAAAATGTTTCAGTTTAGTGTTTATCAGGTTCAGTGTTTCTCAAGGCTCCCTTCTGGAGATGTTGTAGTCTTTACGGTTTGAAAGGAGAGAATTCCTACACTCATTTTTATAATATTCCAGAGTTTTTGGAGGATATGTTCAACATGCAAAAATATTGAAGTGACAAAAGGTTCTTAGTGTCTGTCTATCAACTAGTTAGTGTTCAAGGCTTGTGTGGTAACAACTAGTAGCATACAAAATTCAAATCTTGCATTTGGTGTGAAGATAGGACCTCATCAAGGTTCTTGTAGTAGTACATGGCACCGTTCTTTTGACGAAAATAAAATTTGATTTTGGAGCAACCTATTACACATTTCATGTATTTTAAATTAAGGTCCACCTTATGTCATCTTGAATATTTTTGGATTCTTGGTCGACATACAAATGAGTTAATGTAATTTCATGTATATATTTCTCAAATTATCAGATGCATTGTGTGAAGCATTTCAAGTAATTACATCAGTGTGAAGAAAGTTGGAAAAAGGTGAAAACTAAAGAGAAGGTCATGGTGAATACGAAAGGGATAATTTCATTTCAGTGTACATGCTAGTTTCAAAATATCATATGTAGTGAGGAAGAGTGTCAACTGGAACTTTGGAACATGCACATGATATATATATATGGAAGATTAGCAAGCATTATCTTTATATTCTAATAGTACTAGTGTTATACCTGGTGTGATGTTTCATTTGGGGATTGGTGTCTCCAGTAGGTTGGTGCCTACTTCATATTGTAAAATTCACTTGTATATTTTTACATTGTGAGGTTGGATTTGGATAGTAGATCCAAGAATATATTATCTTGATGGTTTTTCCCATCTTAGGTTTCCACATATATCTATTTTTCTCTTGTGTGTATGTGTGCTCTTGATGTTTCTTATTAGTAGTGAAGATTCATGCTTCATGTTTAGTTACTTATGTTGAGATGAGTAGTGAAGAATAATATATTCTAATAACTTTGACAAAGCTAAGAATGTTAAATAATTTTGATCTACTGATTCACCCCCCCTCTTAATAGATTGTGTACCCTTCAAAAGGAGCTTTACTCATCCAAACTAGTAAGATCTAACTTATTAAAGAAACTCCTCAAAACTTACTAGTTTATTGTATTAGTATTTTTAAAGTTCTATCCAAATTTATGGATAAGTTTAATTAGATTAAGAAATGGTTTCTATGGGCTGGTATTGAGGAAAACAAAAGAATACCCCTGGTGGCTTGAGATCACATCTAGAGACCTAAGAAGTTGGATGGTTTAGGTATTAGGAGAACCATAGATTTAAATGTTTCCCTACTAGCTAAAAATACCTAGAGATTGACTATTGTTGAAATTGGTTGGCTGACAATCTTGAAGAATAAGTACTTTTTTGAATACATAAATTTTAGGGAAATACTAGATATGAATCATCTTCTGGATGGCTCTTGGTTTTTGAGGAATATGCTTCTTTCTAGGAATATTATTCAAAATGGATTTCGATGGCTTCTTAGTGATGGAAGACATATTAATTTTTTGGATGATGTATGGTGTGATAAATTCCATTGAAAGACCATCAATGTGCCCTACCTATGAAATATACTTGTATTAGAACTTTTAAATGTTGGGTTGATGACTACATGCAGAATGGGAAATGGAGAAATTTGAGTAATACTAACCCATCTTAGGCAGAACTTTAGCTTTTCATTTTACAAATCTATATCCCCTCTTTTTCAAAAAATGAAAAGTTAATTTAACACCCCTATTTGGATGATATGTTCTTTGTGGCCTAGAATTTTAGTATCCTATTGGAGCAACTTGAAATCCTCCTCCCCTTTGGAGAACTCTTTGGAATACTAAGATCAATGTTTTATTTTGGATTATGGTTCAAAAAAATTGTAACAGTTGATAATCTATGCAAAAGGGGATTCACCTTTCCTAATAGATGTGTCCCTTGTGAATGTAGCTCTAAACATGCCATTCATATCTTCCTTGGTTGTAGTTTCTCTTGTTATATTTGGGGTTATATTATTTCTCTGTGGAACTTAGAGTGGGTTTTTCCTAATTCCTTTGAGGACTTATGTGACCAATGGAAGCGTTTGTCTACTAATCATTTGCTTTATTTTTTATGGTCTCTAATGGCCCCTCATGTGGCCTAGGGTCTTTGGAAAGAAATAAATAATCGTTTGTTTAAAGATTCACATATCAAGGTGGAATATGTGTTGATTAAAATACTAAGAGCTATAAAATAAAATTTCATGTTTGGGATCTCTAAAAAATAGGTGGAAGGAAAAAACCTTTTTATATATGAGTAATGCCTCATGTTTTAGAGAAGTGGAATCTCATGGTTGATATCTTATGTCCTCTTAGGAATATGAAGTCTTCTAGAGAGAAGGTGGTGTGGAGGTGTCCACCAAAAGGGTCGATAAAAATTAATTTTGATGGGGCAACTAAAGGGAATCCTAGACCAGCTGGATGCGGGTGAGTGTTAAGAGATGAGTATGGCAAGTTTGTTTCAGTAGTTGCACTTCCACTAGGCATGCAAAAAAATCACTTGATTGAAGCAACAACAATGTTTAATGATATTAAAATTTCCTATGATAGAGGCTTCAAGAAATTTTTGGTGGAAGGGGACTCATTATACATCATAATATGTCTTAATAATCTACATCCCCCTAGCTGGTCTATTGAGGTGCTAATAAATGATTCTCTAGGCTTGCTTAATTCTTTTTAGGATATAAGAATTACTCAATCCTTTGTGAGGGTAATTATTTGGTGGATTTCTTCACAAATGAAGGAGTGAGAAAGCGGTCTATTAAGACATGGGATGTGTACTCTACAATACCCTTTACAACTCTTTCCATTATAAATAATGATAGCCAATACAAAATATGATAGAGGTTCGGTTGTAGAGTTAATGACACCCGGTGGGCTCACACACTTTTTGGGTAGTAAAGGGGCCCTTTCCCTTTTTTTCTTTTCCTAGAGTTTACTTACAACATTTGGGGTATGCAAACAAGGAAAAACACTATAATCATGGGTGGTGATAGAAGCCACATGGAGCCTTTATCATGTTATGGAATCCATAAGAAGCCTAAGATTTGGAAAATTTTGGAGGAAGAGGGTCTAACCCCACACATGGAAAGGCTACATGGCCAAGCCTCTAAATAATTCATCAAGGGATAGAAAAATAGAATTATTACTATGAATGCTAAGGATTTTGAAATAAAAAAGAAGGTGACTGCAAATATAAATGGGTTGTTGATGAATGGAAGCAAATTCTTTGATAATAAGAAAGTGAATGATGAAGCCCTTAATCAACTATTCAAGGTAAATTAATGAGAAAAGTTGGTGATGTTATCTTCTTGGAGATATGATAGGCTTTCTATCAAACCCATATGTATTGAGTTTTCAGAGGAGATCATGCGCTACATTACACTAGATGGAAGGTACACAACAAACATAGGAGTATATTTTATCTTCTTGAATCATTATAGACACAATTTTCTTGTATATTTTCCCTATTTTCTATAAAAAGGCGCTTAGCATGAGACAAAATTATAAGGAATAAATAATATTTCACAAATAATTTGATCAATCAATAAGATGCACCCAATGAAACAAAAGAGTAACAAGACAAAAATACTCTAATCACTAATATCCAATGTCTTCACTGTTATTTGTTAGGATTTAGGTGCCATCAACCTTGTAAATCCTTTAATTAATTATTCTCCTAAAGTGTTTTCAAAATTTACCCATAAGAGGTGAAACCATTTAACCAACGGTGGTGAAAGAGATAATGTAAATGTAGTGTTACAATTACCGTTTGTCATTTAGGAAAAGGACAAATAGCTAGGTGTCCCACTTGGAATCTTCTAGAATGAGGTTGTTAGGATGTTGTAACAACATCTATGACATGTATGATAGTTTTCATAAGATGCTATGACAGTATGATAGATTCCTATGATAGAATATGCTATCTTTGACCCCAGGTGCTCATGCATAAGTTATGCCTTATAACAGCTATATGAGCATATGTAAGAGGCTATTTTTAGGATGTCATGACCATTTCATGAAAGGAGGTGTGGGTTTTTCTAGGTGTTATTGCTACCTATTGTTTGGTGAAACCATGGTGGTTTTCATCCTCACAAATATCTTTAAATAGGGGCCTTGAGCTAGAGTTATTCAATTCAATTTTGCAGGTTTACAAGGTAACAGGGTGTTGCAGGATTTTACAGGGATGAAAAGAGAAGTCTATTGCTGCAAGTAATATTTCATAATATTAGTAATATACTTTCCTCTCTTTCGGTGGTGGATTTTTTTCCCTTTGGGGTTTCTCCACATAAATCTGTTGTTGCATGTGTTATGATTATTCTCTCTCTCTCTCTCTCATTCTTTCTTGACACTAGGGCTAAAGGTTAATTTACATATTTCAGATTTGCATTCACCTATTTAAGTTCATATTGCAAGCTTTCTTCACCTTGATAATCAACATTATTCATGTCCAAAAGAGCTACAAAGTATGCCAAAAGCTATCAAAGGACTGAAAATTCACTAAGTACAAAAGATGCATAATTAGAACTTAGTACAAATGAGTCAACTTAGTGACTATATCTCCCACTCCCTCCAAAAGTCACCAAAAAAGGATCTAGAAACTCCATGATCTCGGATGCGTCCAAAAATCCCAAAAAATAGCAATTGAAAACTCTCCAAAAGAGCTCCAAAATGTGGAAAAAGTCAAGTTTGACCATGTCAAACATTGAGAACTCCCAAAATTGCTCCAAGATGCTCCAAAAAGCCTCAAAACGAGGAAAACAACACCCTATATGTTCTCCAAATGATGGAAAACCTCTCCAACCTCCCCTATCTACTTGCAAAACATAACTCAAGAAACCCCTCTTGACTAAATCATTGATCACAAGCCTATCCCCTATCTTGCATTAATCATTACATTTTGCATAAAGATAACATTAAATAAGTGATTTATTAAATCATTTAATTAATTTTATTCACATTTATCTGATTTGCAAAAATAAAAGGTTGCATTTATTTGATTTGCAAAAATAAAAGATTGATGCTATGAAAAACATAAACAAAAGACACTTGACCAAGTCCTTGCCAAATAAAAAAATGAATACAAGGCATAGCATGGGCATTAGTTTTAAATTGCAAATGTTTAAAAGAAAGGAAAAAATGCCATTGACTTAGTCAACCACTTTAGGGTAAAGAGAAACCCTAAAAATAACAAAACTACGCCAAGCATTTTCATTTCATTTTACATATTTTTTATGTTAGGGCACCGCCATGGTTCATGCACAGGTGGAGGATTCATTGGAACTTTCATGGTTCTCTAGAGACTTACTTGAAATTGGGACCTTCGTGCTCTAATGGTAAGATTTTCCTATTTTTGAAAATGCAGTGATTTTTATGTGCATTTCATACATTTCTCTGGCATTTCTATATTTTAATGGCCATGGCCATGTACTTCTGTAGAAGATACCACCTCATTCTTTTGCTCTGTGGTTGGCCCTTCGTCATTTCCATAAAGAAATTGAGGGCTTTGTTCATTCTTTTTGTTGATTTTTGAAAAATTTGAGCATCTTTGATTTCATGATGCCATGTAATAGCGGCTAGTCAGTGACATAATCACCTTTGTTGTGATAAGATTTTGCAAGATTATAGTATAAATGAGATTTCAACTGACCTTTCCATAAGAAAAATGTGGACCTGTGAAGTTAAAAATGGTTTGCAAAATGATTCAATGCCATTGCACAATATATTATAAGTCAAACACTATGCATTTTTTCCCTTCCTTCTATCATGTTGTTGTTAGGCATTATTTGTGACTACCCTTGATTTCTCCTTCTTCAGCCATTAGAATTCGCCTGATACTAGTGATGATAACTACATGACATGCTTATGATGATGTTGCATGTACACTATTGGAAGAGGTCAATATTTTCAATGTAGTTGTTAACAATGCAATAAGATTATTTGCCACTTCCCTTTTTAATTATCAGTCTATGACCAAAAAGGATTATGTAATGCACAAACAGATTTGACATACACATGTAGTATTCCACCTTCATGCAACAAATCCATTAACCCAACAAGGTAGGAAACCCATCAATGTTTTCACCAACATGACTGTAATCACTATTTGATCTTGGTTTTCCTTCAACTATGATTTTCTGCCCTAGGTTCTAAGCTCTTGAAAATTACTTAACTGACAAGCCTACTTTAAACTGTTCAACATGAACCTCTTGCATGACAGTCTAGTATGCAGGGGTTTAATGCATGGACTATCTTGTATAGGATGGAAAGATATATCTATCCTTATAATGTCATGAATGTCCCTATATCACTGACTGTCATTCTACCACTTGTCTTTAGGCATATCAAACTGTCCTATGTACTTTAATTCCTCCATTCCTTGGCATGTTTTTGCCCTTAGAGTTTTTACATCCCCTCATCAACTACCTTCATTAATGTATTTTGGAGTCTACCCTTTACTGCCATATTGTTGCTCTTTGTAGCTTGTGACAGTCTCTCAAACATTATGGCTAACACATATACATGTTTTATACCATGCTTTCATGGATTAGCACATCAATGTACTTCTGTAATCTATTCCAATACATAATATTGTATACATCATTTATGATATCCTTGAGCAAGTATATGCCACCTATGACAATGACTAAAAACTCACTATCATAACTAATGTGTGCTTGCTTGAGTGAACCATAAGGAAATGAATTACCTTTCTATGCCTCTTTAAATCACAATAAGGAAGCATGCTAGGCTCAACCCTTGTGGGAGCCACATTTCACCCCACATGCTATAATCAGATGAAAGAAAACAGTGAAAACGATTTGACCTTTACCTGCACAATGAGCAAACATGTTAGATAAAATAGAGCATATGATAGATGTGTTTGATAACTCTCTTGTTTTCCTGGACATCTATGGTATGTTGGATATCTTAATGCACATAAGGATCAGATTATATGTTAATGAATGTATGCACATATTTTCATTGGTGATCCTTAATTTCTCTAACAACACTCTTTTCACATATGAAGGAACACTAGGAGTAGTAAGGAGAGCATCAACTAGAGACTGGACAAGCAGGAAGGACTAAAGATGATACAAAGAAAAGTAGTTGGGATTCATCATTTAGGCAATGAGGGGTCCTGTTTATCTTTATGTGCATTATTTCTCTTTTCTATCTATAAATGTATAATTTTTTTCCATTATATGCATTCAAATAGTTAGTCCCACGGCTTGTGTGGGACAGCATACAATTATATTATCAATAAAGACTACAACTTTGAAAAGATTGTGCACTTTCTCCTATGTTATATGCATCTACATAATGCAATGTTGTATTGTAGTCTTCTGATATTTCTTTATGCACATGAATATGACATAGTAGAGTTAAAAATGTACTTTATTTTTACTTGTAAAAATATAAACAACACTACCTGTTTGGGCTAGTAGCAAAAATAGGTAACATTTTTGGCAACATCTGATAAATGTTTGTTTGATAAACATCATGACCAGCTGCCTAGGCTTATCCATTGGGCACAGAGTCACTTAGAAACCAAACAAGACTTGAAAACAAACTTTTTCATGTTGTAACTCAACAGAATAGTTCATGACACCTTGAAAACTTATCCACACTACCAAAACCTTGGAAAGAAAACTACCTAACTGTGCTAAACAACACTTAGGGAATTGAAAACTTGCATCTAGAAACCTACCCTACACTAATAGTAAGAAAAAATGATTTAAATAAAACCATTTAGAGGATGACTGAAGCAGTTGCCATTTCTTCTCAATATACAATCACTTGCTTGTATAAGGACAACTAAGAAAAGATGAGACAAAAAAAAATGTTCAACAAGATGAAGTACTTGCTGTTGAAAGAGGTAAATAAGTCCACTTACCTCATCAAACAAATCATATGTAATATTTTTCAAAAGAGGATAAGTGATTTGAACATACTATTGTCCAACTGCAAATGCATTCTCGATGCTATCTTCATCTAAAGCTTCATGTGTGGGTTATTTAATGGACTTCATCTGGGCTAAGTACTTAATTGGACAACCTCTTGTAAGGAAAAAACTTGAGCTCTCCTTGTTGATCTCTTGTTCATGGACTGACATCTTATCACCTTGCTGGCTAGAAAGTTCTATCCCCTTTGATTGACTTGGTGTAAAAATAGTAACCTCTTATGTATGCTCACGTTGCTCATGGTTAACCTCACCTAGAGGTGTTGTTTTAGCATCCAAATCGGTACAAAAATTCTCTAATTCATTCCAAAACATGTCCTCTTCAACATCTTCATTACTTCTTTGAATTGAAGGACCGATTTCAAGCTTAGTGCAGCTCTCATCAAGCTTTGATAAAACATAACAATCATCCTCTTTGTGGAGCAATAACTCTGATTTCGGGACTTGTTCAACTTGACGGGAAAATTCATGCACATAAATATCAACATCTCCCTGAATAGTGTTGCTTATACTTTCTCCTTCATGAATTAAGTTTTTGAACTCACCTTCGTCATCATACACCAACAACTCAGCAAGACCTCCAACATATTCTATTTGTTTTGAAACTTCATCCTTGTCAACAAAAAAGGGTAGCTCATCAAATGAGAATATCAACTCTTCCTTCTAGTCCCCACCCATTTTCCTTGCACCTTGTTGCTCAAACTGATCACCCTCAACTTGCAAAAGTTTTGATTCCTTATCATCCAACTTTGAACAAAATCGTTCAATTATCTCTATGCATACCTCTTCATAAAGCTCAACATTAGCTTTTTCATCCATAACATGTTCAAAGATATCAAAGCACATATCCTGGAAGAAGGTGTCAAGTTCAGTTTTATGTTCTTCTTCATGGTCTAAGGTTCCATTTTCATGTTGTTGTCTTGGCTGAACTATTGAAATATTTGAACCATTTTCAACAGATGTAGGAGGATCATTAGCTAAAACAATGGAAGATCCACCTTGAGAGGTCTTCTCTTGTCCAATCCTTTGTTGTTGTAATTGGTAACACCTTATAGCTAAATGCAAAGGATTTACATTTCTAATCTTCTCCTGGAGGAGTAAGCTATCATGATTAATGGGCTGCTCTTTTTCTGCTTTCTAGATGTTAGGGCATGATTCTATTTGTATGGTTGATTCACGAATCTCATAGGGTGGAAAAAATGACCCTCTCCAACCTGGAATCTTGACACAAGGAGGATAACTTGAGGACTCAAAGGGTGAGACTTTTTTAAAATTAGGAAACTTGTACTTAGAAGCCTCCTCCTTCACCAGTTGACTTGGAATGCAAGAAGTTGATTGGGATTCTAGCATTTTTGTTTGTGCAAGTAAGTTTTTCATCTGATCCTCTTTGGCTAAAACTTGTTTATCAAGCAACTCCTGCTCATACCTTTGTGCCTCCACTTGATGAGTAAGCTCCTCTTGTTGCATATTATGCTCATTTTCTCTATCTATCTCTAGCATTTTCCTTTGAAACTGTAGTAACATGTCATTGATGCCACCCAAACCAATATCCATGCTATTAGAATTTTGAGACTGACTAGGGAGGAAACAAGATTGGTTCAAAGTGGAATTAATTTCACAAGGTCTAGTGTGAGTATAAGCATCCTGGAAAGAAGCTTGAGTAGGGGTGGGAGGGTGGAAAGCATGATAGGACTGTTGGTAACTTCTTGTCACAGGGTCATTTGGAATAAAACTAGCAAGTTGTTATGTCTGATATGGCTGGTAAGAGGGCACATATGCATGTTTTTCATGGAATGAAAGTGAAAAACCATCATAGTGTTGATAGCTAGACATTGCAAAAGTAAAACATGAAACATAGGCAAGCCTAGACAACAAACCTCATTTAATTGCAAGTATCTGAACTGTTGAAACCAGTTGCTATATGATTGGAGTCACCATGGTGTTGTTTTTTCTGCCTCCAAAGGCTGATAATATTGAGAAAAACACCAATTTCCTCAATACTATGACATTCTCAAAGATGCATTAGTTTTTTTGCTACTTCCCACACTCAAAGTTGCCAGATTTTGTTTTTTATAACCTCTGAAAGGCCTAAAATTCACTAGCTGCATATCAAAACTAGTAAAACATGTATTTTCTTGAATTGTATTGAATCAACAGTCCCACCAGGTGTGCTAAATTTTTTATCAACTAGATTTGCACCCTGTTGAACCTGAATTTCAACAATTTACTAAAACATGAGAATGATCCCAAGGTGTGGGTACCTTATATCAAACCAAACCTTTGGAGAAGGTTGGCTTCCTATGGTGTCACCTAAACTAATGCTTTCCAAGGAAAAGGGAAGAGAGAATACATAAGCTGAAAACTAATAATGAAACTAAAAGGTGATACACCAAACTAAACTAGGACTTGAAGCTCAGATTGTAGACCCTTGCTTACAATGATTGAAACTGAACTTGCACAACTCACTTTTGTATGCCTTTGCATAAATTTTTTATAAGGAGGTCCTAATGTGCAAACTCCTAGGAGGAAGGTAACTTTACAGCTAAAAGTCATTTGCATCTTGACACCGATTATAAATTGCATTAGCATACTTTTTTCCAAAAAGGTGATTAGCATGAGATAAAATTACAAGGAATAAACAATATTTCACAATTAATTTGATTAATCAATAATATGCACACAATTAAACAAAAGAGTAAGAAGGAAAAAATACACTAATCACTGATATCCAGGGTCTTCCACTATTATTCATGTCCAAAAGAGCTACAAAGGATGCCAAAAGTTGTCAAAGGACTGAAAAGTCACTAAGTACAAAAGATGCATAATTAGAACATAGTACAAATGAGTCAACTAAGTGACTATATCTCCCACTCCCTCCAAAAGTCACCAAAAAAGGATCTAGAAACTCCATGATCTCGGATGCCTCCAAAAATACCAAAAAATAGCAACTAAAAACTCTCCAAAAGATCTCCAAAATGTGGAAAAAGTCAAGTTTGACCATTGCAAACATTAAGAACTCCCAAAATTGCTCCAAGATGCTCCAAAAAGCCTCAAAAAGAGGAAAACAACTCCCTATATGTTCTCCAAATGTTGGAAAACCTCTCCAACCTCCCCTATATGCTTGCAAAGAATAACTCAACAAACCCCTCTTGAATAAATCATTGATCACAAGTGTATCCCCTATCTTGCATTAATCATTACATATTGCATAAATATAACATTTATTAAGTGATTTATAACATCACTTAAATAATGTTATTTACATTTATCTGATTTGCAAAAATAAAAGGATGCATTTATCTAATTTGCAAATATAAAAGGTTGATGCTATGAAAATCATAAACAAAGACACTTGACCAAGTCCTTGCAAAATACAAAAAAGAATACAAGGCATAGCGCGGGCATTAGTTTTAAATTGCAAATGTTTTAAAGAAAGGAAAAAATGCCTTTGACTTCGTCAGCCACTTTAGGGTAAAGAGAAACTTAAAACTAACAAAACTGTGCTAAAGCATTTTCATTTCATGTTGCATATTTTGTACATTAGGGCACCACCATGGTTCATGCACAAGTCAAAGGTTTGTTGGAACTTTCATGGTTCTCTATAAACTTACTTGAAACTAAGACCTTTGTGCTCTAATGGTAAGATTTTCCTGTGCTTGAAAAAGAAGTGATTTTTATGTGCATTTCATACATTTCTCTCGAATTTTTGTATTTTAATGGCTGCAGCCATGCACTTTTGTAGAAGATACCACCTCATTATTTTGCTCTGTGGTCAGCCCTTCGTCATTTTCATAAAGAAATCAAGGGCTTTGTTCATTCTTTTTGTTGATTTTTGAAAAATATGAGCATCTTTGTTTTCATGATGCCATGTAATAGCGGCAAGTCAGTGACAT
This sequence comes from Sequoia sempervirens, assembly GCA_007258455.2. Classification (NCBI taxonomy): domain Eukaryota; kingdom Viridiplantae; phylum Streptophyta; class Pinopsida; order Cupressales; family Cupressaceae; genus Sequoia; species Sequoia sempervirens. The sequence goes on along the minus strand of VDFB02251640.1, from coordinate 46,371 downwards.
AATCACCTTTGTTGTCATAAGATTGTGCAAGATTATAGTATAAATGAGATTTTGATCAACCTTCCCATAAGAAAAATGCAGCCTTGTGAAGTAAAAAATGGTTTGCAAAATGATTTAATGCCATTGCACAGTACGATATAAGTCAAAGACTATGACTTTTTTCCATTCCTTCTATCATGTTGTTGTTAGGCATTATTTCTGTCTTCCCTCAATTTCTTCTTCTTCAGCCATTAGAGCTCCCCTGATACTAGTGGTGTTAACTATATGACAGGCTTATGATGATGCTGCCTATACACTGTCAGAAGAGGTCAATATTTTCAATGTATTCATTAACAATGCAATAAGATCATTTTCCACTTCTTTTTTTAAATTATCATTCTATGACCAAAAAAGATTATGTAATGCACAAACATATTTGACATACACAAGTAGTATTCTGCCCTCATGCAACAAAACCATTAACCCAAAAAGGTAAGAAACTAGTCACTATTTTCACCAACACATGCTTAAATCACTGTTTGATCTCGGTTTTCCTTCAACTATGATATGCTGCCCCAGATTCTAAGCTCTTGAAAATTACTTAACTAACACGCCTACTTTAAAATTTTCAACATGAACGTCCTTCTTGACAGTCTAGTATGCAGGGGTTTAATGCATGGACTGTCTTGTATAGGATGGCAAGATATCTCTATCCTTATCCTATCATGACTATCCCTATATCACTGACTGCCATTCTACCACTTGTATTTAGGCATATCAAACTATCCTATGTACTTTAATTCCTCCATTCATTGACATGTGTATTCCCTTAGAGTTTTGACAACCCTCATCAACTACCTTCATTAATGTATTTTGGAGTCTACCCTTTACTACCATACTGCTACTCTTTGCAACTTGTGATATTCTCCCAAACATGATGGCTAACACATATACATGTTTTATACCATGCTTTCATTGATTAGCACATCAATGCACTTCTGTAACTATTTCAATACATAATATTGTATACATCCTTGAGCAAGTATATGCCACCTATGATAGTGACTAAAAACTCACTATCATAAATGATGTGTGCTTGCTTGAGTGAACCATAAGGAAATGAATTACCTTTCTATGCCTCTTTAAAGCACAATAAGGCAACATGGTGGGCTCAACCCTTGTGGGAGCCACATTTCAACCCACATGTTATAATTAGATGAAACAAAATGGTGACAAAGATTTGACCTATACCAGCACAATGAGCAAACATGTTAGATAAAATAGAGTATATGATAGATTTTTTTGATAACTCTCTTGTTTTCCTGGACATCTATGGTATGGTAGATATCTTAATACACATGAGGATTAGATTATATGTTTATAGATGTATGCACATATTTTGATTGGTGATCCTTCACTGCTCTAACAACACTCTTTTCACAGATGCACGAACACTAGAAGCAAGAAGGAGAGCATCAACTGGAGACTGGAAAAGTGGGAAGGATTGAAGATGATGCAAAGCAAAGTAGTTTGGATTCATCATTCAGGCAATGATGGGTCCCCTTTCACTTTATGTGCATTCTTTCTCTTTTGTATCTATAAATGTATAGTTTTTTCCATTATATGCATTCAAATAGTTAGTCCCATGGCTTGTGTGGGACAACATACATTTATATTATCAATAAAGACAACTTTGAAAAGATTGTGCACATTATCCTATGTTATATGCATCTGCATAATGCAATGTAGTATTGTAGTCTTCTGATATTTCTTTATGCACATGAATGTGACATAACAAAATTAAAAATGTACCTTCTTTTTACTTGTAAAAATATAAATAGCACTACCTATTTTGGCTAGTAACCAAAATAGGTAACATTTTTGTTGACATCTGTTAAATGTTTGCTTACTAAACATCATGACTAGCTACCTAGGCTTATCCATTGGGCACAAAGTCACTTAGAAACCAAACAAGACTTGAAAAAAAACTTGTTCATGTTGTAACTCAACAGAATAGTTCATGACACCTTGAAAACTTATTCACACTACCAAAACCTCGAAAATAAAACTACCTAACTGTGCTAAACAACACTTAGGGAATTGAAAACTTGCATCTAGAAACCTACCCTACACTAACAGTAAGACAAAACCACTTAAAAAAAAAAATTTACATGATGACTATAGTAGTTGCCCTTTCTTCTCAATATACAATGACTTGTTTACTCAAGGACAGCTAAGAAAAGATGAGACACAAAAAAATGTTCAACAAGATGAAGTACTTGCTCTTGAAAGATGTAAATCAGTCCACTTACCTCATCAAATAGATCATATATATTATTTTTCAAAAGAGGATAAGTGAGTTGAACATACTCTTGTCCAGCTACAAATGCATTCTTGATGCCATCTTCAGCTAAAGCTTCATGTGTGGGTGCTTTAATGGACTCCATCTGGGCTAAGTACTTAATTGGACAACCTCTTATAAGGACAAAAATTGGGCTCTCCTTGCTGATCTTTTGTTCATGGACTGCCATCTTATCACCTTGTTAGCTAGAAAGGTCCATCCCATGTGACTGGCTTGGTGTAAAAATAGGAACCTCTTTTGTATGTTCACGTTGCTCATGGTTAACCTCATCTAGAGGTGTTGGTTTAACATCCAAATCGGTATAGAAAGTCTCTAAGTCATTCCAAAACATGTTCTCTTCATTATCTTCCTTCTTTGAATTGAAGGATTGATTTTAGGCTTAGTGCAACTCTCATCAAGCTTTGATAAAACATAAAAATCACCCTCTTTATGGAGCAATAACTCTAATTTAGGGAATTGTTCAACTTGACGGGAAATTTCATGCACATCAATATCTACATCTCCCTGAATAGTGTTGCCTATATTTTCCTCTTCATGAGTTAAGTTTTCAAACTCACCTTCGTCATCATACACCAACAACTCAACAAGACCTCCAACATATTCTTGTTATTTCGAAACTTCATCCTTGTCAACAAAAAAAGGCAGCTCATTAAATGAGAAGATCAACTCTTCCTTTTGGTCCCCACCCATTTTCTTTGCACCTTGCTGCTCAAACTGATCACCCTCAACTTGCAAAAGTTTTGATTCCTTATGATCCAACTTCAAAAAAAAATGTTCAATTATCTCTGTGCATACCTCTTCATAAAGCTCAACATTAGCTTTTTCATCCATAACATGTTCAAAGATATTAAAGCTCATATCCTGGAAGGTGTCAAGTTCTTTTTTATGTTCTTCATGGTCCAAGGCTCCATTTTCATGTTGTCTTTCTTGAACTCTTGAAATATTTGGACCTTTGTCAACATAAGTAGGAGGATCATTAGCTAAAACAATGCAAGATCCACCTTGAGAGGTCTTCTCCTATTCAATCCTTTGTTGGTGTAATTGGTTACACCTTATAGCTAAATGAAAAGGATTTACATTTCTAATCTTCTCCCAGACAAGTAAGCTATCCTAATTAATGGGTTGCTCTTCTTCTGCTTTCTGGATGTTAGGGCATGATTCCATTTGTATAGTTGATGGAGGAATCTCATAAGGTGGAAAAGATGGCCCTCTCCAACTTGAAATCTTGACTCAAGGAGGCTTACTTGAGGACTCGGAGGGTAAGACTTGTTTAAAACTAGGAAAATTGTACTTAGGAGCCTCCTCCTTCACTAGTTGACTTGGAAGAATCTGATTGGGATTCCAGCCTTTGTATTTGTGCAAGTAATTTTTTCATCTACTCCTCTTTGGCTGCAACTTGTTTATCAAGCAAATCTTTCTCATACCTTTGTGCCTCCACTTGATGAGCAAGCTCCTCTTGCTACATATTATACTCATTTTCTCTATCTATCTCTAGAATTTTCCTTTGAAACTGTAGCCACATGTCATTGATGCCACCCAAACCAGTATCCATGTTGTTAGAATTTTGAGACTGACTAGGGAGGCAAAAAGATTGGTTCAAAGTGGAATTAATTTCACAAGGTCTAGTGTGACTATAAGCATGCTGCAAGAAGCTTGAGCAGGGGTGGGAGGGTGGAAAGCATGATAGGACTGCTAGTAACGTTTTGTCACAGGGTCATTTGGAATAAAACCAACAAGCTGTTATGTTTGATATGGCTAGTAAGAGGGCACATATGCATGATATTCATGGAATGGAGGTGAAAAACCATGATAGTGTTGATAGCTAGACATTGCAAAAGTAAAACATGAAACATAGGCAAGCCTAGACAACAAACCTCATTTAATTGTAGGTATCTGAACTACTGAAACTAGTTACTATATGATTGGAGTTGCCATGGTTTTTTTTTCTCTGCATCCAAAGACTGTTAATATTCAGAAAACACCAAATTTCTCAATACTATGACATTCTCAAAGATGCACTAATTTTTTCTTGTACTTCCCACACTCAGAGTCACCAGATATGTTGTTTTTTAACCTCTAAAAGGCCTAAAATTCATAGGCTACATATAAAAACTAGTAAAACATGTAATTTCTTGAACTGTATTGAATTGACAGTCCCACTGAGCATGCTAAAATTGTTATCAACTAGATTTCAACCCTGTTGAAACTCAAGTTCAACAATCTATTGAAACATGGGAATTATCCCAAGGTGTGGGTACCTTATATGAGATCAAACCTCCGAAGAAGGCCGACTTCCTATGGTGTCACCTAAACTAATGCTTTCAAAGGAAAATGGAAGAGAGAATACATAAGCTAAAAACTAATAATGAAACTAAAAGGTGATACACCAAACTAAACTAGGACTTGAAGCTCAAATTGCAGACACTTGCTTACAATGATTGAAACTGAATTTACACAACTCACTTCTATGTTTCTTTGCATAAATTTTTTATAAGGATTTCCTAATGCTAAAACTCCTAAGAGGAAGGTAACTTCACAGCTAAAAGCCATTTGCATCTTGACACAGATTATAACCTGCATTAACATACTTTTTTCCAAAAAGGCGCTTAGCATGAGACCAAATTACAAGGAATAAACAAGATTTCACCAGTAATTTGATCAATCAATAAGATGCACACAATGAAACAAAAGAGTAACAAGAGAAAAATACTCTAATTACTGATATCCAAGGTCTTCACTATTATTCATGTCCAAAAGAGCTACAAAGTATGCCAAAATTTGTCAAAGGACTGAAAAGTCACTAAGTACAAAAGATGCATAATCAGAACTTAGTACAAATGAGTCAACTAAGTGACTATATCTCCCACTCCCTCCAAAAGTCACCAAAAAAGGATCTAGAAACTCCATGATCTCGGATGCCTTCAAAAATCCCAAAAAATAGCAACTAAAAACTCTCCAAAAGCTCCAAAATGTGGAAAAAGTCAAGTTTGACCATGTCAAACATTAAGAACTCCCAAAATTGCTCCAAGATGCTCCAAAAAGCCTCGTAACGAGGAAAACAACTCTCTATATGTTCTCCAAATGTTGGAAAACCTCTCCAACTTCCCCTATATGCTTGCAAAGCATAACTCAACAAACTCCTCTTGACTAAATCATTGATTACAAGTGTATCCCCTATCTTGCATTAATCATTATATTTTACATAAAGATAACATTAATTAAGTGATTTATATCATCACTTAAATAATTTATTTACATTTATTTGATTTGCAAAAACAAAAGGTTGATGCTACGAAAAGCATAAACAAAAGACACTTGACCAAGTCCTTGCAAAATACAAAAATGAATACAAGGCATAGTGTGGGCATTAGTTTTAAACTGAAAATGTTTAAAAGAAAGGAAAAAATGCCTTTGACTTAGTGAGCCCCTTTAGGGTAAAGAGAAACCATAAAAAAAAACCATGCTAAAGCATTTTCATTTCATTTTGCGTATTTTGTATGTTAAGGCATCGCCATGGTTCATGCACAGGTTGAGGGTTTGCTGGAAATTTCATGGTTCTGTGGAGACTTACTTGAAACTAGGACCTTCGTGCTCTGATGGTAATATTTTCTTGTGCTTAAAAATGTAGTGATTTTTCTGTGCATTTTATACATTTCTCTAGTATTTTTGTATTTTAATGGTCTTGGCCATGTACTTCTATAGAAGATACCACCTCATTCTTTTTCTCTGTGGTTGGCCCTTTTTCATTTCCATAAAGAAATCGAGGGCTTTGTTCATTCTTTCTGTTGATTTTTGAAAAATATGAGCATCTTTGTTTTCATGATGCCATGTAATAGTGGTCAGTCAGTGACATAATCACCTTTGTTGTGATAATATTTTGCAATATTATAGTATACCTGCAAGTGGTTTGAGTACTAATGATAAGATGAAGACCTATGAAAACAACGACAAAGCAAGGTATGCTCTCTTAAGTGGTCTCGCTAATTCTGAATTAGTGAAAGTTATGAATCTAAAAACTACTAGAAAAAATGGGTAAAGTTAGAAAGCATTTATGAAGGAGATGACAAGGTCAAACAAGCTAAGATGCAAAAATTGGAGATCATATTTAAGAACTTGCAGATGTTTGAACATAAAAACATTACAAGCTACATGGAGAAGGAGTATGAAGTTGTCAGTTCCATTAGAGGTCTTGGTGGAAAACTTGAAAAACAAGAAGTGGTAAAGAAGGTACTTAAAACTATTCCTAAATGTTATAGTCATAAAGTTTATGCTATTGAGAAATCTCAAGATTTGAGTAGATATACTAGAGATTAGTTGTATGGATCCTTAACTGCTTTTGAAAGAGAATTTGTTCCAAGAAATGCAAAATTAAGTTGTCATTCAAATGTTTCATTTGTGGAAAGATAGGTCATTATGTTTCAAGATATCCAAATAGAGCTTTGAATGACCAAAATAAGGAAAAAAATAAGATGAATAAGAAAATTTATTATCTTAGAGAAGATTTCAATATATTTGATGATGAATCTGATTATAGGGATGATGAGGATGGTGGATGCTTGTTTAGCTTTGAAAGATGAAACTAATTCTACTAACTCTTAGAGATGTGTGAAGGAAAGTGCTTTGAAAGCAAGTGCTAATACTCAAGGCACTTTGATGTCTATTTTTCATGCTAGACAGGAGAAGAACTACTAAATCATTGATAGTGGATGCTCTAATCATATGACCGATCACAAGAGTAAGTTTGTTAAACTTGAAAAATATGAAAGAGAACTAGTTAGCTTTGGCGATGGTACATCTACTAATATATGTGGAAAAGGTTCAATCAATTTTGATGGAAAGAATAATGTTGATGACGTTTTCTATGTTAAGTGTTTAAGACATGACCTCTTGAGTGTTGGAAAAATGTGTAGCATAGGATACAATCTTATGTTTTTGGATGATGGTTGTGAGATCATAAAAGTCTTTGAAATTGTGGTTGTTGTAGGAAGGACATATGGAAATGTCTATCAACTCAAAGGTGTTGATGGTTATTACTTAATGACTCAAATCAATGAGAGTTGGCTATGGCATAGAAGAATGTGCCACATCAATTTTGATAGCCTAGTGAAAATAAGTTCAATTCAAGCTATGAGAGATCTACCAAAGATTACGAAGCCTATAAAGGTTATCTGTAAGGAATGTCAAGTTGGAAAGCAAGCAAGAAGAAGTTTCAAAATCAAAGAAAAATCTTCTACCATATAGTTGGAATTGGTGCTTACAGATCTTTGTGGTCCTACCAAAGTAAGAAGTCTTCAAGGTGACTAGGTATTTCATGCTATTGATTGATGATTATTCTAGAATGATATGGGTTACTTTTCTCAAAGAAAAAATAGAAGCCCTAGATAAGTTTAAAGCATTCAAAGTTATGGTTGAGAATGAAATTGATATGAAAATCAAATGCTTGAAGTCTGATAGACGTGGAGAGTTCACCTCCAATGAGTTCAATATATTTTGTGAGAATCATGGAATAAAAAGGCATTTATCTGCCCCTAGGACTCCTCAGCAAATGGAGTGGTTGAAATAAAGAATAGGACTATTCAAGAAGATGCAAGGAAAATGATGAAAGAAGCAAATCTACCGAAATTATACTAGAGAGAAGCAATTCATATTGTTGTTTACATACTTAACAAAGTGCAAGCAAGAGAAAACAACACAAATACTCCCTATGAACTATGGTATGGAAGGAATCATATTATCAAATACTTCAGTGTTTGGAAGCAAATGTTATATCAAAAAAGATGGAAACTTAGGAAAGTTTGATGCATGATCTGACGAAGGTATCTTCCTTGGATATTCTACTAGAAGCAAAGCTCACCAATGATACAACAAGAGGCTAAGAAAGATTGTTGAGAGTGCAAGTGTCAAGGTTGATGAAGACTTACAGAAGAAATCAATGGTGATAGATGTATATGAATCAAATGAATCTTCTAGCAAAGAAGAAAAAGATAAGGAAAAAGAAGTGTAGATTGAAGAGGAAAAAGCTCCAGAAAGGATTCCTAAAACTCCTAAGTATATGCATAAGAATCATTTTGAAGAACAGATAATTGGTGATAAGAGAAAAGGTGTACTAACAAGAAGGAAAGTTGTTGAAGAACAACTGAATCTATGTTTACTTTCTAAAGTTGAACCTAAAAAAGTGATTGAAGCATGCAAGGATGAGTATTGGATCAAGTTTATGGAAGAAAAACTATTGCAAATTGAGAAGATCCGGACTTGGGAACTTGTCCCAACACCAGCAAACAAGAATGTAATTGGAACTAACTGGGTATTCTAGAACAAACTAAATGAGAATGGAGAAGTGGTAGGAAACAAAGCAAGGCCTGTGTAAAGGCTACTGAAAAGTAGAAGGAATAGAATTTGAGGAAACATTTGCTCTGATGGCAAGAATGTAAGCTATCAGGATGTTTTTTTTGCAACACATAAGGATTTCAAAGTATATCAAATGGATGTGAAATTTTCTTTCTTGAATGGTGAATTGAAAGAAGAGGTATACATAGAACAACTGGAAGGATTTCTGTTATCAAATAAACTGAATATAGTTTGTGATTTGAAAAAGGGAATTTTATGGATTGAAGCAAGCTCCTAGAGCTTGGTATGCAAGGTTAGACAAGTACTTGTTACAACAAATATACAATAAATATATCACAAATAGCAATCTTTAATTCAAAGTTGAAAAATATCAAATCTTGATTGTGGTTGTGTATGCTGATGATATAATTTTTGGAGGAAATAAAACTGTGTAAGAAATTTATAGAAGAGATGCAAAAAGTATTTGAAATGTCAATGTTTGGGGAGATGAATTTCTTCATTGGGCTACAAATAAATCAGACAGATAAATGTATTTTCATTTCACAATCAAAGCATGTCAAGGAAATGTTGAAGAAGTTTGGAATGGAAGATTCTAAACTAATATGTACCCACATGGTTACTGGTCTCAAGCGAAGCAAGAATGATGAATCCCCTAAGGCTATCAAAGCAAGTATAGATCAATGATTGGAGGACTATTATATCTAAATACTACTAGACTAGATATCATACATACAATCTATTTTGTGGCTAGATTTCAAAATCCTAGAGAATCACATGTTGCAACAGTGAAGAGGATATTTAGATACTTGAAGGGCACTTTGGATCATGCTTTGTGGTATCCAAAGGATACCAAATTTACTATGAGTGCTTACACCGATGCAGATAGGGTTGGTTGTATAGATGACAGGAAAAGTACAAGTGGTGATGCATTCTTTTTTTGGATGCAAATTGGTGTCATGGCTAAGCAAGAAACAAGATTTAGTGTCCTTATCTATTGCATAGGAAAAATACATTGCAGCAGCTTCATGCTACACAAGTGTTGTGATGAGGCAAACATTAAAGTATCTTAGAGTGGTATATGATGAACCAATTTCTATCTTCTATGATAATACAAGTGTTATCAATATATCAAAGAATCCAGTAATGCATTCAAGAACAAAGCATATTTCAATTTGGTATCACTTTTTGAGAGAGAAGCTTGTAGAGAATGAAGTGAAGCTCAAATTGTGCCTACAAAGGATTAAATTGTTAACATATTAACTAAGGATCTTCCTAAGGATATTTTGAGTATCTACATGAGAATTTGGGGGTTCTTTCCCCTCCTCGAGCTAGATGCATAAGGAGATGCATTAGCCCAGTGCATCTCAAGATTCACTATTTGCTCTGAACTAATGTTGGTGGCTACCTCTTAAGGGGAGTAGGTAGTGGCATTATTGGTTGTTGTAGTCAACATGAGTGAGTGTTGTCATTGTGCAGTGGTTGTTGATTGATGCAGTATGGTGTGTGCTCCTAAGGGGGAGTATACAAAATAGTTTGATATCAATGGGAGGCATGCAAATATATTGCCCTTTTCCATCGATGTCAAATGGGGAGAATGAGTCATGTGAAAAATGAGGTGAGTTAGCTGAAAAAGGGAGACAGAGAGTAATGAGCTAGTTGTGTAAAGGAGAGAAAAGAGACAATGAGTTGGTATGGAGCAAAATATCGAGGATTAGAACTATTGTGTTTTCTATTTATGGTTTTTCACATCATGTGTTGCCATCATGTGTTGCTACTAGTTTTAACCTCTAGTGTTGCTTTGATAAGCTTATCTCTATGGATGTATAGTTGATTTTTTATGTTACAGTTGGCTTGGTGGTGATGAGGAAGTGTTGAAGATGTCTCTGGTGCTTGGTTTCAAAGTTTTTTTGATAAAAATTGAATAAAAAGAGGAAATAATGCATTGTAATGGTGTTTTGTGTTGTAGAGTAGCGTTCTAGTTTCGCTCTGCATTTCTTCTATGTTGAGGATTTGGTTGTGTGGTTTGGATATGGTGATAAAAGGTGTTCAGAGGTGTTGCATCCAAAATTTGGTGTGTTGGATCATTGTACAAAGGAAGGTGTGTTCACCAATGTGTGAACTGTGTATTACAGGGGTGTTTAGGAGAACTGGATTTGTTCTGCATTTCTCCACAAAGTGGTTTCAGATCTTACAGATCTGGAAGGGTGTTGATAGTGTTTATATCTTTCTTCAGTTGAAGAATTTTTTGAGGTTTGGTGCTTCAGAAGTCAGTTTCTTGAGTTGTAGTGTATGTTAGAATTATCTGAGTGTATTGGGTGTGTATATTCTTTAGGTGAAATTTGTTGTGAAGGAATTTGTTAGATTTTAGGATGTTTCTGGAATATCCAGAGCCATATTTATCTATGAGTTTCTTTGTGCATCCTCTGTAATAACCTCAACTTATGGAGGAGGTAAGATATGTCCTATAGCAGTATCCTCATTTTGTGTCTCTATAGCTTTTACCTCTGTAGTGGTGTTTTCTCCTACTGGAGGAGCATTATCAATAACATCTTTATTTGCAGTTTCCTTTGCACTGGGAACTCCTTTCTTTGTAACATTTTCTTCCACTTCTGCAAGAATATCCTTTTGCACACCTATGAGGCCCAACCCTATCTATAGATTGTGTCACACCTTGATAAGTTTAATTATGCTAGTTTGGTGAATAAAGTGATGATTTAACCTAATTCCATGTTTAATATTTTGATTTTATTACTAGTTTAAATGATTATTGTGACAACTTCCCTTCATTAAATGAAAATGGACAAACCATTAAGGATGAATGTGAGCAGATAATATTTAGATTCTTGAACAAGTATCATATGAAGAATGCACTTAGATCAATATGAGCTAAGAAATTTTGTGTATCTAATATTAGTTTGAATCTCACTAATAAGTTTCATGTTACTTGGAAAATGATAATTGGTAGGAACAAAGCAAGACTTTGGAAGATTAGGGAGAAGTTTCCAGAAGGATCACTAGCTAAAAATCATCAAGGTAAATTTAAAGGATGACTCTAACCAATGAGGGGTATACCTAAGGTAGGATAATTTGAGGAAAAATTATATAAATTAGATATCAAGTTGAATGATGAATTTTATTAGAGGAAGGAGATTGTCCAAGAGTAAATTTAGTAGTGTAAATAAATTATTTATCGAAGGTTAGGTTTTCATTAATATTTCATGCATGCTCAAAGTCTCCATCTTTTATAGGGAAAGGAAATGAATATACATGTGTATTAGGATTTACTAACCATTGAATTTGATCTTATTGTTATTTTGAACAGGTATTTATTATATTTCTAACCCAACATGTATTTGGAAAAATAAATGTGAGAGTAATGTCAAGGGTAAAAAGGGGGAACAATCTAGACCCAAGTAAATATTTATCTTTTGAAGTTTTTATTTTTGACCCTATGACCTAAGAGGTAATTAGGGTTTTGTCTAAGTTTTAATTGAGTGGAGGGTTTTAATGATTGGTGGCTTAGTGTAGGTATTTTTTTGGATCCTTATTGATTATAGTCATGTGGTTAAGAGTGTAAGATCTATTAGAGTTTTCAAATCCTTAGTTAGGTCTTGAATTTCGAATTGGCCTTTAAAGTTGTCATTTTAGGGTGTTGTATGGTCAACTTTTTTGATATTAGTACAAAAATAGACCCCTAAGGCCTATACCTATGGGAGGGGGACCCTTTGGACATGTGACATTGTCCTTGGGACATGATTTGACCCTTCAAAAGTCCACTTGAAAGAGTGTGACGAATTTGAGTCCTTGGGAGTTGGGAGAAGTGACTTGTCACTTTCCCACCACACTCCCCAAAGTTTATTAATGAACTTGGAAAGAGCATCAAAACTCTCACATGTGTGAAACCACCTTGTAAGGGATGTTGGGTAGAGTGTCATTGTACATTCCCCATCTCCCCAAAAGTCTCACACATGTGTGAGAACATGTGGAAATATGTGTTGAAAGATCAAATAAGAGAGTGACAAGTGTCTCTCTCTCATTCAAGTGAATTCAAGTTGAATTCCTATATACTTGGATAGAAAAGAGAAAATGGAGGTTACCCACTTCTCCTCTTGGAGAATTCTTTTGGAAATGGAAAAGTTTGGGAGAAGGGAAAGGAAGAAAAATGGAAGAGGAGCAAGGAGCTCTCACAGGTTAAGGAGGTGTTCAAGGGGCAAAATAAAGATACGCGATTTCTCCTCATTTCTATCAGCTTGTTTGAGTAGGAACTTTGTGTTGTGTTATTTTGTTATGGCTTTCAAATCAAGTGGGAAGTTCAAGTTTATGTATGGGTAAATTTAAAATTTGTTTGGTGGGTGGATAAATAGAAAATTTGTAGTTAAGCTATTCTCTTACTCTTCTTACCTAGATCAATGGTAGTTGTTGTTTCTTGCTCGAGGGTATGGCTAGAGCCCATGAGGCTTCATGACGCCATTATAGTAGGGTGGTAAGCAAGCCTCTTTATTTTGTGTTTTATTTTGAATATTATTAAATATTGTTGTAATATTGAGGACAAGTGTGTTATTTTAAAATGAAAGAATATAGAGAGAAAGTTTGCATTCATTGACATCAAAATTATTTGTTTTCTCATTATCATGATTATATTGAAAGTCAGTATTTTGTGGCAAGAGGAAAATATGGAATAGAGAAGTTTATTTGCATGGACATATAAGTTGTTAGTTTTCCCAATATTACTGGTAACATAGCAAGTCCTTATTCTTTGGTTGGCATTTCCTATAGATGTTAGAGCTAAAATGTGGAGTTCACCTCTTGTGGTACTATTTGAGTTTTATTGATAAATGTACGAAAGATTTTTGTTCCATTTTTTTTATAAAAGAAAAGTTAGAGTATTAAGGACTTATTATATAGATTAGATAAAAGCAATGTATTGTTCTTCTATCAATATTAAACCTTCTAAGTCCCATAGTTGATTTAACTTTCTTGAATATTGATATATCATTATGATAGCATTTAAAGATAAATTGTCATTAAAAATAAAGTTAAAATAATTGTTACTTTTTTTAGTTTGAGATTAAATATGTGAGAAAATAAATATATAAACTCAATAATATCTATCCCATATTCAAATTTAGAGATTTGGATGAAATGAAAATAATCCATTTCATGTATATATTATTTTAAAGGGTGGAAAAGGGAAAGTTAATATTTGATGAATAGAAGTAATTTGTATTGATACTTATCTAAGAGTCTTATTTAGAAACAAATCATAGCTTTTTACCAAAATAGACAAAAGTTGTTTAATTAGAAAAGCTGAATAGATTGATTAAAATTATTTTCTTTTATATAAATATAAAATAGATATATAATATAAATCTTTATGAATGAGAATACTCATCCTTATATAAATCATTAAATAAATATTATATATTTTATATAAAATAATTATGGAATAAATGATACTATATATTTAGTCAATTAAATAGACATCTTATGTTGAATTTAGAAGGAATAGATTCAAGTTGAGTGATGCCACACACAGTTTTGAAAAATAAATAAAATAAAATAAAAAATAACTATACACATTTTTAACCTGGATTAATAAAACCATGTTGTTGTTTTGTAACCACAGTAATAAAATGGTGCCCTCGTATTAAAACGACTTTAATCTATGAACATAATACATGAAAAGTATTTTCCTGTGTGCAGCAACTTAGAGGTAACTATGTAAAATGATAAATTCGCTAATCTAACTGTTATTTCTTGAGAATAAACAAACATGTTTAATTTAATAAACCTATAATAGGTAATTAATGAACAACAGATTTAGAATAAATAAATTAAATTTTAAATCTACAATATAGAAAATAAATTATAGATATGGGGTTTAATGAAAATGACAGAGGATTTCTATTTATTTACTGTAATAAGTAGATCTATAACAAAGAAAGAGCAGGGGATTGTAAAAAAATAAAACATGCATCGGTTAAGCACGGGCCAGCAAAATAATGAATAAATAAAGTATATTTGTCTGCCATTTGAGTAGCAGAGCTTTCATGTTGTCGCTTACATAAAAAGACTTGCAGCAATAAATAAATAGACAAATACAAATCCTTTTAGCGATTGACCAGGGAAATGCTAAACTTATAAGGATTTAGCGTTTGTGGAGGCACCCATATTTAATCGTGTTATGTAAATATTGTTTGGCATCTAAAAGTAAAATCAAGTCATGGGAGTAAAAAAAATAAAAATAAATAAATTTGATGATAAATTTAAAATAATAATTAAGTACATTTAAACTTTATCTTGTACATTTAATTTTTGCACCGTGAGCATCTATGAAATAGACGTGTTGGTTTCTAATATCATAAATACAATAGCATTATTAGTAAATAAAATAGGATTAATATAATAGTATAAATCATATTAGATGCAATATGATTGGAAACGATTATTATTACGAAATAAGGATAGGATAAAAGATGTATGATGTTGTTGCACTCTCTAAAGTTCTAAAGTGAGCAACTAGCAGACAATGAAATTACTTCTGGTTTGGATAAGAATACTAATATGATGTATATTTTAATGGGGTGTGAATTTTAACATTATTATCAGTATGGGAGTTGATAAAAATTTTAATATTGTTTTGAAAATAAGATTTCATATTAAAATTGATTAGTACTAATATTATTTTGAGCAAGTAATATTAATTTTAAATATTAATATAGGGAATTAATAATATTATCTAAAAAAAAAGGACTTGGGGTTGGCACCTATTATAACATGGGTGTTGATGATAATGTAATATTAGTGTAAACAGTAGATTCCAACTTTATATTAATATTAATACTAAGGCTCCTATTAATGGTGAGATTAATCTACCTGATGGTTACACGAAGGCTTATTAAGTATAGACGGGGTGAATATAACATTGGTAAGTAGAGTGAAATTTAACCTACCTTGGCATGTGAAGTAAACGATGTCACCAACAAGATAAAAAAATTTAATCACAACTAAGTGAATCAAAATGTGTTCTATCAAGCTTAATGTTGCACCTCAAACACTTAGGGAGTTAATTAATTAAATTAATGTTATAAAAAAAAAAAATTGTTGGGCTTTCTAGCGTAAAATTTTGGGCATGACATTGGGACACATTTCTCTTAAAAGTTTGAAGGTTTTTTGGCTGTAGTGGGAGCTTTTACTATTGTGTTATTGCTTATTTGTAAAAGAAGTGTGTTACAATAAGTTCTAATTCTTGTTTAGATATTGAAAGATTCAATGGATATAGTTATGAGATGTGGAAACTAAAAATGGAGGATCTCCTTGAAGAGAGAGATTAGTTGGTTAGTTGTTTGTAATGAAACAAAGTCGCCTACAACGATGCCAGATGAGGATTGGGCTAAGCTTGATAAGAAGGCAAGAGGGACCATAAGATTATGTCTTGCTAATGTTGTTCTCTTGAATGTTTTAGATGAAACTACTGCATATAAATTGTGGAAGAGGATAAGTGATATCTATCAAACCAAAAGTCTTACTAATAAGTTGTATCTAAAAAGACAGTTTTTTTCTTTAAAGATGAAAGATGGTGATTCTATTGAACATCATTTAAATGCTTTTAATTTGATTCTAAGTTAGTTAGCATCTATAGATGTAAAGCTAAAAGCTGAAGATAAATGCATTTTATTACTTTTTTCTTTACCAGAATCCTCAAAAAATCTAATTGTTGCTATTACTTGTAGTGGTGCAGATCCTAAGATGGACAATATAATTCCTACTCTCCTATTAGAGGAGATGAGGAGGAAGTCTAAAACAGGATCCCAAGATGCCTATTTTGTAAGAGGTAGGCCTAAGGAAAAGGAATTTAAGGCAGACAAGAAAGGAAATGGTAAGTCCAAAGGACTGTCTAAAACCCCTGGTAAGAGTAAGGTAAAGTGTTGGAATTGTGGGAAACCTGGACATGTAAAGAAGGACTGTAAGAGCAAGAAAAAGAGTTATGATGCTTCTACAGAGAAATCCTTAGATGATAGTAATGATGCATTGGTCATTTCATCTAATAATTTTTATGATAACTCTTGGCTTATTGATTTAGGTTGCTCCTATCATATGACTCCTAACAAGGAGTGGTTTACTAAGTATACTGCATATGATGGAGGGAATGCCTTCTTTGGAGATAATAGCACAACAAAGGTTGTGGGAAAAGAAGAAGTAGAGTTGTGTTTTAGTGATGGTAGGGTTAAGACCCTAAATAATGTTTTACATATTCCAGGACTTACTAGAAATCTACTTTTTGTATCTAAGTTCAATGATTCTGGAATACATGTGATGTTTGACAAAGGTGGTTGCAAATTGGTGAAAGGGAATATGGTGGTTGCTAAAGGATCACAGATTGGGACTTTGTTTAAGCTTAATACCTACAACTTGAATAAATCAACCAATGTAACTGAAGCTAAAAATACATGTATGTTCTGGCACCATAGATTGGGCAACATTGGTGAAAAAGGTCTTAGGACCATTCTTAATAAGAAATTGGTTCATAGTATTCCTGATTATAATATTGGAAAAAATGATTTTTGTGAGCATTGTGTTTGGAAAGCAATCTAGATCTTCATTCCTAATAGAACAAATAAAGCTAAAAGATTATTAGAGATTATTCATTCAGATGTAATGGGCCCAGTGGCTATTGAATCTATTGGAAAATCTAGATATTATGTCACATTTATTGATGATGTCTGAAGATACACTTGGATCTATTTTATGCATAATAAGTCTGATGTGTTTAATAAGTTTAAAGAATTTAAGGCTTTGGTTGAGAAACAATCAGATCATAAGATAAAAGAGTTGAGATCAGATAATGGTGGTGAATATTGTTCTAAGAAATTTGATGATTATTGTAAGGATGCAAGAATTGTGAGACAGAAAACTACTCCATATACACCTCAACAAAATGGAGTACAAAAAATGATGAATTAAACCTTAATGGAAAGAGCTAGGAGTATGTTAAGTAGTGCTAAGTTAGATTGGTGACTTTGGGCCGAGGTTGTAAGTACTTCTTGTTATTTAAGCAATAGATCTCCTAGTTCATCTACTGAAGATAAAACTCCTTATGAAATGTGGTTAGGTAGGAAACCTAGTGTTGCACATTTAAGGATTTGTGGTTGTGAGGATTTTGTTCATGTGCCTGACAAAAAGTGATCTAAGTTGGATCCAAAAGCACATAAATGCATATTCATAGGTTATGGTGAAAATGTAAAAGGTTACAAGCTTTGAAATCCTCTAACCTGAAAAATTACTTTATCTTGAGATGTGATTTTCAGGGAATTTAGAGCTTATTCAGGAGAAGAACAACCAAAGGAGGATACCTCTCAAACAGTGCATTTTGAGATAAATACTGAGAAGCATGAAGATGCACATGTTCAAGAAAAATTGGATGGATTGCATGGGGAGAGTTCATAGAGTTCTTCTGAGATAGGTGCTCATGAAGAGCATATTGAGGAATAAGAAGAAACCCCTTTGAGAAGATCCACAAGACAACAAGATCTCGTTGATAGGTATAGCCCACCTGATTTCCATTGTATATTTGCTTTGATGAGTACTAATGATGAACCTAGATCTTACAAGGAAGCTTTGTCTTTAGATGAGAACAAGCTTTGGTCACAAGCTATGCATGAGGAAATGGAATCCTTGGATACTTGTGACACATGGGATCTTGAGAATTTTCCCAAAGGAAGAAAGGCCATTGGTTGTAAATGGATCTTTAAAAAGAAAATTGGAGCAAATGGTAATCTTGAAAGGTACAAGGCTAGATTAGTAGCCAGGGGCTACTCCCAGAGAGAGGGAGTTGACTTTAATGAAATCTTCTCTCCTGTTGCTAAATTAACTTCTATTAGATTCTTTTTATCTATTGTTGTTGCTTATGATTTTGAGATAGAGCAAATGGATGTAAAAATTGCTTTTTTGCATGGGAATCTTGATGAGGAGATTTATATGAGGCAACCTAATGGTTTTGTTGTGAAAGGAAAAGAAGAATTGGTTTGCAGGTTAAATATATCTTTATATGGATTGAAACAATCACCGAGAATGTGGTACCAAAAGTTTGATGCTATTGCATTGAAAGTTGGTTATGTTAGGAGTGAGGAAGATCATTGTGTTTACATTAAAGTTATTGATTATCATCTTTTAATTATTATCTTGTATGTTGATGACAAGTTTATTGGTAATAGCAAGGTAATGATCAAAGAATTGAAAGCACAACTCTCTAGCACATTTGAGATGAAAGATTTAGGGGTTGCAAAATATATCCATGGTACGGAGATCAATAGAGATAGAGGTAACATAAAGCTTTGCATAAATCAAAGCAGCTATGTTGATACTATTTTGAAACGGTTTAACATGCAGGAACCAATTAATATTCCTTTACCTGTTGGCACAAAGTTAAGTTTAGACATGAGTCCTAAATCTGCTTTTGATCATGAGGAAATGTCTGAAATTCCATATGCTAGTGCAGTTGGTAGTTTAATGTATGCAATGGTCTGTACGAGACCAGATATAGCCCAAGCAGTGGGAGTTTTAAGTAGGTTTATGTCTAACCTTGGTAAAGAACATTAGACTTATGTTAAGAGGGTGTTTAGATATTTACGAGGTACTTCTAATTACGGTTTGGTTTATCATGGTGCTAATGATATTGATATTATGCATAGATCAATGGACATACAGGGTTTTGTTGATTCAGATTGGGCAGGAGACCTAGAAAGTCGGAGGTCGACAAGTGGCTATGTGTTTACTTTGTTTGGAGCTGTGGTTAGTTGGATGAGTAAGAGGTATCCCACGATTTCTTTTTCCACCACAGAATTAGAGTACATGGCTACTACACATGCCTCTAAAGAGGCAGTTTGGTTACAGAGACTTGGGAAAAGTATTGGTTTTAATTATAAACAAATTAAACTTGAATGTGATAGTCAGAGTGTTATTTGTTTAGCCAAAAATCCTATGTATCATGCTCGTACTAAGCATGTTGATGTTCAGTATCACTTTGTGTGAGAAATGGTTGAGATTGGAAAGGTATTGATTGAGAAAGTTGACACTTTGATCAAAGCTGCAAATTATCTTATGAAATCAATTCCTCACGATAAGTTCTCTTGGTGCAAGAGGGCCATTGGCCTTGAGTCCTGTACTTGATTTATAATAATGATTCCTTGTTTAGAATAATTGTAATGTATGATGCCAAGTGGGAGAATGTTGGGAATAGGATGCCATTTAATTGCAATCCTAAACATTATTTCATGTATCTCCTAAGTCCTTGGAAAGTGTTCCCCAACAGTAGGATTAGAAAGAGATTAAATTTGAATGAAATGAACATGTAAATTGACATTTGTAATTAATTCTAAATGATAGGAACATGTGGGGATTCCCAAGAAGAGATCCTACAAAATAGGAGCACATGGGGTGCCCACATGGAAGGTGGAACCCACCTTGAGTTCAATTAACTGTTTGGAGAAAAGATAACACTTCAGTAATGCATGTAAAGATCCTACAAGTTAGGGATTTATGTTTACATGCATGGAGTTCAGTTCAGTTCAGTTCAGTTATGGTTCAGTTATCTTCAGTTGCATGTAGTCAGTTTGAGTTGCATGTTAGTTGACTTTAGTTGACTTGTGTTGCATGACAGATAACAAGTGACTACATTCAGTTAAGTGGGGATGATCAATCATGCATAATGTTTGCATGAATTGATGGAGAGATATGTTTTAGTTAACAAAGATTGACTTGGACCCACCTTGGGTGCCCAAGTTGGCATCTTGGAGTTAACACCTTTTGCATGAGAAGATATTTACAAGGCTGAGTTAAGTGGGCCCATTCTTGGGTGCCAACTTTGAGGAGAAGCTTGGAAGATATTTTCTTGACCAATGATTAGTTAGGAGTTCAATTTGGGGCACCTAAATTGAGGAGATATTGGATTTGACTTCATGTTACATGTTGAAACTCTACTTGCACAAAATAGGTGTAGGTTTTTGAGAGAAGCTTTGTGCTTTGTAATTGACAACTCTTTCGAGTTTTCAATGCTCATTATTGTCTATTAATTGCAGCAAGTTGAATAGAGTTTTATCAGAGTTTATTACAGGTTGTGAAGAAGAATTATTGAAGGAAAAAGAAGCATCTCAATCAAGGATTGATATAGTGTTATTGTAATCTTGTTCTAAGGTTAAATAATACAATCACTATTGATTCTAGTGGTGCAATTTTTTCTTGAAAGGGTTTCTCCACGTATATGTTGTGTCACTTCTATCTTCTTGTCTCATTCTTCTACAATCTTTTGTCTACTTCTACAATTGGTAATAATTGATCTAAACAGATAATCATCTACAAAGAATTTTTAACAAAGAACACTTAATTAGATCTACAATCTCATAGTTTTACAAGTTTTAAGCTACATAATTACCTCCATTTTCAACACAAATACCTCCACATTTACTTTTTCAAATATGTCCACCTTGCCCATTTGTATGTCCACTTCACCAATGTCATTCTCAACATAACCCCCAATGTTCTCACTAAAATTTGCACACATTATTCCAAATTCTTGCCTAAACTCCTTATCATCCAACATAGAAAATGAATACACAACATTCTTATAGAAGACATCCATATTTACCTCTATGTTAATCGTTGTACCAACTTTTTTGTTAACAATTGCAACCTTCCTTTCTATATGCTTCATTGTCATACTTGTATTCATACCTTCATTAGCAATCTTCACCCTCCACTCTTGTTCTACCTCTGAAATTTGTGCCCACAAATCTTCTACACTTGTTGCACCTTCTTCAAATTCCATCTTCGTAATTTCTTCACCATTCATTTCTTTGCATTCCACATCTACTTCTTATTTTTGCTCTTCATTCTTCAATCCTTCATCATACCTTAATTTCCACTCTCATTGTCCATTTATTGTCCTTAGGTTCTCATCATACCTTGCTTTCCACTCTTGTTGACCATTTCTTATCCTTAGGTTCTTTGCAATGAGAAATTTCTTCACCTCTTCCAATGCACATTGTTCACTTGGCAACTCTTTGCTTTCTAAACCTCTTTCATCTTCTCTTTTCAAGGAAGCCATATTCTACCTTATTTTTTGAAGTATCCTCTACACAAGCCACTTTGGCTTCCTTTTCAATGGCCAATACCAATCACATTCTTGGCTTCTTTTCTCAAGCCACTACTTACACTTCTCTAAATCTCTACTTAACTCTATCATTTCCTTGTCCCATTCTAAATCTTGCTTCTTCATCTACATCTTTTTATTTTCTTGTCTTCTTGATACCTCACCTAAGGTTTCTCTCTACTTTTCCTCTTGCCTATTCTTTTGGTACCTAGGTTCTTCACATTAACTTGTCAATCCAAAATACACATCTCTCCAAGAATTGATGAAAATAACTAGTTTTTTCATCAAACCCTTTTGAAACTCTCAACTTCCACTTCCCAAACCTTTTAGGCTCTGATACCAAAATTATGACAATCTTACTTGACTCCAAACAAACTTCAATAGTGACCAACCTTCAACAAAACACTATTTCACAACAACTAGATCAATGCCATTAAGGGGCGACAACTAGGTAGATGTTCAGCGCAACAATAAGACTCTTCTCTTCCATACATTCAAACAACAAATACTTAATACAAGAAAATGTAGAAAAGAGGTAAACTATTGGAAAACAAAAACTTTTCAACACATTAATTCATTCAGGAATTTAAGGAACAACACTTTAGTCCAAAACAACAGAAATGCCACTATTTGAAGTGGTAAGAAATATAAAAAAACACATCACAATATAATTGATTCTGGAAAGAGTTGTTTTCCACCTTGCTCGATTAACTCTCCATCACACAACAACTGTGAACAAGGGTTTACGAAGAATGGACACCTATTGTCTCACATTCTATTGACCTTTTTTTCCAAGATGTGGATCCCCCCTTGCACAGGTAAATTCAATGATCTCCCAATCCAAATCGAATTCTTTTGTCTCTTAATCTGAATCAAATTCTTCTTTTTCACAAAAAATTGGTTTTCCTTTTCTCAATCAAAATAAAATCCATCGATTCTTGGCTAAGGCGATATCTGCCAAAAAATTCTTCGACATAACCATTTTCCTTCTGGCCACCTCTACCCATTCTCGAATGGCAATGCCTTGTTTTTTTTGTTCTCCACTATTCCTAACTGCTCTCCAAGCATATCGTGCAAAGAGAAAGCAAGGCTCCAATTCTTGTTGTCACTCCAAACTCACCGCCTGTCACAGGAAAAAACCAAAATGTGGACAATTAAACGATGCCCCTACATCAGGCTCCCCAAGGGACAAGAAGACATGTGCTCCTACACATGAGGTAAATAATCAAAACTTATCCACCCCTATCCTTTTCTTCCACCTTTTCCATAATCGTGCTCGGACAATTATCACATTTCACCAACATTGTAGATCCTTCCACAAATCTTTACTTCTCATATTTCTTTTCCAAAATTCAATTGACCACAAAATCACACACAAAGTAATATGTCCAAAGACCTCCACATTTAGTTTTTCAAATATTTCCACCTTTCCCATTTGTTTATCCACTTCACCAATATCATTCTCAACATAACCCCTAATGTCGTCACTAAAATCTGCACACACTATTCCAAATTCTTAACCAAACTCCTTATCATCCAACATAGAAAATGAATACACAACAATATTCTTATAGAAGACATCCATATTTACCTCTATGTTAATCATTGCACCAAATTTTTTGTTAATAGTTGCAACCTTCCTTTCTATATGCTTTGTTTTCCTACTTGTATTCATACCTTCATTAGCAATCTTCACCCTCCACTCTCATTCTATTTCTACAATTTGTGCCCACAAATCTTCTACACTTGTTGCACCTTCTTCAAATTCCATCTTTGTAATTTCTTCACCATTCATTTCTTTACCTTCCACATCTACTTCTTCTTTTTGCTCTTCATTCTTCAATCCTTCATCATACCTTTCTTTCCACTCTCACTTTCCATTTTGTGTCCTTAGGTTCTCATCATACCTCGCTTTCCACTCTCATTGTCCATTTCTTGTCCTTAGGTTCTCCATAGCGAGAAATTTCTTCACCTCTTCTGATGCCCGTTGTTCACTTGGCAACTCTCTGCTTTCTAAACCTCTTTCATCTTCTCTTTTCAAGGCAGGGATATTTTTCCTTCTTTTCTAAATAATCCTCTACACAGGCCACTTCAACTTCCTTTTCAATGGCCAATATCAATCATGTTCTTGGCTTCTTTTCTCAAGCCACTGCTTACACTTCTCTAAACCTCTTCTTAACTCTTCCATTTCCCTATCCCATTTTGAATCTTGCTTCTTCATTTGCATCTTTTTATTTTCTTGTCTTCTTGATACCTCACGTAAGGTTTCTCTTCTCTTTTCCTCTTACCTAGTCTTTTTGTACCCAGTTCTTCACATTAACCTGTTAATCCGCAATACACATCTCTCTAAGAATTGATGAACATAACTAGCTTCTTCATCAATCCCTTTTGAAACTCTCAACTTCCTCTTCCTAGACCTTTTAGGATTTGATACCAAAATGATGACAACCTTATTAAATCCCAACAAACTTAAACGATGACCAACCTTCAACAAAACACTATTTCACAGTAACTAGATGAATTCCATTAAGGGGCGACAACTAGGTAGATGTTTAGTGCAGCAATAAGACTCTTCTCTTCCATACATTAAAACAACAAACACTTAATACAAGAAAATGTGGAAAAGAGGTAAACTATTGGACACAAACTCTTCAACACATTAATTCATTCAAGCATTTAAGGAACAACACTTCAATCCAAAACAATAGAAACACCACGATTTGAAGTGGTAAGAAATATAAAAAAAACACATCACAATGTAATCGATTTCAAAAAGAGCCATATTCCACCTTGCTTGGTTAATTCTCCATCACGCAACAGCTATGAACAAGGGTTTAAGAAGAATGGACACCTGTTGTCTCATATTCTATCAACGTTTCTATCCAAGATGTGGATCCCCCCTTACATAGGTAAATTCAATGATCTCCCTATCTAAATCAAATTCTTTTATCTCTCAATCTGAATCAAATTCTTCTTTTTCACAAACAATCAGTTTCCCCTTTCTCAATCAAAAAAAAATCCATTGACCCCTTGGCTAAGGTGATCTCTGCCAAAAAATTCTTTGGCATAACCGTTTTCCTCCTAGCTAGCTCTACCCATTCCCAAATGGTGATGCCTTCTTTTTTTTTGTTCTCCACCATTCCTAACTACCCTCCAAGCATATCATGCAAAGAGAAATCAAGACTCCAATTCTTTTTGTCACTCCAAACTCGCCACCTCTCATAGGAAAAACCCAAAAAGTTGCAAAGAAAAACCAAAATGTGGACAATCAAACGATGCCCCTACATAAGTGTTACTAACATCTTATTTCATGCAAGCAAAATAGATAACCTGCAATCATCATTTATATATTCCTTTCTAGATAATTTAATAAAATAATGTCATACAAATATGATGATCATAATAATTATATATATATATATATGTACGTATCATATTAATGATCTTATTTCCAATCTATTCATTTGTGCAAGCTTGCTTAACAACTATGTTAAATAATTATAACTTTCTCAAGCACTTGCGAACAATGGAAACGCAAGGTGCGAACAATGGAAACCTTACTGTGGAGGAAATGCGAGGCACGAACAATGGAAACCCTACTGCGAAGGAAACGCGAGGCGTGAACGAAATCCCTACTGCGGGAAGAGTGAATGGAATCCCTTCTGCAAGAGGAGGCGTCGATGGATTCAAAAATGAGTTGCAGAATAATGGCGCAGGAGCTATAGGCGTTGGTGGTGTCCTGGGTGGTGGAGGTTCTTCGTCTTCGCAGTCTCAATCCGTTGCGAAATTGAATGGTGTCCCCTGTGCGACGGGGTCTGGCGGGGGGTGTGTTAAGGGTGGCCCTATGGCGAAGGCAAAGGGTTTGGCTGCGGGATTCTGACAGGGGTGGCTTCCGTGTTTTATTCTGGTAGCCAATGCCATTTCAATGATGCTAAAGGACAAGACACTAGAGGAAATAGTTAGGAATGTTTCTGAGCTCTTGGCTCATGGAGTGATTTGTCGGTTTAGGGGTTTTTGGCCCAACCTCCATCAGCTGCATTCCTTGATCTCCAATGAATGGGAGCCTCTAATTTCTGGTAAAGTTCATATTTTCCCCATGGCTAAGGGGTTTTTTGTAGTTAAATTTGACAATGTTCAGGACAAAAATATAATTTTATGTGACAATTTTTTTATCTGGGAGGATAAATACTTGTTGATGATTAAACCTTGGCATCCATATTTTAACCCTGCTTCTAAAACTTTCAACAAGATCCTGATTTGGGTTCGGTTGCCTAATCTTCCCCTCCACCTTTGGACTAACCCTCTTCTGAGGAAGTGGGTGAAGCCCTTGGTGATTTTTTGTTGGTGGATGATGAATCATCTGACATTTTTCATTCCACCTTTTTCCCGCATATTGGTTGAAATAGATGTTTCAAAAGGGCTATCGGCTGAGGTCTTACTTAAATCTTCTAAGGGTTCTTGGCTCCAACCTTTGGATTATGAGGGATTCCCTTCCGGTGTAGAAGATGTGTTAATACAGGTCATGCCATTGCAAAATGCAGATTTGAGAAAAAAGCAATGAAGGCTACTTGGTGGAAAGGAGCTTCTCAACAGCATTATATGGTTGAGAAGAAAATTGAACAACATAGGAGTTTTTCTAAGGTGGTTGCTTTGGAATCACAGGGTCTGGGGGCATCTCCTCAAGATGTCTCAAATGGTGAGGTTGTTGAGGCTGCCCCTATTGAGCGAGAGATTGGGTCTCAGACTGTCACTTCTGGCGATAGTGCTACGGTGACCACTGGGTCTCAGGCTTTCATTTCTGGTGATAGTGCTATGATGACCATTTCTAGTGGCTTTACAGATAAGTCCATGTCTGCACGAAGGAATAGTGATGAAATCTATGAAACAATGGTTGTAGGCATTCATCTTCAGGATAATGGTGGGCTGGGCTGGCATGATATGGCAGCACATGTGGAAGAAGGCTGGATTATTGTTAAAGGAAAGAAAGCAAAATTCTCTAGGCCTTCTTTTGACATGACTCTCTGTTCCCACAAGAGTAGTTCTAAATGTAAATCTTGACAGGTCTTGTTTGGGGGATGGTTTTTGGTTGGATGCAGGTTGTTCTTTTTATAGCTTTGTTTTTGGATGTAAAGGGTTTCGAGTCCCTTCAAAACTTGTTTTTACCTGAATCAAAAACTTTCTCAAGCACTTGCATTCATAAAAAAATATGATTCAAGCATAAAAAGAATAGAGTAGTAAAATCAGCATGCCTAGAATTATAGCTCCCAACGAATATATTGCTTCCTAAGCTTAATTCCCACAGTCACGCTTGTTGCTCCTATGTTCAACCTATCTCCAATTCTATCCTCTCACAAAACTTTTAAATTCTCAAAGCAATCTCCCTTTTCTCACTAATGCACTCAACAACTTATTTGCATAGAAAACTATAGCCAAGATCTTCCACAAGAATGAATGAAGAAATACGAATGAATGAGAGTGGCCAAAAGGTAAAGAAGTTGCCTCTATTTATACTAAAATCTAAGAAACTTATTGCTACAAATAAGCTTTCTAAACTGCCACCTTTTCTCTTCCAACTGCAACCTTTCAATAGCAAAAACTAACTCCCTCTCTAAATGCATCGATTAAGCCTAAAGAAATGAAGTGTGGCTACTCAAACTATTAATATGAAAACACATACTGTACAGTCTTATCATTTCCTGCTTTTCTATAATGAATTAGGTGCCCCTTTTAACAACTAGCAACTGCCATTTTACTAAGTCAAGCAAAGAAATGTTCAACAATAGGTTTCCTATTTGCAAAGCAAGTTGACTTCCTTCTTAAGCTTTAGCTAGCTCTAGTTTGACAAAGTCTTTATGCTCATATTTAGCTATGCGTTGGTTCATGGACTTTTATTTGCTTTATTCCACCTATTATGGTGTTGCATATTACACATCATTATGTTGTGCATGGATTTCAAATACTCAGCTTCTTTATCATTTAAATGCATCTCCATACTTTTTTCATAGCACAACAATAAGCATTTCATTCTAGTTTTTTTTAAATGGCATTCACAAAGTATTCATGTGCTATATACTATGCTCTCCATACTTTAGCAAAAAATAATTCTATCACATATTTGAATATATGCATAGCTTTTCATTTATGTGCTTTATATTTATGTTTCCATAAATATTATTCACTTTGCATACAAACCATACATTATACACTATGTGCATTGCATTTAAACTTCCTTTCATAAGCGTTATATATGCACGTAATTTAGCTTGGCTTTATATAACCATTTACCATTATATATGGTTTGCATTACATATTCGCCATAGTTTACTTTATAGCATTTTCAATGTATAAATATATATATGTTATAACTTCAATAGTTATAATATATATTTATGTTAATTGTCAATCATAAATATGTATATATGTATACTTCCCATCATATACATATGTATATGTAACTTTAAATCTATTACTTGCCAATATATATGCATATGTGTGTGTGTGTGTGTGTGTGTGTGTGTGTGTGTGTGTGTTTATGTATATATGTATACATAACATTATCTTAATAGCCATAATAAATATTAGAAATATGGGCAGAGTCAAATAGAAGCTTGAGAATTTTCATACACAAATAATACCATGCTTCCTCATAATTTTAATTCAATAGATATTACATATTTATAGGATTCTCAAATCCTATTTCATAGGAAACAACTCTGTAACAACTCCTAAATATATGAGTTGTTTTAACAACTTAACTTCCTACAAACATGTTCCTATAACCATTATACTAACCTATTTAACAAACCATGTGACTAATAATAATATTAAGTTATTTCCCAACAACTTAATATTATGACACTTATTTATAACACACATAAACTCTAATTTATAGCACAGGTATGTGAACACTAATTCCCAACAACCCCCCTTAGTGTGAACATGGGGTGAAAGTACATCACAATATTTGATGACCACACACAGTAGCTCACCAAACAATATAAGATAAGAGTAGGGACATACACATCTACTCATGTCAAGCAATAGTGGAACTAGCCTCACTACGCTTAGTGTACTTTCATCCAAGGATAGGGACAAACACGTCTACCCATGGAACCGAGGATAGGTACTAACACATCTACCCAAGGTACTACATCAATCTTGGATGGGTACAAACACATCTATTCAACATCAAGGTTATGAACAAGGACACACACATATGCTCACAACAATTACGATTGGGGACACACACATCCAATCATAATCACAACCTTATGTGACTAGGGACAAACACTTCCAATCATTTACACCATCTCGTGAATGGGGACAAACACAACCATTGACTAACAATCAACAAATGTGATTGGGGACATACACATCCAACCACAACTTACAAAGCTTGAACACCAAGTCTTCATCGTCGCGTATGTAGCCACCATTATAGATCATTTCCACTCTGATCACAAATGATATGAGACAATTGTCGCTGCCACTTGGAAACTAATCTTGGATTTAGTCATTTTGGCACAAATAATTTTGTCACTAAAGCAATTTTGTGGCCCCGTCACTAGTGACTAACGAAAGGTCGCTAAGTATCATCTAGCCTTTGTTGCCTCTGTCTTCTAGTTGATTTGCTACTTACTTAGCAAATTTGGTTTTGAAGCTCAATTTTAGAATCCCCCACAAGGTGAACGTCGCGTACAAACGATAGTGTGTCCAATTACAATTGAGGCCATTTTTATTTTTTACAATATTTTGACACTTTTCAATTTTGATAAACATAATTTTAATGACATGACAATTTACAACTCATAAAAATAGACCCTAAAAAAACTAATACAACTTGACACCTATTCTAAACAAATTGATTATTCTATTTTCACTTTTGTGGTGAGAATTTAGTTTCCATTGTATTTTTCTAGATTTTCAAATAAAAAATAGAGGCAGACAGATCTAATGAAAATGCTAGACAACTTTAAGGAAACAACATAATTAACTTATCTTAATTACTTTCTCTTCTTTTGGTGTTACTCCACTTCCTCCTTGGTGCTACGATCTCATCAATTTCCAACCAAATTTTTATTGTATTCGAATCTAGGCTTCTCTAGTGTTGACGCAAATACAACCTATGGTTCTAATCACCCTGCTACCCAGTAATTCCCTCTGGCATCTCGTCAATAGCTAATTATTGTTGTAATATTGTAATGGCTTTTCTACACTTTCACTAACTGCTTTAGCAAAGGAAATATAATGAATCTGTTGGCTATTCATTCCATTTTCTTGCATCTTCCCAAAATCCAAACTTGAAATGATGATGACTTCTTTCTTGCCGCCTCTAAACATATGGAGCATACATCTTCACCTTGATTGAAAATGAACTGGACACTGCACTTGAGATAGAATAATGTAGAAAGGCAACCTTACTTGACGGCTTGCAAATCTTCATACAACTTCAACGACGAAGTTCAACAATTTGATGTCTTTTGAAAGCTTGACAGAGGGAAATCGTGTCAGACAAATTGGCTGAGAAAAACACATACATCAAGAAAGAAATAATATCTCAGACAGATCGAATCTAACTGCATCGCCTCCTTTGAATTTGAACTCCTATCGCTGGTTGGATATCATGTAATCAACAGTGATCTACAATTCTCAAACAATGATCTTTTGGCACAACATTCCATTTATCTTTTTCTTTGCCTCAGATCAGTGGCCGCAATTCCTTCCTCATGTATAATAACTTTGAATTAAACATGAATCAGCCAGGAAATGATCAAGCCTTTCCGATGCCAATCACCCTCTGTTGGTACCAGGCAAACTGGTGATAATAGTAGAATGCGCGGAAATGAGGTTCACTCAGCCTTACCTCTTCTCAGATTGCTCTATCCTCTAAACTCACATCCTTAACACATGCGAATTACACATAAGAAGAACTCAGGCATGCAAAGGAATTCAATCACATGAATCTTGGTTCCCAAATCGACTACCACATTCTCAAAAAGATCCCGAAATAGTTAAAGTGAAGCCTATTATCATCATTATTTCCTCTCTGTGATGCAAAATATACACCAAACAAAGCAATTTAATGCCAAAACAAATGGAGAGATCTATAAAAGATCGGCCTTATGCCCCATTGCTCTGATACCATATTAGAAATATGGGCAGAGTCAAATAGAAGCTTGAGAATTTTCATACACAAATAATACTGTGCTTTCTTATAATTTTAATTCAATAGATATTACATATTTATAGGATTCTCAAATCCTATTTTATAGGAAACAACTCTATAACAACTCCTAAATATATGAGTTTTTTTAACAACTTAACTTCCTACAAACAAGTTCGTATAACCATTATACTAACCTATTTAACAAACCATGTGACTAATAATAATATTAAGTTGTTTCCCAACAACTTAATATTATGGCACTTATTTATAACACACAAACTTTAATTTCTAACACCTATGTGAACACTAATTCCCAACAATAAACACATATATTTACATATTCATTGATCGGTATATATATACAAATGTATATATACATATATATGGCATATATGTCTAATCAATATTCTCATGTGTATGATGTATCTGTGCATAAGTACATCTACTTACGTAATTGTATTTCTTTTAATCTACACAGTGGAAATTCATGATCTTTGGTGTAATTCCTCCATTTTCTATGTACTTTCATATTTCTAGGGGTTTAGAGCAAAATAAGGAGATTTATGTATGAGAAACTAGATTTTATGACTGTGACTGTGACTGTATGAGAAAATGAAGTTTTAAAGAACAGTTAAGTAATAGAGACCTAGGGTTTGGTAAAAGATGCATGGAGAATAACTTTTGGTGGCAAATTAAGCGTATTCGGGTCAAATAAAAGGTGTTTCAAATATTGGTGAAGAGAAATCAAGCCAGGTGATAGGATATTCAATAAACCCTATTTGCACCACAGCTTAATAGGCCTAATTTGCAACGTGAATAGTCAAGTTTTCAAGCATTCCTTTCAAAACAATGGCATTTGAATTTGTGGCATGTTAAAATTTGAAGAAATAGGTCTCTAAATATGTATTGGGTTTGTGTTGATGTAAAATTATTAAAGATGGATCACCCGTTTCAAGGGTTTGTTGACCTACTAGAATATAGGTCCTTGGGTGCATGAATTTGTTTATCTGATAATACAGAGTTAAGATGTTGTGGTTTTATGTTGATTTTGTCAAAAGGGTGATGTTAACAATGTCTCAATGATTGGACAGTGTTAGATGTCTTGGTGTTTGAAGAAATGTAGAACTATGATGCAACCTTGGTGTCTTAAGTGCATGATTTTGGAGGTCTGACAAAACAGAGTAGTATGGCAATATGTTTGGTTTATTTCTAACAAAAGATGATGTTTCAAGATGTTTTATAAGGACAATAAAATTTGTGGATCTTAGTTCCATAAATGATATCTTTGTACCCTGACTAGTGTTGGAGCCAGTTGAATGAACTAATTGAGTCAGAGTTGTTTGATCAAGTTTTTGTCCTAATTTAGTCAAGGTGATGATGGATAAGTTGTATTTGAATTTTGATAATGGTCTGGATTGATGATATGGTGATTTGGTTTATTGTTGTCTTGTGATTTTTCTAGTGAAATGATGAGATTCTGAAGAAAAGATAAAGGAATTTTGGGTGATTGTTCAATTTGATCTTCTCAGTTGAGTTTGGGTCTTGAGTATCCCTGATGAATTGTTGTTGTCGATAGATGATCTTGCATCAATTGGTATCAAAGCTAATGGATTATGATGGTTGGTTAAGTTGTTGTTGAGTTTGGTTGCAGGTGCTTGATCCATCTAAGTTGCAGAGAGGAAGAGTTCTAAGTTGTGTGTTGGCAGACAAGCTGAGGTCTGTGGTCACCATCCTCCAATGGGGATTAAGCTGGGTAGAAGGTGCAAGGAAAGATAGTGAGGCATCTTCTAGGATCTGTTGTTGGGAAAGAAGGATGGTTTGTTGAGTTGGTGAGTTGTGTGGTGGAGTAGTAAGAGAGATGGATGCATGTCTGAAGAAGCACTTGAGTTTGCAGCACTTGAGTTTGCAGCTATTGAAGAATTTCAAAGTCTATTTGATAGTACTCCACTGATGGGAGTAGATGAGAAGTTGAAAAGAAAATTAGTTAGAGAAGGTCAAGGATGAATTGTTGAAAAGAGAAAAGTTTGCAAAGGATAGTCCTATGTCCTTGGTTGAGAAAGAGTTAGGGGAAAGCTAAGAGTTGTGGAAGGACAGTCATGTTTCCTTTTGAAAGAAAAACAGTGATTGTGAACCTGAAAGACAGAAAAGAGAGAAGGCAAAAGACAAGTGAAGAAAAGAAGAGTTAGAGACGAAGATAAAATTAAAGGAAAAGACAAAGACAAAGACAAGAGAAAGTGAGAGGAAGCAGTCTAAGGAAGATTTGAAGTTGTTTTGCAGATACACGCAAATTTCATCCAATATGTTTCCAAGGGACTTGGAATTTTTTGTTGGTTGGTTGTATGGTGCAGGAGCACCTTGCTCACTAGATGCCTTTAATTGGAAAATTTATAAAAATTGAACCTTCAAATGTAAAAGCATTGTAATAGGTCATGAGAGGTCACATTTAATGTATTTAAAGTCATAAATAGGTCTCTAGGTGATAATGTTTCTAAAGTTGTTATTTGTTGTCAAAATTGTAAAAAAAAATTAAAAAAATCAGAAAGTGTACAAAAGGCATGGAATACCAAAGGTCATGAGGTAGTTTTAGGAAGTTTCATTTGATGAGGGAAGTTGGAAAGCCTTTAAAAAGGCATTGTAACTCGTTTCCAAGACAAGAGGAGATTGTATAGGCATGCATTGAGTAGGAGGAAGTGAAAAATCATGAATAAAATCTATTTTTTTCTCAAAATTTTTTGAAAATAATTGTTTTAGACCTTTGTACGGATTTGTACAGGCATGGAAGCATGATTGAGTGACTGTAAATGATTGAGAAATAAATAAGCCTCATTTTTCTTTTTGTTCCATGTATTTTTGTGCAATTTTGAATTAGTTATGGTAATTTTTCTAAAAACAGTCAATACCCTTGTTTAGGGTAAACAGTGATAGAAGAAATTGCATTTCTTTTAATCTACACAGTGGAAATTCATGATCTTTCGTGTAATTCCTCCATTTTCTATATACTTTCATATTTCTAGGGGTTTAGAGCAAAAGAAGGAGATTTATGTATGAGAAACTAGAGTTTATGACTGCGATTGTCTAAGAAAATAGAGTTTCAAAGAACAATAAAGTAATACAGACCTAGGGTTTGATAAAAGATGCATGGAGAATGACTTTTGGTGGCAGATTAATGTTATTTAGGTCAAGTAAAAGGTGTTTCAAATATTGGTTAAGAGAAATCAAGCCAAGTGATAGGATATTCAATAAACCCTATTTGCACCACAACCTAATAGGCCTAATTTGCAACGTGAATAGTCAAGTTTTCAAGCATTCCTTTCAAAACAATGGAATTTGAATTTGTGGCATGTTAAAATTGGAAGAATGGGTCTCTAAATATGTATTGGGTTTGTGTTGATGTAAAATGATTAAATATGGATCACCTATTTCAAGGGTTTGTTGACCTACTAGAATATAGGTCCTTGGGTGAATGAGTTTGTTTATCTGATAAAACAGAGTTAAGATGTTGTGGTTTTATGTTGATTCTGTCAAAAGGGTGATGTTAACAATTTCTCAATGATTGGACAGTGTTAGATGTCTTGGTGTTTGAAGAAATGTAGAACTATGATGCAACATTGGTGTCTTAAGTTCATGATTTTGAAGGTCTGACAAAACAGAGTAGTATGGCAGTATGTTTGGTTTATTTCTAACAAAATATGATGTTTCAAGATGTTTTATGAGGACAATAAAAGTTGTGGATCTTAGTTGCATAAATGATATCTTTGTACCCTAAGTAGTGTTGGAGCAAGTTGAATGAATTAATGGAGTCAGAGTTGTCTAATCAGGTTTTTGTCTTAATTCATTCAAGGTGATGATGGATAAGTTGTGTTTGAATTATGATAAAGGTCTGGATTGATGATATGGTGATTTGGTTTATTGGTGTCTTGTGATTTTTCTAGTGAAATGATGTGATTCTGAAGAAAAGATAAAGGAATTTTGGGTGATTGTTCAATTTGATCTTCTCAATTGAGTTTGGGTCTTAAGTACCCGTGATGAATTGTTGTTGTTGATAGATGCTCTTGCATCACTCTCTTACTTGAGGGCTTGATTATTTCTTACATCCAACTTAGTGCATCACAAAGGTAGTTAGTTGATAACATTGCATTCATATACATCATATATTTCTATCTTCAAAGTATTTAAAGTAATCATATTGCAATATATATTCATTCATTACTTTTCACATTCATTCCTCACATTTTCCATCAAAATATACAATCATAATTATGCATTAAAACATTTCATAATCCCACAATGGGGTGTAGCATATCAAGTCATGTTCTACATTAAATACCATATTTATTCATATAGGTAAAAGAAATATGGTAAGTAAGAAATAGGGTGTAACATTTGTAATCTCTTTCCACCATGCCTAGTTCTCATTTGGACTTTGTTCTTCATCTACAATGAAGCATTACATAATGTGCAAGAAGCATATGACCATATTGAAGTTATTAACAAATGCATATATGTTTATGATTCATATATTTTATCTGAATGCACTTTTGAGTTACAAATAATTATAATCATTTTATGCATACAACAGGATGAGCATGTTTTACGGCTTACAACCCAATTGGAAACATATGAAACTGTACATATATAATACAACCATAAGAGAGGGCCTAATAGTGGTGCAAGCTATGTTGGCTATCATATATGTTAGTATATAATACCATTCAACAATCGGTGGAATAAAGACATTCAAAACCCATGACAAACACAATAAAATATACAAAACTATTAACTATTAATGATATTTCTTTATAGAAACATGAAATATATGAATCATAAATGATAGTAAGGAAATGAGGTCTTCAGAGAATGGCATTGCAAAGGAATGAAAAATCCCAAGCTAACTGCAATGAATTCATTCGCAGATGAGAATGGAAAACTAAATGTGTGTTCATTGTTGTGTATTGGCATGGTGGTGAATAGGTAAGCCCCGAACATGTGTCCACCATTAGTCCATGCCACACAATGTGTAATGATACTGTATAAATCTATGTATATTCATATATAGGTACATGTTAGATATGAATCATAAACAACATTAATGAAATCATAATGATACGTGCTATTTATTTCAAATTTTAAATCACATATACCCAACCATAAAACATGCTCATTTAGTTGTATGTATAAACTATTTGCAATAATGATGTGATCTTAAATTCAGATTTCAAATCACTTTTACCATTAATTTCAAATCCATTCCAATATAAACATTATTACAACTCTCAAATCAGAATGATGTGTGGAATTAAATGTGTTTGTATGTATATTTCTATTAAAAAAATAACATATATGAATCATAAACATATATCCAACAGTAAAATATGTTCATTATGTTGTATGTATACATTGTTTAGAACTCATATTTGTTGTACTTCATAGAAAAATGTATGTTTGTTTCTATATAAAAGCATAAATATATATCGATCTATAAAATTTGGTCATCTAGTTGTATGTATGAAACAATTACAAAGATACATTTTTTTGTAACTCACAAAAGTTGCAACAGGTGTGTTTGAAGCTACAACGGATTTTTGAAAGTGTGAAAAACAATGTATAGAAGAGAACTTGTATTTATAAGCATGATAGTCATTTGAGTATTAATTTATGTGGTTACATTTTTTAGTCTTGATCTGTGTGGTTGCATCTAATTGGTTGATATTCAAATGAAATGCATTTGATTAGGGAATATGTGGAGCAAGTGGATGGATTTGAATTTATGGAAGGAATTCATATTAGTCATCGTGGTAAGAATGTTTATATTGGGATGGATTTGAAATTAAAGGTAGAAGTGATATGAAATTTGAATTCAATACCATGTATTATTTTGATTTGAGAGGTGTTGTAAGAATGTTTTAGTTGGAATAGATTTGAAATTAATGATACTAGTGATTTGAAATCTAAATTTAATACCATATCTAATTCTTATTTGAGAGGTGTTGTAAGTGTTTAAATTGGGTTGGATTTGAATTTAATGGTATGAATTATTTGAAATATGAAATAAATAGCATATCATTATGAATTCAAGGGTTTTGTTTATAATGTTTTTCATTGCTATTATATCAATTTTAATTGATAATGGTGAGCCTAAGAAATATTTTTTAGTGATTGCAAGGTTTATGTGGAATAAATGAGGGAGTATTTGGGCATGGTGGAACGCGAAGTTGTTCTAGTAAGGTTGATATATGAAACAAATATATTTGTAATCTCGTCATATGTATTTTCAAGTTGGACAAATGTCATGTCAAACATGGATGAAATAATGTAATCTCCAATTGTTCATGTCATATCACTATTGCTAGAGTATTAGATATTGTTAAGTTATAGCTTCAACACAACAATTATTGGCTAATTAAATCATATTGTTAAAAAACATCCATAAACCAATAATAAATTAAGAAAAATAAAACAAAACCTTTAGCTAATTATATATATAATTTATTTTTCTAGATAAATAGCACATTGAAAATAAATAGAGATATTTTTAATTTTAAATTATCGAAGTGTTTACACACACACACACACACACACACACACACACACATATATATAAATACACACTATGGAATTAGAATATTAAAGGGACAATGCAACTACTCTAAATCAAATAGCCAACTTGAAAACGAAAAAGCTAATGAGATATGAGATCTACATTCATCATCATTGCATGTATATATATACACACACACACATATATATATAAAAAAAATACACTATGGAATTAGAATATTAAAGGGACAATACAACTACTCTAAATCAAATAGCCAACTTGACAATGAAAAAGCTAATGAGATATGAGGTCTACACTCATCATCATCGCCTTTTTACTTGTTCCACATTGAAAGAGTTTGCTCTTTATTAAACAAAAATCTTTAGATTAAAATAAGGAAAGAGTTCTATATATAACAAATGCCCTTTGTACATTTAGTTTTGCCCTCTTCTTTTTTATTAAGATGAGTAGAAAAATAGCTTTGTCATAATCAGATATTTTCTCATCATTTTTCATTTTTTCAATTGAATGTTAATAGTAATTAGGAGCTTACATTTCAACCAGTTGTTTTCCCAAACATAGGCTCTCCTTTACTCCAAGTACGTTTGACAGAAATTAAAAATGTCATGTATTGAATGTCAAATTATTTAAAGTCATCTTAACATTAGTCATCTTGAAAATCATCTAATGCATCAAATTTGGTATAAGATTTGTTGTAACATGTTATTAGGCATTCAGAAGTCCTCCACGAGAGCTTGTCTTCCTCGATTTTGCTTTTAAGAAAAAGTAATAAACCCTCAATAAATATAAAAATCATAAAATAGTACCTTCAATCAATAAAATAAGTACAAATTTAACATAATAATTATCATTTAGATGATAAAAACAAACTCATAAAGTTTTAACTTTCAATTACTAATCTTTAAAATATATATATTTTCAAAAAAAAACGCTCGTTGCTAATACAGTTTTTCTTGATCTTGAACAACGTTTGTTCTTTAATTTTAATGCTTATTTCCATCGTTCTTGTTAAATTTACCAATCCTGCTCTTGAATGCATGATACTGATTCAAAATAACCATTGCGTGGAAATAAGTTAAAAACGTAATTAAAAGGCGGCTCCTCTTTTAAAACAGAATGCTACATTACTAAATGCTTATCAGCTAATATTTGTAATTTGCATTTACAAATTAATAAATTATTAATTTATGTACTGCACATAAAAGCATGACACCGATTAAAGTAACCATTGCATAGAAAGTGGTGTAAATAGATGATTAAATAAATCCTCCCTTTTCAAATAGATTGTTATATTGTTAAAGCCTTGTAAACTAATAGTTTGTAATTTGCATTTGCACATTATTAGTTTATGACATGTATAATTGAGAATTAAGTGTATTGTTTTATCTTGTGCTGGACTGTCTTTAGCTTTCCATTAGTTTAGTCTCTTGGAAGAAATAGTAGTTCTAAAGCTTTCCTCGAAACCCCAATTTTGTATCCAAAGCTTTAAATAAAGCATTTGTGGTATAACTGGTTTTTGCTCTCCCTAAGTTCATCATAAATAATCATTACAAACTCTGTTTTCAAGGACTTTTCATACTACAATTTCAATTTCATTTTGTGTAAAGTTATTTTATCTATCTTTTCCCATTTCCCATGTTTAAATAGGTAGGTAATATTGTTTGTGTAATATACCATTTCCTTTTTACATGAGGATCGCCCACAGATCTCTCTTCATTAATTAAACTATTGGTGGTTGGCTTTTGAAAAAGCTGCTCAGATGTTTTCGGTGCAATCTAATCAAGATTTTTTTATTCCTAAATCAGATAAGCTAATAGTTTCGTTATAAAAATTATGATGTTAATTTTCTTTATATGAGAGTTGCAGTCAATCTGTGGTGAAGAGGCAGCGCAAATTACATCAATATATATCTACTAACACAGATTTCTAGAAACTCTATTGGGGCTATAAATTTATTTGACACGAAGCTAGGGATGGAACTTCAAGGGTTACAACTTAAGAGTCTATTATTACCAGCATCTAACCTTGACGTCTCTGATATTAGAAAACATAATGGTTATTACCAAAAACATTTATGATCAAACTCTTAAGGTTCAACATGCCTAGGATTTCCATGAATTACATTTTTTGCAAGAGCATAGACTAGACATTTCTATCCCTGAACTAACTAACCTGGAAGTCACAAGAATGAAGTTCCACTGTACCGAATTTATGAGATAGTACTTCAGCAACTGTAGATACAATAAAATGTTCATTCTGCTTCCCATGAAAATTAGATTATTGTTAGAAAACACGATACTAAGAACATTCTATGCAACAAATACAAAAAAAATATAATAACATTCATTTCAGGGTATCTAACTTTAAAAATGAGTCAAAACTCCTGTAATGAGAACAACAATCCAACCAAGTGAGGGTTAAGAAGAGAAATTTATCATTATATTTCAATCAAAAATTATACTTTTATGACACAGTCTGTTTAGATCATTTCGGAACATCAATTTCTTTGACTTTGCTGCCACGTACTGTAAATTTCTTCAACTGTTTAACATGATCGACTGCATCACACCAGCAATAAAGTAACCAGATAGGCTTTGTATGAAAAAAATGTACATAGTTGGAAACAAACCGTGCCAAAACTAGGCCATTTATTTGACCTTGAGACCTTTACTAGGAAAAATAATTGGAGCTGCAAACTTATTCGTGAGTTACACAATCTCTACACATCACTTCATATGCTATGTCGGTAGAGCTTACAGAAGATAGCCACCTTTCATATACTTGTTCTAGATGGGCAACTGGACTTACATTGACCTACATATGAGCATTTAGATGCCCAAACAAAACCTCCCAAATGCTTCCGAAAGCAAAACAAATTCTTTTTTTGGAAGACTTTATAGGTGAAAGAGAGGTTAAGCCAAAGAATAGGACCTACTGAAAAGTAGGACGAAAAAGGATTAATCAGTTGGAAAATAATTCACTTTCAATGAGCTATAGTAACACTCAATCTACCCATGCCATATAATTACCCTCCAAACATCGCAGGATCAACTACACCAGCTATGATTGTTGGGGAACTGTGATGATGAACCATGAACCATTGTCCATTATGAAATTCATATATATTTGTTACTAGAAATGGTTCCACTACAGCATTTATGTACTCCTTCAATGTTACCCATGCCATGTCACCAAGAACTCTCATCCGTACATCACGTACTTGACAATCATATCGTTGATTCCAGTTCAAAACTAGTTCCCAGCTCTCCATCACAGCTTCATACCTGTAAAACTAAAAAGTTTTCATAAATGTATCAAAGTCTATATGTAAAAAATTTCAAGTCCATGTTTCTGCTATCCTTATAACTGAATCAAAAAAGAAAGTATTTATATTTACTCAGAAATGGAAAAGATACAACTTGCAGGGCGGAAATGGTATTAGTTATGATGCATATCACTCGAGGATGAGGAATACAAATGCCAAAACTCTTACCCAGTTAAAATCCGACCGCCTGGATGAACACACTTTACATAATCCGCTCTTAGCCAAAGGTTACTCATGTCCTCTACATTTTTTGCTATCAGTATTCTGTAATAGTCTGTATTCACATCTTTAACTGCTTTTGTTGCCGCATAGTATGATTTCCACCCATTGGGTGGGGAAACACCATCCTGCTCTGTTGTAAAGTCCTGCACAAGAAAATACTTAAATTTCAAATGTAGGTCATTGTGTAGCCACGAATAACATGGCATTTTTGTCAATCATCATCCATGTAATTATTTTTAAAACAAAAACTATTCATCCAAAGTTCGAACAGAGTCTAAATTCAAGGTATTTTTGTTCATTTTATCATGGTTCACAACTTTATGCCATAATGTTAGGAGCTACACCTTTTATTATGCTGAGAGGTGTTATATAGTGGCAGCAAGGCACAAAGTGTCATATTGTGATCATTTATACAAAAACCAGAAACACAGCCAACATATATTTAAAGAGTTTTTCATAAGTACAATTAAAATTTACATTAAATTTTTTTTTTTAAAAACTCTTTAAATAAAAATAAACATTATAAAAATAATGAATGGCCCAGACGGCTTCCCTACAGGTTTCTTTCAAAAATGCTGGGATATTATAGGGATTGATATTGTTGAAGCATTAGAGGCGTCCAGAAGATCAGGGAAAATCCTCAAAGAAATCAATAACGCATTCATTGCCCTAACTCCAAAGAAGAAGAAGGCTGTCAAATTAGAGGATTTCAGACCAATTTCACTCTGCAATACCATTTATAAGATCATGTCCAAAGTCATGGCTATTAGGCTCAAGCCTTTGCTAAATAACATTATTTCGAAGGAGCAGACCGGTTTTGTTCCAGGCAGATCGATTCTTGATGGCGTAATCATTGCTCAAGAGGTGATTCATACCATACAAAATACCCAAGAATCAAGCATGTTGATTAAGTTAGATTTCTCAAAAGCTTATGACAATGTAGATTGGAGGTTCTTATGCAAAATGTTGCAGGCATTTGGGTTTAGTAGACAATGGATAAATTGGATCTTTGAATGCATTTCAACTCCAAGATTTTCAATACTGGTCAATGGCATCCCGACAGGCTACTTCAGCTCACCCAAAGGTCTAAGACAAGGGGATCCTTTGTCTCCCTTTCTTTACATCATTATGGCGGAAGCCCTGGGCAGAGTTATTAAGGCAAATCATAACATGAGCTGTATTGAAGGCATTAAAGTAACTAGAGGCATCACTTCCTCTCATCAGCAATTTGCTGACGATACACTATTGATGGGAGCAGCAAAAAGAAAGAAGCATGTCACTTTCAAGAGATCCTTTCCATTTATGAGAAAGCATCAGGTCAGGCAATTAATAAAAACAAGTCAGAATTTTTTTTTTCTCTACGCCCCCTGCAAAAGAAATCCAGATTCTGAATGTATTGAAATTTAGGAAAGGTTCTCTTCCTTTCCTCTATCTTGGCATTCCCTTAGATAAAGGTCTGAGGAACTCTAAGCTATGGGATCCATTGAAATCTAAAATAGAGCGAAGTTTGAACTCTTGGAAAGGGAAATGGCTGTCTTGGGCGAGTAGATTGGTTATGCTCCAAGCAGTGATATCAGCATTACCTATTTATCTTCTATCTTACTTAGCCTTGACAGCAGGTATGAATGCCTTCTTAGTTCAAAAAATGAGAAACTTCTTTTGGCAGAGCACGGGAAAAAAACAAAATTGCTCTTATATCTTGGGATAGGATATGTAAGCCAAAATCTCTAGGAGGCATGGGCCTTAGAAGCCATGACAAGCAAAACCAGGCCCTGGGAGCCAAACTTGTATGGAGGATGATAAAAGACCCACAATTGAGATGGGTTAAACTTATGCAAGCCAAGTATTTCAATGGATAGTTTCAAGCGATATCATTAGAATCGGCAATCCACCGAAAGGTTCAAGAATCTGGAATTTTATCCTCAAGTGTAAGGCATTAGTTGCTGATTACTTATCTTGGGACGTCCATGATGGTCAGTCTTGCCTTTTCTGGGAAGATTCTTGGGGGGGTTATCCAAGTTTAGACAGCATTATATCATTAGAAAATACTAAGTCCTTTCTTAAACAAAGTTGGGGAGACAAAATCAGAGATTATGCTTTCTTCCCTCATGGTGACCCAGCCCTAGGTTGGGAATGGAAAAGCTTGGATGGCCTTCCTATTCCTCACAACGAGGGTCTTCAGCTATTGGAAGCTATTAAGAACAAGCAACTAGCTTTTAGAAGAGGAAAAGATGTATTAATATGGGCAGCCTCCAATCATGGTCAGTATAATGCTAAAGAAGGTTATAAATTATTAGCAAGTCAAGATGAGAATAGGGATATGGGGATATCTACTAAGCTTTTTTGGAGCAGCAAAATTTTACCAAAGGCAGGAGTATTTTGCTGGTTAGCATCAAGAAAGAAAATCTTAACAGCTGAAAGGTTTAGGAAAATAGGCTTTGAAGGCCCTTCAAGATGCACATTATGCAAAGCGCAAGAGGAAAACACCGATCATCTTCTTTTAACCTGTCCTTTCTCAACAAAATGTTGGAGATGGCTTTGCGCGAAGCTGGGGGTTGGATTACAGCCCTCCCAAATGACATTATATCCTTATTTCAGGGTTAGCCAATTAGACCTCAAGATGGTCTTCTGAGTTGCCTTTGGGAAATCAGCCCTTCAGTCTTGGTATGGGAAATTTGGAAAGAAAGAAACAGAAGAACTTTTGATAATAAAGCTCGTTCTGTAGAATCGGTGCTTAATTTGGTAGAAAGCTCCATAGTGGAGAACATAAATAGTAAGTTGGCCTTGAAACTTAACACTAAGGGGATCTTTACAGAATGGGATGGTAGAATGAGATTCAACTGGTCAGGTCTCAAAATTCCCCCTTTCTTAGGAAATTATGATGTTTCCTCTAAGAGAAAACAGGCAGTTTGGTTTCCGCCACAAGAAGGTTGGCTGAAATTAAATTTTGACGGGGCTTCCAAAGGAAATCCTGGCCCTTCGGGAGCAGGTTGCATAATCAGAGATCACAAGGGGTTCACCATTGGTAAGTTAGCAGTTCCTCTTCCAAAAGATACTAATAATATTGCAGAATTCAATGCATTATATCTCGGACTAATTGAATGTAAAAAGAGGAAAGTTATGAATCTTGAGATTGAAGGAGACTCAGCCATAACGGTCAATGCAGTTAGATCAGCATCGACTCCAAACTGGAGATTAAAAGCTCTTTTGGACAGAATAATGTCAAGGAAAGTTATGAATCTTGAGATTGAAGGAGACTCAGCCATAACAGTCAATGCAGTTAGATCGGCATCGACTCCAAACT
The DNA here is from genome assembly GCA_007258455.2 of Sequoia sempervirens. Classification (NCBI taxonomy): domain Eukaryota; kingdom Viridiplantae; phylum Streptophyta; class Pinopsida; order Cupressales; family Cupressaceae; genus Sequoia; species Sequoia sempervirens. The sequence continues at coordinate 1,959 of VDFB02251640.1, read as the reverse complement.
GGAGATTAAAAGCTCTTTTGGACAGAATAATGTCAATCTTAGCTTATTTTGAGTGCTACACCATCAACCATACCTATAGGGAGGCAAACAAGGAGGCTGATGAGTTATCTAAGTTAGCAGTGGAAGGCTACGAAGAAAATTGGTGGTTAGATAATGATGGAAATTGCGGTTATTCTTAAACCCCTTTGAGTTGCTCGTCGCTCGAAGTCTACTAGGCAGCAGGAAGAAGTATATGGTGGAGGGTTTATGTTTTTGGTTGTTCTTTTACAGACTGTTTAATATCTTTATGCTATTTATTGTTTTAGGGCCTTATGGTAAGAATGCTTTGAAACTGTGTTTAAGTGCAGCATTCGCAAGATACATATAAACTGCATATTATATGTTTCCTGATGTATTATTCTTGATTTATCAATAATTTTGGCCTTGGCCTCTTATTTACCAAAAATAAAAAATAAACATTATAATGGACCAAAAATGGCGCAAAGCGGTGCGGATGCGAAGAAGTGCAAAGCGGCGAAGACTAGCGAGGAGGCAAAGGAGGGCGAAGGGGCTTGGGGGCAAGCAGGTGAAGCACAGGAGAGATGGGGGGATGAAGTGGTCAAGGCACTACCAGAGGTGACTTGGCTGATGGTGCAAGAAAATACACCCCAATGGGTCTTCACAAATGGGAAGTGGGCGGATTAGTGTCATCCATTCTACCGGAAGCAAACAACAGAACCACCTGACAGAGGCTGCCGACCTCGAACGCGGCATGACACACCATCGAGTGAACCACCGAAGAGGCTCCGCCAACCTAGAGTACGGCGTGACTTGCCTCCATGGCTTAGGCCAAATGGAAGATGGAGAGACTTGGAGGAGAGAACGGTGCACAACCTTTCAAGCAAGACTCGAAAGCCCAGAAGCGTGAGGAAGACTCAAATGCCCGAAGGTGGGTAGGGGAAGAAGGAAGAGTGCAACCCCAGCCTGAAGGAGGCGGAAGAGATACTGGAAATCGAGGTATTTGAGGAGATCAAGGTTGATACGGCCATTTTGAGGGACTTCGCATTCATCTACTGCTTCATTGGCGGATCTCCTAATCGGACCTTGATTAAGAAATGGATATTGGATCACTGGAAGACCAAAGTGTTGATTAGGTTTCTGCCTAAAAGCTTCTTCATGGTAGTTTTCGCAAATGAGGAGGCGAAAAGGAAAATAATTGAGGGCAGGTTGTGGTTTATGTATGGAAATCCATTGTACATGCAGCCCTGGAATCAAAATTTCGATCCTATCAAGATGCGGCCTTATGAGCAGCCTATCTGGATTAGGCTATACAATCTTCCAATGGAATATTGGACCGGTGAGTGTCTGGAAAAAATTGGCTGATCGCTGAACCCTAATTGAGATCGATACGGGAATTCTAGATGGAGATCTAGACAAGTACGCCAGGCTGAATATCGCAGCGATCGACACCATCCCTCAAAAAATTAGCCTACTGGTAGACAGGGAACTCTAGATCCAGGAGATAGAAATTGAATACTCAAGGAAGCATTGCCTCAAGTGTGGAGCCCGAAACCATAGCGAGTTGGAGTGCAATAGCAGAAAGAGAAAGAGCAAGGTATGGAGAAGAAAACTGAGGAAAATAAATCAACCCCCGACACTCAGCTTACTCCATATGATTCATCGGCGGCAGCACCTCAAACGGGGAAGGATTTGGAAAATGCGGTGCCTTTGGCTGCTTCAGACAAGCCCCCAATGGTGAGCAATGCGGAGGACCCCATAAAGGTGGATGGCATCCAGGCGCTGCCCCCCCCAACAGGAGGAAGGTCAAGGAGCAAGCAAAAACAACGGAGCGGCTATGGCCTTTCAAGCTATCGATGATTTGGACTCAGATATGGATCCAGAGGATGAACTTGACATAGTGGAAGACAAATGTATATCCCAGTCAGCAGCAAAGCATCTGGGTATGGGCAAGATCGGCAA
>VDFB02251639.1:0-49027 GCA_007258455.2 Sequoia sempervirens | reverse complement strand
GTTTTTAGGGATTTCATTCCTGTGCAAAAGAAAACAGCGCCGGTAAAATTGCGCCCCTGGAGAAGCTCGCGCCTGAGACACACGGGCCACGACCTGGTCTTTGAGCACGATGCATATGCGGTTCTTTTGGCAACGAAAATGGCAACGTGGGTACATTATAGACTTAAACTCTCATCTGAAACGAACTTTCAATCTGACTCTGTCAAAATACCTTTAAAATCTGCAACGGCTGAGAGGTGTTAAGCTAAAAATTCGCCATGTGAAGTCGTGGCTTGAAGGGATAAAGATATACTTGAGAATTTCGCCTCCATTCTCTCAAAAACCTTTTCAAGTCTCAGTGTTGGCAGCTTGGACACCTCAGGATGAAGAGTTTGTTGAGTTTCTTAAACTATATAAAGGCGACTTTACTCATTCATCCAACACATTCCTTAAGTCGAATTTCTTCCTTTGCAAGAGATTTTTTCTAGTATTGCTGAGGAATTCGTACTTGTTTATTCCCCTGGGAATTTATTCATATTTCATTCAAAGCAATACAGTTCTGAGTATTCATATTTTCTGAGAGTTCTTTCATATTTCCTGTGAGTATTTATATTTCCCGAGTAATATTCATATTTCCAGAGCAACCATATTGCTGTGAACATTTCTAATTACTGAGAGTGATCTATAATTCTGAAAGTTGAAAGTAATCATAATGCTGAGAGCATTCATATACTATGGAGGTTCTATTTGCTGAGAGTCAATTGTAATTTTAAGAATTGGTGCTCTGGGATTACCAGTTCACCATTACCAGTTAATCCGAGCTTCACTCAGCTGTGACCATTGACAGTTTGAGAAATCATTCTTAGAAGAGTTTAAATCTGAGTTAGAGTGACATCATTCTGGGAGAATAATCTGTGTGAGATAGGGCAGAAGCTTGAAAAGGATTTGCCAGTTGATTGTTTTAGCTGAGGTGCTGAGAAGACAGGCAACAAATTCATCTTTCGAAGGAAAGCTTTGAAATCAGGCATGGGATATTCTTCTACTATCCACTCCGTTCTTGATTATTTAAATGAAAAAGAATCTTTGTGTTTACTGTTTTGCATAGGTAGAAAGTCAATCATAGCTGTATTTTTGTGTGAAAGAAAGAATGAGTTATTATGTGAATTGCTTGTCTACTTGTACATAGAGAGTAAATTGAATGAAGATTCAACGTTTCATATTGTAAGAATTGCATTACTTGTATGATCTCCTTATAAGGAATATACTTTAAGTAGTTATTAAATACTAGGACGAAAATGAAGGCATTGAAATAAGTACCAATCACAACAAGTTAGTAGATTAACTTAGTCAAGTTAATGAAACTCCTAGGATGAAGATGTCCAATTTAGGAGGGAAAATTGTGAGTACTTGTTAAGCTGTCTTCCTTTCTAGTAGTTAGCTTGATGTAGGACGTCTAGGGTACGGACTACCCCAAATAGACCAACCTACACGTAGTGTAAGAAAGCCTTTAGGCAAATCGGCCCTGAGTAGTGTTTATGATAGATGACCTTCATTCGAAATACTGAATGATAATACTTTGGCCAAAGTAGTGAAATGTACATCCACTTAGGTGTGAAATAGTTGAGACTACACTGTCAGTTCATTGTGATCCCGAAGTACATACTAGTTCAAGCGATGTCGTATGCACAGGACCTAGTTATGTAGGAACACAGCACTATGCTCAGTTGGTAATCGTTAAAGGATACCCTACCAATCTCTTCTTCGAAGGGAGGGCCATCTATCTAACGATAGGTGTGCGGGGGACCGCATTATAAGTCCATGGTTGGCGGAAAAGCGCCCGAGTGATGTTTCTCCTCCACAGCAAGCGGCCGATGTACCAAGATTTGAAAGGACGGACTCCTGGACCTTCTTACTACTATTTGTTCTAAAGCTCATTGGAGCTATGTCAGTTAAGGTATGCGTTCTTGTCTCATGTACTTGTGAAATTATTGATATAGCAACATGTTCATGTATTATCAAGAAAGAAAAGGAAAAAAAAATTATTGCAACGTCATGATAACACGTTTACATACTTGAAGGATATAAATTATTAAAAATTTTAATTTTATCGAAGGGTCGGGTTGTTACATGTGGTATCAGAGCTACCAGGTTTTACACTAGGAACCTATGAGCTCATTACGCAACAATGCGTAAACCTTGTCAGAAGATAAAGGTTGGGAAAAGTTCTTGTGCCACAATGGCAAGAGGAAAAGAACTAAGGGAGAAGTGAAAGGAAGATGAAACTCCTAGTAGCTTGTTAAGTTGGGACGAATTAAGAGTTATCTTTGGAGTAGGAACTCCTAAACCAATAATTTATGATAATACCTAGGATTGCGGAAGATTATGCAATCAAGTTATGAAGAAAGGTTAGGAAGAATAACCAGTGTATACCTTTATCCAACGAAATAGTTTTATGACTCTAAGGCAGCCAAAAGGAATAAGATAACCCTTGTTATAGTAGCAAACTATAGTTGCAAAGAGTCAGGAACTTTTGGATTTAGTAAAAACACTACGAATCTATGTATATGCAATGTCAGCATAAATTAGATTGAATAAGGAAGTCAACGAAGGAAGTATCCACGGGAGTTGGAGAACTCTTGACATTAAGCTAATTCTTATGTAAAGATAGGAGCTTGCAAGGAAAAGAAAAAAGAAAAAGAGTTAGTACCTTGGGATAAGAGAAAAGACCAGAATGGTCTGAATTAAAGTAATCAACGAAGCGGACAAGGTTCCACCAACCAAAATCAATTAGATTATTGGAGTTTTGATATGAAAAAGAGACCAAACAACTTTGGTATCTTAGAAGTTAAAAGTGAGGAAGATTCGTATTGGAATTAAGTCACTTGAAAAGTGACCGAGGAATAAAGAAACCTGAAGTGGTAAGTTAGGACGGTTTTACCAGAGGTTAAACATAGATTGGTTAGAGTATCAGCTGAACTCACCTTCATGTTTGTGAAAGTCAACTTTTGTTTAGAATGTTCCAAACGGAAAGGGAATACAATGTGGCACTACGTGTCAAAACAATAGAAGTTGCAAAGGAAACAACGTTTTAAGTAGAAAAGAATATCAACCAACAAAGTTTTGTGGATATGGAGTATCCTCCATTAAAAGGATGTTGAAAAGAGAATGGAATTAATGAAGTGTCTTGTAACTTGTAAGTTGTTGATTATTCATTAGATCTCTCGTTGGATGATCCAAGTTATTGATAGAAATCAATGACAAATCTAACTTTGGGAAAAGTATATTTGAGGTATGCCTTGAGACAAGGTAGAGGCAATGGAAATTCAACAAATCCTCACAAAGAAGCAAGAGTTTGCTAGGAGTTCAACTTTGAGTAGATCAAAGGTTGTGGAAACTCTAAGGGGGGAAGGAAAAGAGTGGGTTGACTCGAGTTAAGTACCCCATTCTACAAAAAAAAAAACGTGTGTATGTTCTCAGTTTGGAAGAACTAATGTCTTCTTCGCAAGTCATGATGACAAATAAGTCATACAGTTTATAATCCAAGAAAAGAGGTATTGGGATCTTCGGAGAAAGTTAAATAAACCCATACTTAGGATTATTTTATCGAAAGATCAAACGATATTATCTTTGATATCCACAAGGAAAAAGGTATTGAGATTTCTAGAGAAAGATAATCGGAAAGGTCAAAGATTATGACCTATTATCATCTCATACCTTATATTTATTTTATTGAAAGAATCAAATGAAATTATCATTTGGTGCCTAGGAAAAAGGATAGACAGATAATTTGATCATGATAAGAAAGGTCATTGCCTATGAGATTGGCAAGGAAAGCTTTAAGATACTCATGACTGGAAGAAAGTGTCTCTACATTCCTATACACCTTATATGGGGAAAAGTAGATAACGATGTTATTTCTATACATATGAAATATATTCATGTCGTGAAAACGACTTGACACTATAAGCTTATTGTATTAGAAAACCCGGGGATGAAAAGGTTTAACCATAAGCCAGAGAGATGGAATGGAAAATAAGGTAGGATATGACCCTATGCAATGCATCAATTATCTTTACTTGGCTGATCACTTGATCACTGTCTCTTTAATGAAACCCTAGGTTTGTAATAACCTAATGGGAACAAGAAGTTCATTCGAATGAAGAGGGAGATCTTAGGATAAGATCTAACCCATTGAGTTGGGTTAAATAATTGACTACTCTTTAAGGCCTTGTAGTTGGAATAAATCTACTTGGTTGAGTTGTACATTCTGTCTTGATTGAGATTCTATGAGTGGAAACAAAGGTAGAATACCTAGTGAGTTAAAGAAGCTACTTTACACTCTAGGAAAGAAGTCGTCGTATTGACTAGAACGTTGTTGAGTGGCTCTTATATTAAAGAGAATACACTCTCAAAAGGGAAACATCCATTGTTATGTCAGAGCAATATAACATTTTATGTGAAATAATGGGAAGTTTTATTGAGTAGAGCACCGGGGATGTTACTTGTACTCAAAAGGATGTACCAAAGTTGGAACTCTCCTATATGATTAAGAGGATCAATGGAACCAACGAGGAATGTTCATGCTTGGTAACTAGGTATGTAATTAAATTTACCATCATCTAAACGGAACATGGATTAACACTCAAAATTAGCACCAAAATTATCAGGAAAATTTGATTGAGTTAAAAGATGGATATCATCATTGAAAATAATCCAAGGACAGAAGAGATTCAAGATATGGATGTCCTAAGATAAATGAGATTTATCTCCGCAAAACTTATAACCATTATTATATGGGAATTAAAAATGGCGTGAGATTGTAAAATAGGTTTTCAACTAGTCAAAGAGTAGACTATTATTGGATGTAAAAGAACCTATGTACCCAAAATTTTGAAGAATTTGGAATGGAACGAGGAAATTAATGTTAGAGATAGGACATCAAAACGACAATAGGAATTGTCAGATGAGAAACCACTATAAACTTGGAAAGAGAGTGCGAGGCTGCACGGAATGTGGCAAAGTAATGACTAGCATACCAGGAAATGAAGACCGGATGTCATCATCGGTAAGACATGTATACTCTCTTGAGATTCCAGAGGAAAAATGGTAGAATAAGTCATGAATGATTTATAAACTTCTAACATTGAAGTTTGGACCATTATATGAAATAAAAGGTTAAAAACTCAATTAAGCTGAAAAAGGGTTAGAATTGAGTGAATCATAGACTTGATAAAATGTCAAAAAGGAGTAATAGATTGAAGTGATCAATGAAATTTTGTGATACAAAGCTTAAGAATGAAGCAGTATCAAGATTTGATAGGTATCCAGGAGCAATGTGTGCTCGAGATGGACAAGTAATCATGTACAAGTACTATGTGCTAATGATAATGAATGTGTAAGTGACGGATGCACTCGGTTTATGAGTTGTCTAAAAGTGTAAATACCAAAAGAGAAGGATTGGACCCACGATGTAGTGTACAATGCATCGACTTTCCTTTTCTATTTGGATTATGCTAAGGATAAATTCATGAACCAATGATTTCCGATCACTCTGTGTGTGGTGTGATTTATAGTTACTATTATAACTTGGATGTGTATATGTGTCAAAACTCTTTGGGAGAGTAAGTATGTGTGAAGCATACGAGATTTCCCTATACGATAGTGTAAACGCTCGAAGCAAGTTCCAGGAAGGACAAGATTGCTACATAGGTTGAATGTTTTATAAATCTTACGAATTTTGTGAATTGTAAGTAACACTTTACTTGACTAAAGCTTTATGTTGAAAAGCTATAGATCATCGAGGACAATGATTCACGAGGGGGGAAGTATGTTACATCCCAAATTGTGACGTTACAATTTACCATTACTAGATAGAGTAAATGTGAATTCTGGAGGTGAATTAATGATGCTTGTACCTTGTTTTCAATATGAATGTTGTTTCATTTGATATTATTCTTGGTGAAATACTGCATAAAGGAAAATAGAAGGTTATTGATTTGTGAATAATCTAACTTCTGAAATGTTTCATGTATTCTGCTTTGTTTTGAGCATATGACTCCCGTTGTCGTGTCACGGTGTGCAGGTAAGAGGACCAATCCTCCAGGCAGAGGAGAAATATCACTTGGGGAGGAGCTTGGTCGGGTAAGCAGTAACGAGTACCAATTGAGCATACACACACGTCAGTATAGGTTCTGAGAAACCAAGTCAGTTATGTTGGTCTAGATAAGTCATCCTTAGGCTTTTGGAGTTATGTTTACTTCCTTGTGCTTTGCAAGTGATGATTACTTATTTGTCTGACTTACTGTGCTTTGACCTTTGTGTGGTGAACGAGAATGTATATTAATTATATTATTTAAAATTGTCTAGGAATTTACATATACATATATTAACACATATACGCAAGTATATATGCTGACTTGCTTGCATTATACATATTTAATGATTAAATACGTATACGTGTAAATATTTATACATGTAAATATATATATTTAATAATATATAAATATATATTTATATTATAGTTTTACTTGAAATATGTATGTAGATATATTTTAATATATGAATGCATATATAAGTTTAAGTAAATAAATCTACGATATAAATATATAAATATATATAATTGTGATTAAATATATATATATAAACTTGTGAATATAAATTTATAAATTTTAAATTACCTTGAGTAGAATTGAAATCGAATAAAGTTCAAATGACACTTATATTTTTAAATTAAGTGGAGAAATTCGTAAAAATTCAAGAGAATAAATACGGAAAAGTAATATAGTTAAAGTATTTGAATCTTTATAAATCGCAACATAAGGAAGTCGAGCTTTTGTTTGAAATATTTGATGAAGACTTTTGAAAAAGGGAAATACGTTTTAGGGATTTCATTCCTGTGCAAAAGAAAACGGCGCCGATAAAATCGTGCGCCTAGAGAACCTCGTGCCTGAGACACACGGGCCGCGACCTGGTCTTTGAGCACGATGCATATGCAGTTCTTTTGGCAACGAAAATGGCGACGTGGGTACATTATAGACTTAACCTCTCATCTGAAACGAACTTTCAATCTGACTGTGTCAAAATACCTTAAAAAACTACAACGGCTGAGAGGTGTTAAGCTTAGAATTCGCCATGTGAAGTCGTGGCTTGAAGGGATAAAGATATACTTGAGAATTTCGCCTCCATTCTCTCAAAAACCTTTTCAAGTCTCAGTGTTGGCAGCTTGGACACCTCAGGATGAGGAGTTTGTTGAGTTTCTTAAACTATATAAAGGCGACTTTACTCATTCATCCAACACATTCTTGAAGTCGAATTTCTTCCTTTGCAAGAGATTTTTTCTAGTATTGTTGAGGAATTCGTACTTGTTTATTCTTCTGGGAGTTTATTCATATTTCATTCAAAGCAATATTGAAATGGTAAAAAACTTCTTACATTAACATGAAGAAAAGTTACATAATAAAGAGCTTACAAATACTGTAGATAATAAATTTATCTACCTAACAATGTTACTGTAGCAACAGTAACGACCTAAGCAAAATAAAACATTGACCATTAAATAATATGAGAATAATATATTATTCTAACACCCTCCCTTAATGGTCAATCCATCAACAACACCAAGTTGCCCCCTAAATTTTACAAACTTGTCCGGGCTCAGAGACTTGGTGAGAATATCTGTAGTCTGATCCGCTGTTGGAACATAATGTAGCTGAACTGATCCGTCTTCTACCAACTTGCGGATGTAGTGACAATGAAGCTCGACATGCTTGGTACGTTCATGGAAGACTGGATTTTTTGCCAGTTTGAGAACCCCTTGGTTATCAGTGTACAAGGGAGAAGGTCCTGCTTGTGACATGTGCATGTTAGTAAGCATCCTATGAAGCCAAACTGCCTCACATGCTGCTTTAACAGTTCCTCGATATTCAGCTTCTGTCGAGGAAAGAGCCACTGCTTGCTGCTTCTTGCTGGTCCATGTTACAGCACCTATACCCAAACTGAATACATACCCAGAAGTAGATTTTCTATCATCCACTGAACCTGCCCAATCTGAGTCTGTGTAACCAATCAGCTTTGGATCTTTGCATCTGCCATACAGAATGCCATAGTCGGAAGTGCCCTTAACATATCTCAACACCCACTTCGCTGCAATCCAATGATCAGCTTTAGGAGCTGTCATGAAGCGAGAGATGTAGCTCACTGCAAAACTGATGTCTGGTCTAGTGGCAGCGAGGTAGATGAGACTGCCCACTAGTTGTCTGAATGTCGTTTCATCGACCGGAGGTGAATCAGAGTTGGCTGACAACTTCAGCCCCTTCTCCATGGGTGTGGAAGCAGGTTTGCAGTCCTGCATCCTAAATTTGTCAAGCAAACTTCTAGCATATTTTGACTGAGAGATGAAGATGCTACCATCGGTCTGCCAAACTTCAATACCCAAACAATAATGGAGAAGCCCCAGATCTGTCGTGTCAAAAGCCTTACACAAAGCTTGTTTGATTGCCTCAATCAAATGTGTTGAACTACCAGTAATGATCAAATCGTCAACATAGACAACAAGAAAGAGAATATCATCACCAGAGTGTTTGACATACAGATTACTGTCAGAAGGGCTACGCTAAAAACCATGATCAACCAAGTACTGATCAATCTTGAAATACCATGCACGGGAGCCTGTTTCAGTCCATAGAGCGCTTTCACGAGCCTACACACTTGATGTTCTTTGCCGGCAACCGTGAAACCAGGAGGCTACGTCATGTAGACTTCTTCCTGCAAATCACCGTTGAGGAAGGTACTCTTGACGTCCATCTGATGAACTGTCCATCCAAATTGGGCTGCAATAGCAGAAGAAGACTAATTGTGCTCATCTTGGCAGTAGGAGCAAAAGCTCCTCTAGTCAATGCCCTCCGCGTGTGAATCCCCGAGCAACTAATCTGCTTTGTACTTATCCAAAGTACCATCTGCATGATACTTGACCTTGTAAACCCATTTGCACTGATAGGTTTCTTCCTAGGAGGAAGATCGAAAGAACCCAGTGTGATTCTTTCAGAAGACTATGATATTATGTTCTGCATAGCCTGTTCCCACTCTGGAATTCCTTTAGCCTCTGAATATGTATGAGGCTCATAGATGCTGTGGATGTTGGCCATAAGAGCGAAGTTGACTGTGTGTTGCTGCTTGCTCTTGCTACGAGTTGATCTACCCTCAATGAGTTCATCATCATGAAGATCGCCAATAGTCTTGGCCCACCACTTAGGCCGACGAGTAGAAGTACCAACATCTAGAATAGGAGTAACAGCATCGCCTGGGATTTCTGGAACAAAGTCATCTGAATGTGAATCCTGAGGAAAGTCAGGTGGTGCGAGATCATGATCAGTAGACTCTGCATCTTCAGAGTCAGAATGCTCTGAAGCCCTCCCATCATGGGAACCAAGAGGAAGACGAACACCCTCATCAGGAACCTTCATCGGTTGATCCGCAGGACTTGTTGTAGGAACAAAGGGACCAGTAGTCTCATCAATCACAACATCACGGCTGAATATGAGATGATCTGTCTCCACATCAACCAACCTGTAAGCTTTGTGATTGTCATTGTAGCCAGTAAACATAAGTGTCTAGCTCTTGGAGTCCAACTTGGCATGTTTGGCATCTGGAATCCATACATGAGCGGTAGAACCAAAGACTTTCAAATGGCCCACCTTAGGCTTGCGTCCTGACCAGGCTTCTTCAGGAGTCATCTTCTTAACGGCCTGTGTAGGTGACCGATTCAGGAGGTAGATTGCAATGTAGACTACTTCAGCCCAGTATTTCTTAGGTACATGCCTGTACTCGAGCATAGAACGAGCCATTTCAGTAATGGTGCGATTCCTATGTTCAACAACACCATTTTGTTGAGGGGTGTAAGGTGTGGTAAGTTGGCGCTTAATGCCGTGTGTAGCACAAAAAGTAGAGAAGTCAATTGAACAAAACTCCCCCCCATTATCTGACCTTAGAGTAACAATGTGAGAACTGGATTCCTTCTCAACTAAGGCTTTAAACTGCTGAAATGTGCTGAACACATCTGATTTATGTTTCAAAAAATACACCCACATTTTCCGACTGAAATCATCAACAAACAATAAAAAGTACCTGGACCCAGTAACAGAAGGAGTGTTCATCGGTCCACATACATCAGCGTGAACCAGTTGAAGTACCTTGGAGGCTCGCCAAGAATCACCATCCGAGAACGATGTCCGATGCTGCTTGACAGGCGCCGCAAACTCCATGATTTGTAGTTTGGATCTCAGGTAGACCAGCAACAAGATCCTCCTGAGATAACTGAGAGAGGTAGTGCACATTCAAGTGCCCATAACGCTGATGCCAAAGTTTGCTTATGGTTGTACTTCGGGCTGCGAGAGCGTGCTCCTGAGAATCACCGGAATCAGCAAGTCGATACAGACCATGATCCTCAAGTCCCATCGTAATTGGTGTACGAGTCTCTCGGTCAACGATGCTGCAAGTGGACGAGCTGAAAACAACATCCAACTGGGGAGAATGCCGCATGATCTGACTGACGGAGAGGAGATTGTGTTCCATGTCTGGAACATAGTAGACATCGAGAAAGAGTAAATTTCTTCCTCCTGAGTGAATCTGGACAGTGCCCTTACCAGCAACTGTGTACTCTTCTCCTCCTCCGAAAATGACAGAATCTGAGAAGGGTTCGAACTTTGTGAACCAATCCCGACGATGAGTAAAATGTCGTGATGCCCCTGAATCGATATACCAGGCAGAAGAATGTACCGGATCTGCAGTTCGCTTGGCCATAAAAGCATAGAATGCAGACTCTTTCTGCTCAGTGTGCTCGGCGACATGTGCCTTCTGTTGAGATCCTCCCTGCTTCTTTTGTTCAGAAGCCAACCGAGTGCGATAATCAGCCTTAATGTTACCGTATTTGTGACAATAATTGCATTGAACGTTCTTCTTCTTCTTGCTGTCCTGAGAAGAACCAGAGCCTTTTGGCTAAGCAGATTGAGGCTTCCCTTTGTTCTTAGCAGAAGATTTGGCTGAGAACGCTTTCTCGGTGGAGGACGAACTGACACTGCTTCCAAACTACTATCTCCAACGATCCTGTTGTAGAAGCTTGTTACACAAGTCTGGAAACTTCAAGTCAACGTTTGTTGAAGTAATATTGAGCGTCTCAATGAAATGCTCGTAAGACTTTGGCAAACTCTTCAGAGTAATGACGGCCATGTCCTCTTCCTCCATCTTTCGTCCAATGGCTTCCAGCTGGTCTCGAATCTCTTTGATCTTTGTCAGATGCTCTTGAAGAGTAGTGTGCTTCTCGTCCATCATTATTGAAAAAAGCATGTTCTTAAGAAAAAACGCACGACTCTTATCTGATGTTTCATGGAGATCCTTCAGGGTTGTCCATACCTCGGCAGCTGTTTTTCCTGATGGCACTTGTGGCAGTTGATCGTCAGTGACGGAAAGCTTGATGAGCATGACGGCTTCTCGGTTGCGTTCATCCCATTTGTCCTGATCCTTTCCGGCTACAGTGGGTCGAGTTGAGTGCCCCAAGACAACCTGATCGAGACAACGATATTCAAAGATCGTCAGCATACGCTGCTTCCAGGTGTTGTAATTCTTCCCGTTGAACTTTTGGCTGCTTTCGAGCATTATGTTCGTGAGAGATGCTATCACGTACCTCGCAGTCAAACAAGTGAAGGCAAGATAATGCAAAGAAAACAGAAATACAGAAACCCGAACACGGATTTTGAGGTTTTACTGAAAACCCAGAAAAGATAAATAAAAACCCAGAAGTATGGAAGAATACCCAGAAAATTTTGACAACACGAATTTCGAGGCACGAAAAACGAGGTACCCAGAAAAAGCTAGTGACAACCCAGTTGAGATCTCGCAAAACCCAAAAGGAATCTGCAATCAGAAAAAAAAAATCGACTTCAAACTGAGGCACAAATTTCGAGGCACAGAAAACAAGGTACCTAGAAAAAATGGACGACGACCCAGTTGAGATCTCGGAAAACCCAAAAGGAATCTGCGATAAAAATATTTTTTCGACTTCAAACGGAGGGTAAAAACCCTAGTCGACTGTCAGAAACCCTAGGCGGCCATGGGAGCTTCGAAAAAAAGCAGAAAACGCGTTGAAAGAGCTGCAAGTCGCGGCTAAAAAAAAAGAAAAAATTGCAACAAAACGTGACCACCGTCGGTGCCCAGAAAGAAGCAAAGACGCGTCCAGATTAGATGAAAATTGCACCTGTAAAAACGGGCAGAAAACATGGCCAGAGGTTGCAGAAAAACGCATGTGAAGAAAAAAATGGAGGTTGCGCCCAGAAACAAGAATAAATCGCGGCTAAAAAAATGGCGCTATCGCGGGTTGATGCAGGGCCGACACGGAAAACAGAAAAACGCGACCACAAAAGGTCACGAAATTCGCCAGGAAAAAACACGCGAAAAACGCCAGGAAGTTGCGCGCGGGTGCAGGTAAGAAACACGAAAAAAATCGTGATTTTAGTCCAAAAACGTGCGGCCTGAAACACAAAGTCGCACGCCCAAGAATGCAGCTCGACTTTCTTCAGAAAACAGACGCGATTTTCTTGCACAAAGCCCTCCCAGAAACCCTAGAGGCAAAAATTCGAATTACAGCACACGCCCACGAATTTTAGGGTTTTTTTTCTTTATTGCTCGGATACCATGAAATGGTAAAAAACTTCTTACACTAACATGAAGAAAAGTTACATAATAAAGAGCTTACAAATACTGTAGATAATAAATTTATCTACCTAACAATGTTACTGTAGCAACAGTAACGACCTAAGCAAAATAAAACATTGACCATTAAATAATATGAGAATAATATATTATTCTAACAAATATAGTTCAGAGTATTCATATTTTTTGAGAGTTCTTTCATATTTCCTGTGAGAATTTATATTTCCTGAGTAATATTCATATTTCCAGAGCAACCATATTGCTGTGAACATTTCTAATTACTGAGAGTGATCTTTAATTCCGAAAGTTGAAAGTTATCATAATGCTGAGAGCATTCGTATACTATGGAGGTTCTATTTGCTGAGAGTCAATTGTAATTTTAAGAATTGGTGCTCTGGGATTACCAGTTCACCATTACCAGTTAATCCAAAGCTTCACTCAGCTGTGACCATTGACAGTTTGAGAAATCATTCTTAGAAGAGTTTAAATCTGAGTTAGAGTGACATCATTCTGGGAGAATAATCTGTGTGAGATAGGGCAGAAGCTTGAAAAGGATTTGCCAGTTGATTGTTTTAGCTGAGGTGCTGAGAAGACAGGCAACAAATTCATCTTTCGAAGGAAAGCTTTGAAATCAGGCATGGGATATTCTTCTACTATCCACTCCGTTCTTGATTATTTAAATGAAAAAGAATCTTTGTGTTTACTGTTTTGCATAGGTAGAAAGTCAATCATAGCTGTATTTCTGTGTGAAAGAAAGAATGAGTTATTATGTGAATTGCTTGTCTACTTGTACATAGAGAGTAAATTGAATGAAGATTCAAGGTTTCATATTGTGAGAATTGCATTACTTGTATGATCTCCATATAAGGAGAATATACTTTAAGTAGTTATTAAATACTAGGATGAAAATTAAGGCATTGAAATAAGTACCAATCACAACAAGTTAGTAGATTAACTTAGTCAAGTTAATGAAACTCCTAGGATGAAGATGTCCAATTTAGGAGGGAAAATTGTGAGTACTTGTTAAGCTGTCTTCCTTTCTAGGGTACGGACTACCCCGAATAGACCAACCTACGCGTAGTGTAAGAAAGCCTTAAGGCAAATCGGCCCTGGGTAGTGTTTATGATAGATGACCTTCATTCGAAGTACTGAATGATAATACTTTGGCCAAAGTAGTGAAATGTCAAACATCCACTTAGGTGTGAAATAGTTGAGACTACACTGTCAGTTCATTGTGATCCCGAAGTACATACTAGTTCAAGCGATGTCGTATGCACAGGACCTAGTTATGTAGGAACACAGCACTATGCTCAGTTGGTAATCGTTAAAGGATACCCTACCAATCTCTTCTTCGAAGGGAGGGCCATCTATCTAACGATAGGTGTGCAGGGGACCGCATTATAAGTTTGTGGTTGGCGGAAAAGCGCCCGAGTGATGTTTCTCCTCCACAGCAAGCAGCCAATGTACCAAGATTTGAAAGGATGGACTCCTGGACCTTCTTACTACTATTTGTTTTAAAGTTCATTGGAGCTATGTCAGTTAAGGTATGCGTTCTTGTCTCATGTACTTGTGAAATTATTGATATAGCAACATGTTCATGTATTATCAAGAAAGAAAAGGAAAAAAAAATTATTGCAACATCATGATAACGCGTTTACATACTTGAAGGATGTAAATTATTAAAAAATTTAATTTTACCGCAGGGTCGGGTTGTTACATATTGGAAGAAATTTTGACCATGAATAATCCCTTAAGAAGGAAAAAAAGCTGTGTTACACGGGGACGCGTCCCCTGCCCCAAAACCCCCTGTACCCGTCCCCATCTGTCCCGGGGACGGGGGGACGCATCAGGGACAGTCCCCGGCCGTCCCCGAATCAGGAAAATTCATAGGAAACGGCAGGAAACGTTTCCTCTTGTCTGAGAACGTCCTCGCCCCGGGAGCAGGGACGTTGGGAACGCCCTCGCCCCAACGTCCCCTGCCCTGTGTATATGGAGCTCCAGAAAATTAAAGAACATAAAATTTTGTTTTTTAAAACATTTTATATTGCTATTAAATGTTTTGTGGGCCCACAACAACATAATGCGTTTGTGTAAAGTCTAAAAACAAAAATTTAAATGAAACTTAATAAAGTTTCATAAGATTCAATGATATTATTTGGCTCTCATGGCAAGCGACGGCAGGGGCAACGACTTCACACAGTAAAGCACGGGAAAATCTCAGCCTCAACTCAGTCTAAACATTTTTTTGGCATTTTGCTCCTACGTTTGGGCATTTAACAGATACGTTTTTGCATTTTTAAGAGGCATGAAACAAATTTTTTCAAATTTTTGTTTCTAACGCCTAGAGTAAAGTTGTGGCTGGGCTCTACTTGACTGTGTTTTTTTCTTCACTCAAGCTGCATTTTGTTTGTGTTTGGGATGCCTTGAGGAGCTGGGTGCTGCACTTACTTAGTTCCATTTCCTACCACTCTCGTGATTTATTGATATTGATAGACCATGGTTTTATTGATGTTTGATATTGCTATGATAAATTTTATAATGCTTTAATGACATTTATTATGTTGTTATGCTACTACTCTCGCGATTTATTTATATATTGATATTGTTGTTAGCAATTATTAATTTATTGACATATATCTCTCTCTTTCCCTCTCTCTATCTATAATATATTAATAAATTTTGAAAAAATCATATATATATATATGTATTTTGTATGTCGCTGTCCCCTACCGTCCCCTAAAAATGGGCCCCTAGGAAACGTCCCGGAAACGCGTCCCCAGCCGTCCCCCTGTCCCCGTCCCCAAAAGGCCGTGGAACATAGAAAAAAAGCAAAAAACACACCTCCAGATTCCTTCAGCCCAGGAGCAGATGACAGATTCAGAAAACATTTTTCCCTTACAAGCACCTACCATTGCCAGCCTAGACAAAGAACACCTCTCTGCCTGTACAATAGAATCTAACAAGAAAGCTGTGGAGCACATTTCTGACACTGCCTGGACATGAATCTAGGGTTTTCCATACACAGATAAAGGCCCCACCTTCCTGTGCCCTACATTCCTGTGGGGTAGTCCTGTTTGCCCCTGTAGCAGGGCTACCCCACCACAACCAACCCCTGCTGCATCTAAAATGTTGAGGACCTCCAAGGAATGAAGATCTCTTCAACCCAACTGTTTCCCACCTAAAGAAATTTGAAACGTACGACTCCCTCATCTTGTTTGTTCATCACATAAATACAACGTCATTTAACAAATCTTGTAAATAATCAGCATTAAATAAACAATAAATAAATAAAACTCTACACAATTTGAAATACCTTGAATTTATAAATAAAGATTTATAATTTAGGTTAAGTTAGTTAAAAAAATTTAAAACATTGACTAACTATGAGCAGAACCCTACCATGGGTTCATCCTGGAAACAGCCCACAAATGTTAGGTCCTTCATAGAACATATCAGAAACATAATCAGCATTTACAGGAGGTGGGAAGGAACCAGTGGTTAAGAACACAGGATGTTTTCAGAATTATAAGAACCAGGAAGAGTAGCAAGAATTTGAGAGTTCTAGGGAAGAGCTGCTTCAGTTCAGGTTTGCAGAGAAATTGTGTAGAATCTGGCAACTTCAATCAAAATGTTTGTGAATAATTTCCATCTAACAATAAATGATTAAATTTCTGTGTATGACCTCTAAATCTTTTTATCCAAGAATGATAGCATCAAGGAGCCGTTTATTTAAGGGAATTTATGAGGTAAATAACTGATTGTTGAAAGTACAACTTCAAAACATTGCAATAAGATTTATATATTAACTCAAGTCTTTATTTACATAAAGTTGGAAAAACAAAACAGCTGGATGAATCAAGAATAACCTTCTAGCCATCCTTAACTGCTGCCGATACTCTGCAGTACTGCTAAGTGCATAGCAGCCAAGCAAAAATTCCCAAACTTCAGCTCTTACAGATGGATCCACACCCTGATCATTTAAAAATACAGATTTCTTTACCCAGCATGCAAATCAGAAACCAATCACAGAATACTAAGTGCATCAGCATCAACATCAAAAAGAAGAAAACTTTTAACAATAATAGATCCAAATGTAGTGGATCGTGATCATAACCATATCTACAATAACTTTGATTAAGTTTGTGCACAAAAAACTAACCCTTAAAAGAGTCTACTCTCGTTTCTGTAAAAGAAGCTGCCAATGTTGTGCAATACTAAAAATAGAAGGTTATGTGCTGATGTCTGTGTAGCCATGTATATACATTCATTTATATTCCCAATTATAAGAGAAGCAGAAAATCAATCAAGCATCATGTCAGACACATTAAAGTAAAATCTACACTTATATAAACTCTTAGAAAAGAACAGTTAAACATAATCGTTGTTGCTTTCTTGTATTGTCTCAATCATTTAATGCCTACCGATCTCCAAATTACCACAGCTACATTATAGTTTATTGACCAGTCAACCTGATCAGTAAACCTTATGAGAAAATAGTATTTTTCTAGACATAGCGCTGGAGTTGGCAGTCCAGGAAATGTGCTGATACCTTAACCATAGTAGGCATGTTCATGGAAAATGAAATACGAGGGGTTCAAACTAAATAAATTCAGAGAAAAACAAAATTTAGAATCATTTCCAATTAAATATCCTAAGGCATCTAGAATCTCCAAAAAGGGAATTTTTATATGTACAATTGTAAGAAGGCAAGGGAATGTAGATTTCTCCAATATGAAGAATTTTTCCTACTGTGAGATTAACCAATTATTGCAGATACAATTATACAAATGATCATAGGGAGAAGGCAAGGAAATTGTAGAGGATCTTGCAATATGTTTAGGTGGCTGATGACTTGAAATGAAAGGTAGATAATATAAATGCTCAAGAGTAAACTCAGAATATCCATTGCATTGGATAAGAAAAATAGAAGATTCATTGCTTTGGAGAGGAAAAACAAAAGATACATGATTGACTCAAAACATCAAACAATGCTCTGATCTAAAACAGGTCAGATATTCAGAAAAACTGCGGGATGAAGATGTACAATAAGTGAGACATTTGAGCCCTGGGGCCACATTTACTTCAAAGGATCGGCAAAAGAACTGCCTATGGATGAACAGTATATTTACTCAATAGTATCAACAACCCAGCAAAATTATGTACTTGGAGGATTGGGTAGGGATCAGCTACCTCCCCCAGAGCCTTAGTTTACTCCTGTAAACAAAGAGCCTGCCCGTTTTCTTTGTCTTTTTTATGTGTGTATGTGTGGCACAAGGAGTGGGAGAGGGTAGATATAAATAGACTTGCAGTGTTTTTAGATGTAAACCTTGATTAAAGGAACTAAATTATGCTTTTGAGATAGTAGAGATTTACATAGAAAAACAAAATACAAATACACAAGGTCCAATTCTAGATCAAATAGACTTGAGCGAAAAAAAAAATTCTGGAGAAAAAAAAAAACCAACATATATCTTTTCAATCAAATATCCCAAAGCATGCAAAACTTCTTCATAGAGAACTTTTTGATGCAGGATCAACTAAGTTTGGAGATAATAGTTCATCATTCACTTGCTCTGCCCAAAATACAAGGTTTTAATACAAACAAGCAGAAAATTAAAAAAAATGTTGTTTTTTTTCAATTTGGAAGATATTTTTGCTACTGTAGGTTACTTTTTGCTGTCGTGCTGCCCTTGGTAAACATGCATAATGATTGTGCTCTTTTATCTAATCATCTGGTTTTATGATTTCTTATCATTGTAAGCATTCATTGCAGATATCTCTTTCATATTTACATTTTGCTGAATAATCACTTGGACCCAACATAATTTTACAGAAATTAAAAAAAATAAACATCAACAGCTACCCTCATGGCCATAGAAAATTTAATATCCTGCCCGTCATTGACACAAGTTATGGTTCTCCAAATATTGTATTTATTTTATGGGTTCTAGCATATCAGCAACTGACTTCTTTCAAAGGTCAGGATTGTTCAGGAAAGCAAGGCTGCAAGAGATTTGAACAAAGAGTAGATGGGATGTTGAACGTGCTAGCAACAAATACACAAGAAAATCTTGCTTTGCTTCTCTTGAAACTGCATGGTGTGTATATAACTGTGTCTGGCATACCCAAAAGAAAATCAACAATGCAAAATTGATGAGATACGCAATGACGTAGGTATTAAGGCATTCACTTTAAGTAGGTTAATGATTAGGAGAAGCGAATATGATGTGTTTTCCTGTGACTGTTACCAGAACTTATGGAAGGCAGGAAAAATTAATGCCATTTCTATGGTATTCTCAAAAGAATGAAAGGTAAAAAAAAAATATTGGTAAAATACATATATAGAAGCCACAAATAATTTACCAAAGGCAATGTCAAATGGAATGAGCTCAAGTGGTAAATCACCAAAGCTTTCATAGTGAAGACCCATGTTCAAATCCTCAGGAGACATGTTACATGCTTACATGTACAAATATCGAATGTTGAATCAAGTAATTACCACTGTTCCCCAAGGACACATGCTCCCTAGTTTTTTACCCTTTCTCAAAAGGGGTGCCTCAGGGAGGCAGGCAGAAAGCCCCCTCCCCGTTCCTTTTTGTTAAGGCTCTTTGGGGATGTCCCAGGGAACACCCACCATTTGGGAATGCCAAGGTGGCACCAGGCTGTCCCAGGGACATTTTGATATCCCCCCGCACAGTCAACCCTTAAAATGAAAACAAAAAAAATTAATGCATCTATATTTTCTTTGTGTTTTTTCTGTCAACTAGTATGATTAATCTTGACTCCACAGTTCAAGCCAAACTACAAGAATAATCCAAAAAAAAAATTATGGCCATGATGACCTTTGCCTGTCACTGATCATGTCAATGATGCATCAGACAAGTGGCCTCATCTAAGCTTTTTTGTCCAGGACTGCATAGTGTGCAGACGCACTGCATACTAGAGCATAGGAGGCCAGTAGAGCTGTGTATCAGGGCAAGGACAACAAGCACCATCCCTCACGGGATATCATTAATAGTAGACAGCAAAGACTACTTCTAGGTTTGTAAGTTTGTTAGAAGCAATTCTGTACTACTTGAATCCAACACTATTTTATGATGAATCCTTAAACATTGTCTAAGAAGATCTAGAAGGTTTTTACAACTGCATAGAGAGGATAGTGTTCAGTGAGATCAAAAACAAATCCAAAAAGATAAGTAACTTTATACAAGGTCATACAACCTTTTTGCTCA
Organism: Sequoia sempervirens; assembly: GCA_007258455.2. Lineage (NCBI taxonomy): Eukaryota > Viridiplantae > Streptophyta > Pinopsida > Cupressales > Cupressaceae > Sequoia > Sequoia sempervirens. The sequence goes on along the minus strand of VDFB02251639.1, from coordinate 29,114 downwards.
TAGAATCATAAAATGCAAGGAAGACTATCACCTGTAAATTTCTAGAATTCAGTCTAGTAAGCCTTAATACCTTAAAATTCTTCTCTTTCATTGTTCTTCAGCTATTTAATAACCTTTTTAAAAATCTACTTGTAAGTATATGGTGGGAGGATTATGGCCCTTGGGCACTTGAATTTATCAAGATTCCTTGAGCTTTAACTAATTTTGGGTGTATACCTAATCAGATTGTGTTTGAAAACATAGCCACCAAGAAGCATAACCAATGGTTCCAAAATGCATTACACAGTTTGTCCACACCACACACAATTGAAGGAACCAAGACCAATACGATTCAACTAGACAACATTAATCAAAAATTAAATGGGATCATCGAGACTATGGAATCCACATTTACAAAGGACAAAGATGATTGGTTGAATCAAGTAAATGTGGAGTCTAATGCAATTTGCAAAACTATAGAACTTCAAACAGGACCACTGTTAAGAACAGATCTCCAATTTCTAGGAAACAGAGTCGTGCATATTACTGGAACACCTATATTCTCTAATGTGTATACAAAAGCATTTTTATAACCACAAGAGTTGTTATGAATTCAATATTGTGCCTTTTGGGTTATCCAATGCTCCTCCAACATTCAAGGCAATCAGGAATAGTATGTTTCTGTGACCTAAGATCCCTTGTACTTGTGTCCTCTATATGGATATCAACACTTGTACTTGGAATGTATAATTTTAGGTTTTATTTGCTTTCAGTTTACCCTCTGTTGCTTTGTTTACTGTTTGGTGACTTGATGATCAATTCTCCAAAATGATTGTGAATTAATTCAAATAAAGGAGAAGGCTTATTTTATAGACAAGCTTTTGCAAAATGGGACATGCATAATTGAGCAATCCACATATCCAATGAGCATAATTCAACAATGGAGTACTAGGTTTGCATGCTTTATTTTGAAGCAATTTTAATTTGAATGGTATTCTTGATTTGGGTTTATTTCATTTAAAGCATTGCATTCAACTTCATTGGTTAATGGGTTTAACTGATCTTTCGGTTTTAGGTGTTTGGTATTTTCTAACCATAATTGCTTAATCTATCTTTTATTTCATTACCCATTATTCCCGTCATTCATACCTAAGGTTCTTTTAGCCTAATTCTTCTTTATCGTAATAGGTTGTCCATTTGAGTCCTATTGACCTACTTTGGACATTTATGGCCATTTTTATAATTTCTTTCTTTCTTTTTAATGATTTTTTTGTATAAAATATTAACTGACCAAAACTAGAAAGCAATTTAAAAATGTTTAGAATACAATATAGTAACAAAAAGTTATACATGCAAAGAGTCGAAAATCTCAACCATTCAATTTTGAAAGACATTAAAGTAAACCCAAACAATATTCCCAAGAATTATTGGTCAATTGTAAGCAAGTTTTTTAAATTGTAAAATGTCAATCTAGGATGGTACAAAAAGGTAAGAGTTGTTGTAGTTGTCGATGTACAAGTTAGAAAGACAAGCTTTTGCTTTAACAACCTGGTATTTTTCTCATAAGGTTCATGATAACATTGCAGACTTATATCACAGAGGAAAGCACCAACTTTGTAAGGTTCATTTTGTTAAAATGTTAAAAATCATTATCTTCAATTTAATATGTAAAAATGACTTGTGTATATTCAAAATTGTATACACAATGAATCAGCTACAAGTAATCCACACAGATATGCAATTGCTCATATGTGCTTCCATCTTGGTTGTCAAACATTCAAGTCAACTACCACATTACTTGAGGCCCGGTATTGCCAAAAAAAGTAAGCTACAATATAAATTTCCTTCCATACATAGCAGCATAAGTGAATTGCAAACTATGATAAAAAAAGTATCCATGCATATTAAACCAACCAGAAATATTAAGGCAAATAGCATGTATCAAGGTCTTATAACACTTTCAGGTCAAGAAAGAAAACTAACCCCCAAAACAATTGTCTTGAGTGCCTTTGTGAACCCCACAGGCTTGCCTTCACTGTCAAATGCAGCTCGCCATCTGTCTGGCTTAAGTATCTTACTTCCCTGTATCATAAGAGCAATGAAATTATGTAAACTGAGAACTGTATTCCTTTGCATCAAAACAAGCTCAACAAAGCAGCAGGCTAAACCTACTCTGATTGTATAATTACTAGATAAGAAAAAAGACAAAACCCTCAGAAATGTATACTTGAATAGAAATAGTGCATATACTAAAGTAGGCAACAACATAGGAAAGAGCTATTAGCCTTGAGAGAAAAAAATGAAAAGACAATCTAATACATTATTATACAGATTCTCCAATATATTGTGACAATAAGTGGTTAAAGTGAATCTAGAACACCTAGAATTAAGATTCCGATACATCCTATTAAGCATATCCAGTCTATCTTGAGGTCATTGTAGAGCTTTATATGAGGCTCCACGTTAGACAGCATAAACACATATTTCTCAAAGATTCCTATGTGCTAGACACTTCTCCAAAATGCAGCTTGCTCAACACATTAAATTCCCCTTACAAAAGCTAAAGAGACTTCATAGCCACATGCATCTTTGAGACAAGTACAAACAAGATGCTCATGAATGGTGGTGCATACATGGCCAAGGATCTATTTACTTGCAGCCTCTTGCAATAAAAATCTCTCTCAAGTATGCATCTTTTTTATTTTTTACTTGTTTTACATTTGTTGTTATATATTATAATTTTATAACTTCTAATTTATGTTTTGTAATTGTAAATGGCAAATGTGTATACAAATTTATTACACTATCTACTTTGCCTCAGTCTGGTTTTTCAACTATTATCAGATTAATGAAGTCCAGAAAAAAATAAGGGACTTTTTGTGGTTGGATGGGAAGGGGAAAAGGAAGAAGCATGGTGTCAGATGGGAGTGGTGCTACATTTCAAAAGAAAGAGGTGGATTAGGCCTCAAGGACCTGAGGCTGCAAGGAATTGCCCTGGCCTCCAAGTGGATACTAAGGGCTCTGGAAGGAGATGAACCTTGGAAGGTTCTTGCTAGACAAAATATTTTGAATTCAACACCAAAAAAGGCAAGGCTTGGAAGCTCCTCCCCATGATATTCTTATTTGTGATCATCCTATCTCACTTGTAGGATCCATGGTGTTCAGGACCATCTGGAGAGCATGGGAACTAGTCAAAGGAAATATTACTAATAGCCACTTCGTCAAAGATGGGAATAAAACCATAACAGGGCATAGATCCATTTGGTGGAATTCGAAGCATAAAAATAAACCCCTGGCCTTAATACAAGGCTGTTCTGCAAAGGCCTGGGCACAAAAGGGGATTAAATACCTCAATGTTATTCTCAAAGATGGATATCTTAAGGACTGGGATGATTTTAAAATGGAATATGATTTACCTCCAAGTAATTGGAGAACATATACAATGATTAGAGAGGCATGTAGAGAGGTTCAATTCCCAGTAGAAGACTACTAATAGTCAGGAATTTTTTAATTATAAATGGAAGAATGATAAAAAAAACTACAGTGCATTAATGCCAAAACAGTCTATTCCACTTTAACTGAACATATTGATCTAACAGAACATGTTAATAAGGCATAGAACCTTAATCTACGCAGAGAACAATGGCAGAAGATTCTTGAATTGAATTGGAAAATGAAGCTGGAACCAAAAAAGGCTAGCTTCAGATGATTGTTGTTGCTACAGAAACTCCCTTATAAAGTTGCTCATAATGACATTGATATGTGCAGTCTGTGCAGAGTCCCCGAGACTGTGAATCATATCTTTTTTGACTGTATTTTTGCTAAAGAACTGTGGAGACTCTTTTGCAATAAAATGAATATTTGGACTGATAATAATAGACCATGCCCCACAAAAATTATGCTGAATGTTGGTAATAAAATGAACAAAGATTGTATTATTCTATGGATGTGCATTTCTACTGAAATTTTATGGTCTATTCGGAATAATGAAAAATTTGGGGGAGAGAGGAGAGTGCTTACTGAGTCTTTTATTTTAGAAGACTCACACTTCACAAGATTGCTATGCAGGTCTTCATCACAGTTGCTCTGTCTAAGGAGAAATTCTGGAACTTTTTGGAAAACAGGAAAACTGAAATTGACATCATAGATGTTAGATATGGTCACATGTGGGAAGAAGGTCATCCTACCATGGAGATTTTCCTAAAGGCACTTGAAGCAATTCAGAATGATTTCAGTAAGAAGGACACAGTAAGAGAGGTGGTAAATGGAGAAGGAAGCGGCACTGGCTCTTCTTTCCTTGAAAACTGCTATACCAAAGGGAGCTGCCAGACTTTGGTGATTCAGAGATTCCTTCAAGTTCGTGTTTTGCTTAGTCAAACAGTCTATGCAGATGTGCAGGCTTTGCAGATATGCAGATAGTCAAAATTGTTATTATTGCAAGGTATAAGGCACAGGTCAAGGGTAACCCCAGATTTTGTATGCAAGGAAGGGGTCAATTTTGTAAATGAATCCTTTTGTACATGGAATACTTTGCTGTATATGGTTGTATGGGAATCTCTTTTGTAAATTTTGTGCTCTGCTCCTGAAGCTAGCTGGGTTTGTACATGGGTGCTATATTGTATATGGCTATGGGATGCTCTGTCGTACAGGGGTTGCTCGGGTAAATGCAGATGATGTAAATGGGACAACTAATAGTTGATGCTCTGTAATGAGGAATGCTAGCCTGTCTCAAGCTGAGGCAGTGATCCATATGTAATCAGTATCATGAATCCTGTTATTTCCACTATATCTAATATAAAAAATGTGTATACAAATTCAACAAGTTGTGAGTTCTTAATATTCAACTAAGCAGAATTGGGGTAGATAATCCTTCGTCCACTTGGTTAAACACAACCAATTGGGTGTAAAAAAAGCCAAGGGTTTAGGCTTTGTGCACTCCAACTTGCATCCCTAAATGTGCCAACTTAGACGCTATAGTGGGAGTGGCACTATAGTTGATTGTGGTTCAAATGAAATTGAACCAAATGTTGACTTTGATGCTTTTGATGAAGATTATTAAATATTGATTGTAATTTTCATTGTGTATTGACATTTGACAAATTGCTGAATTATAAATTTATGAATAATTTCATTTTTGCAAATTAGAAGGTATTTAAAGATTTTGTCTATTGGTGATTATGAGTATCATTGTTTTTATATTTTATAATTTTAAATTTTTTAATACATATATATAGCCAAATCCAAACCCGTGCTTTGTCTATTGGTGATTATGAGTATCATTGTTTTTATATTTTATAATTTTAAATTTTTTAATACATATATATAGCCAAATCCAAACCCGTGCCCATACCCAAGAAAGAAAAAAAATTGTTGTACCTAGTGCCCGTACCCATACCAGGACTGGCAGCTTAGCTTTAAAAGAATCTTAAAAATTTTGTATTAAAAATGATTTTTCAAGAACTATGAAATAGTTTATCCAGTTATTTGCACAAAAACTAAACTTCCTTAGCAAGTTGAGCTATAAATATTGTCCAAAATGCACTAGAGACAAGCTATCTGTTTTGGGTCCTATAGACCATTCCACGACGACTTGTTATTTGTGAAGCGAATGATTTTACATATAATGCATATTTTCATTCATTGGTCCTCACTGAACCTGGCAGTGAGAACCAAAATGTATGAATCAGAATAGTTCAGTGCATAGCGACTGTATTCTGTAGAGGGTGAAATTGCAATTTGCGATCATTATTTCCAAATTGAGGTCTTAATTTCCTTAAATTGTATTTGCAATTCACTCGTAAGTTCAGTACACTTATTTAGGCTAGACATGAGATCTCATCTTCCCTTTCATTCTCCACCGGAGTTCAGTCACATTCAATAACTAGTAAGCTTAGCCATGCATTTCCATATCTTGTTTCCACAAGCACAGAGGTGTTACTCATTTAAATTTTTTTTCTATAGAAATATTGATGGCAGCATTTGCATAACTGTTAAACAGAACAGTAGATTGTTCTTGCTGTCTTTTTTCACTCATTGTTTAATAAATTAATAGCATCATTTCTAGTAAACATTTTTGTTGTTGAAAGTCTTGAGATGTGCGACTGAAGTGGATTTGCAAATTGTTGTAGGATTTACTGACTGGAGTAGTAAATTTGTTATGTTCATTGGGAGTGGAAAATTCTACTATCAAACTACCAAATGAGATAATTGTTTTATCATAAAATTTGCTCTGTAATATAGTCACCTAGGAGCATGAAAACAAATCCTTGATTTTTTCTATACATCATAAATATGGAGGTCATTGTGTATATTTGAAAGTCTGGAAATTCCTATTCCTGATTCTTCGTATCCCTTTTATATATACACATATTCTTATCTTAAAGTATTCAATTATTTCCACGTTAAGGCTAAATTAGAGCATCTCCATGCTAGAAACGCCAAATAAGATTGACCATCCATAAGAATGCATGAATGATGTTCTTTTGCATAAACAAAGAGCAGTACAATATTTACATATATAATATCCAGCTCTTGAGCCCTTCTTAGACTATTTCATGTATACCATTGTCGATGTTATTAGCAGCGTCGGGCTGCTTCTTCCAGATCCGCGATTGGAGTCAATTCAAATGTAGCCTAATGGCTATTTGAATTGTATTTATTATATTCTTTATCTTGGCCGACTTGAGACGTTTGAAGAGACACGTCTTTCATTATATGATATTTAATATTTGTTTATTGAGGCCGACCCATCTCTAATCGGCAATTATATTGGAAAGTCGTCACACTTCATGAAGACCGACATCATACTTGAAAGGACGCATCTATTGAAGTCTCCTCATTTGAATTGTATATAAGGAAGGTGTCATTCGATCATTCAAGCATTTTCAGATTTTATCCTAGTTTGTTCTCCATCACAAGTGTGAGTTCTTCTCAAGGCAGTTCGATATTATTAGCGGCTGAGTTTTTCATCAGCAAATTGTCTTCTTGTATTGCTGTGTTGCATCATTCATTGGTGCTTGTATTTGGGCCTGCATATCGGCCCTCTTGTAAGGAGATCATTATTGTATTGATTCAATATATAAGAGATATATTGTTGCTGGGTTTTTCTCCCTCAAGAGGAGGGTTTTCCCAGGGTATCTGCTGTGTTATATAGTGTCTGATTTTTTGAATTAATTTCTGTGCATTAAATCTGATCATAAAACTAACAACCATACCATGAAAGGTTTGTTTTCACTCAAACAGCATCAGTAAATTTTTGAGAGACTGTCTATGCAACAGCAAACAGTGTTGGTAATGCAGAAAATTACCTCAGTTAAATAAGAAATTTATACTCCCTCATATCTGAGTCAATGTCAGAAACGCCAGGATAGATTTTGTAATTTACGGTCTATTTCGGAGTAGTGTTCTTATATCTGAAAATCCCCTATTCAGAAACAAAGACAAAACTAGTTGCAAATAAAGTTACTCACTTGATATCCAACTGAATTATATTTTCAGCTGGGTGTATTGGGAATTTGGCAGAGACAAATAGAAAACTCTACACACAATAATATGCTTCTACCTCCTTTTCATTCAATTCACATCACATATATATAGGATACTCAAATCCTATTATTTGGGAAAACTCCCGAACTACTTATCTAAATATTATGAGTTGTTTTAACAACTCATAACAACCAATTACTTGACACCTAAAATACCTACATGAGTTGTTACTATAACTTGCTTTTGTTTCTACATGACACATAATATTATACTTATTTTGTGCCTATTATTTATGCATCCTATGATGCAATATTTCCAACCACCTATGTGAACACTAATTCCCAACACCCCCCCTTAGTGTGAACATGGGGTGTAAGTACATCACAATACTTGATGACCACACACAATAGCTCACCAAACACAATAGGATAAGAGTAGGGACATACACATCTACTCACAACAATTATGATTGGGGATAAACACATCCAATCATAATTACCAACTCTTGAGACTGGGGACAAACACATCCAGTCATCTTGTGAATGGGGACAAACACATCCAATCACTTACATCATCTTGTGAATGGGGACCAACACATCCATTCACAAACAACTAAGAAAATGTGATTGGGGACATACACATCCAACCACAATTTACAAAGCTTGAGAACCAAGTCTTGTTGTCACGTATGCAGCCACCATTGGAGATCATTGCCACTATGATCACAAATGATATGAGAGGGTTGCCGCTGCCACCTAGAAACTGATCTTGGCTTTAGTCATTTTGGCACAAGTTGTTTTTGTCACTAATGTAGTTTCGCGACCTTGTCGCTAGTGACTGACGAGAGGTCGCTAATTGTCCTCCAGCCTTCGGTGCCTCCTGCCTCCAATAGGTTTGATTTAGAGAACATATTCCTCCTCACTAACTTCATATGGAGGATCTTTAGTAGCCATCGCATAAAGGCATTCTTCATCATCATCTGCAGCCAATGCCTTAACTGTATTTAGCTTGCCATCAAGAAGATCTTTGGCACGCTAAGTGCGATTCATAACAATGTGTCCCTTCTTCTTGCAATAGTACAAAATTCTATTCTTGAAGGAACGATTTCCCTTTGATGTAGAAGAACTAGATTTGGAAGAATGGTTGGGCTCATTTTTACCGTACATTGCAGTTTCCTCTAAAGCTGGGTCCATTTTCTTAGCTCCTTCATCAATTAGAGTAGATATTGTATCTTCTAGGCTAGCATTTACTTTGTTCAATGTGAATACAATATTACTATAACTAGAAGACATGCTATTTAACAAAATAGCTTTAGCATCATCATCATCTACTACAGCATTTATCCCAGCTAGTTGATTCAATAGAGAGCGAAACTTACTGATATGTTGACAATATTATCACCTTCCACCATTTTTAACCCGAACAATTTCTGCTTTAAACTCATCTTTGCGCTCGTTGCTTGTGATCCAAATAAAGCATTCAAGCCATCCCACACTTCCTTTGAGGTCTTTGTTAAGTTGATATGATGGAGGTATGCATCTGATAGTCCAAGACCAATCAGAGTTATTGCCCTTCTATCCTTTGCAGTCCACTTTGCGAGTTCATCAGCATCAGTTGGCTTTGTTGTTGCTCCACTTACCACATCCCACAGATCCTTTTCAATAAGGATCAACTGTAACTTGATCTGCCATGTGTGGAACTCTAAACCTTGAAACTTTTCTATCAATATACTATTTTTCTCCATTTAAAGAAACACTGTTAGACTCCCCCAATCTAAATAATGATGAAGGTGTCGGGTTCCACCGATAATGCACCTTAATTACAATTGAAACAACTTTTATAATGTTTGACACTTCCAAATTTTTGATAACATGCTAAATTTACTTGAATTTTAGATTAGGATGCAATATGACTCTATAAGAACTAAGATATTTGAAGACACTATACTTACAATAACTAAGATTTTTAAAGAACAACCTACCACTATAAACAATTAATTTCAATCTTAAAAACTCATACTACCTTTCAATGTTGCTACATTTCCTTTCAAAACTTTGTCCATTTCCAAACTTTGCCCCAACTCTATTTGTCTTGTTGATGTGATGGGCCTGATTTGGAATCTCATATTTCTGCAGGCATCTAATCGCAGTTTGATAAAAGGTGTCGTACAACTATTAGTGAGTCCTCATCGCAACGGCATACAGTCTAGATAGCTTGAGAAAGCCTCTCGAAGACTCGTCATAGGAAATGGCTCTGTCACAAGGAATGAGCTTTTAGCAGGGAATCTATGGTCTCAAAGTAGATGGAAGAACAATAATATCGTTCTTAGTCATGGGTCGAGCATAATTGATTTGACCAAAAAAGATGCATATCAACAAACGGATCACCCGTCAATGGTATGATATCGGGCCTCCATCCAATTCTAATAACGCTCAACTCATCTCACCATCAAAGAAAAACCAGCACACGGGCCTGCTACGGGGAACGCCTCGGCTTCAAGCAGATCGGCAATATTGCACCTCAGTCTTCCACTTCCAACCACTCCGATGCAGCTCAAATTGGAATAGAGAAGCAAGAAGGTCACTGGTCAAGGTGAATACGTGATGGCACCAAAGCTAATGGCGTCGCCAAACACCCATCCACAGACCTGGTACCGTCAATCAAATGGCCACGATAATGGTGTAGGAAAAACGCCAGCCAAGATCCAAATTGCTATCTCAAAGTCAAGAGATAAATCAAGCCAGGAAATCCGCCAGATAAAATAGCAATGCCTCGGACTATGGATGTCGGGTGCAATACATAGAACACACAAACTTGTGAAGTCTTTTCGGGCCTGTGATGCAAATTAGACATAATCCTAATCCATCACAGATCATAGCTAACTTTTGAAGATCACGAAAATCATTGGGATCATTCATATCTTCCTGTCACTATTTTGTAGTTTGACAAAACAAAAATCAGAAATTACTCCCACGATCTCCTAATTATCTAGCTACTAAATAATAGCTCCAGAGAATAACGCTGCTTTGATACCATATTGGGAATTTAGGCAGAGACAAATAGAAAACTCTACACACAATAATATGCTTCTACCTCCTTTTCATTCAATTCACATTACATATATATACGATTCTCAAATCCTATTATTTAGGAAAACTCCCGAACTACTTATCTAAATATTATGAGTTGTTTTAACAACTCATAACAAGCAATTACTTGACACCTAAAATACGTACGTGAGTTGTTACTATAACTCACTTTTGTTTCTACATAACACATAATATTATACTTATTTTATGCCTATTATTTATGCATCCTATGATGCAATATTTCCAACCACCTATGTGAACACTAATTCCCAACAGGGTGTCCAGTGTTATTTCAGAATAGTGTTCCCTAGGCAACAAAGACAAAACTAATCAAATAAAGTTACTCAATGTCCAACTGAATTAAATCAATTTAATACAATTTTTCAAATCCAAGGTCGCTAGCAGCATTATCAATGAGCCAATATTAAACTCCATTGATATTGGGGTTGAACAGCCATCAGCCTTCAAGATTGAGGTGAATTCTCTCTCTTTTCCACCAAGTGGATATTGCTTTCAATTTATTCAAAGCAGAATTCAGAAACATTTTCTTTTGTGCGAAGAGAAAAAATAAACTGAGGCAATATAGAGAAATAAGTGTATCTCATATTATAGGTTTATTAAACAACAAAGTGGATTTTAAATAGCAGATAAACAGTGACTATGTTCCAAAGGGTTTCTGGAACAGGGACAGTGGGGGCCAGCAGGATGCATTTCCAGGAAGGCTGCAATGGGAGGCCTTTTTTTAGGGGACAGCAATTAAAAAATTGGGGAAATTTTTAAAATATAAGAAATTTCAATTATTCAGATATAAATATAAGGCATTCATCGTATACATCATAGAAGCATGGCCTTGTGCCCAATGCATGAAATACAAGGCACTAGACCAATGAACATAGGCCTTGGGATATAGTACTTTTCCAGTAATGTATTTGAGATGCACCCTGATCAAACCCTTCCCAAAAATTGCATACCCTGAAGAGTGTCACAAAGCAGTCCACCCTGGATTGTGAGTATCCTAGAGAGGACCCAATCTGCCCTATGTTGACTATTGCAATAATGCAAGCTCCCAGCCAACATGTTGCTGCAAGAAAAATGATCCAAGTCCAAGCTCATCAAAGCCTCCATTACTGTGTGATATGCACCTCTCTAAGGCAACAACCTTGATGGTTTCAGATCTCCATGGCCTGCCTAGTGGTTCAGATACTCCATATGCAAATATCATGGAGTGAACAATGCTATCTTTATGCTTGGAATCAAAGCATGATGCAGGTCTCCTTTCAGAGGAGTCAGTGTTATTTATATTAGCCATTAGGATCAGGGCATAGTGATGTAAATTCATACCCTCTTTCAGAATTGATGTTTTTCCACATGTTGGTATAAGTTGATACCCTCTTTCAAAATTGATATCTTTTTGACATGGTGTAAGCTCAAACCTTCTATGTCACTGTTTTACAGACCTAAGTACCACTGTCAAGGGCTGAAAGATTATGACAATGGCTATAAATGTCAGAATCCTATTAAAACAATGAGGAACTTGACCAGATTCTCAAGCAAACTGACTTCTTTTTTTTAATATGACTTTTCCATACCTGGGCTGTAGGGAAAGGCTGGCCATCCCAGGGATAGCAGCTGTCCACAATTTTTTTAAAGGGGATGAGCCTAGGGAAATTTCTTAGCCATAATGGGGATGGCTGGAATTTCCCAGGGAACAGATCCCTTTGGAACATAGGATAAATCATGAAGATGCAACAAATCTACATTATCTTAAATTCTGACCTCTCCTCATCCTGCTATTCAAATGTAATCCTTGAATAAGGAAATTGATTCATTTCACCATCATGAACCCCAAGACCTACGGCTGAATTTCAATCAGACTTCATTCACTAAATCTTGGAAACCCCCTATAATCTGACCTACTTAAGAAGCAAATACATTTGCGCAAAAACACTAATTAGATAGATACCTTTGCTACTATTTGTAGAAGTAAACAAATAAATATACATATTCACAACTTGGACAAAATAAGTTTATTATAGTGCCATAAACAGCAATTCTCAAATACACTGGAGACTCCAATAGAAGCATATCACATGGACACACATCAAAGCTCTGGGTATCCTAGTTTCGAAGAATTTGATGTGCTTGAAGGGCTGCAGAGGAGCTCTCATTATTTTAACATTAAAATAAACAATAACGCAACCCAGAGACATTAGTTTTCAGAGGAAAAGCATCAAAGATAAAGTTCTATTTTAGTTGCCCAATTAGTTGCACCAGTATTCCAAATGCAAGAGCTGTTTCAAGCTAATAGCATGTTAATCTAGTCTTAGCCAGAATCTCCAACTAATCACAACTTTTTCTATTAACTGTAATTTAGAAATATAGTATTTCTCCATTTTAAAAATTTATATGATTTAAGAAACGGTGACAATGTCCTCATTTTTTGTCTTTCATCTGAAATATGCCAATGAAGGTTTTGGGAATACTTTCCAATAAATTACTCTTCATGAGTTTCATAACATTATGTATGAAGCAAGTTCATCTAGGAGTCACCTGGCAGTAATTTGGGGGAATTTCACAGTAAATACCCAGGTTTAAACCTATTGGCTGTGCCCTCTATTGTCTAATTGATTGTGCTGTATCAAATAGTGGTTTCCATTGTTGGCATACAATTCCTTTGCACACAAAATTGAAGAGTCTCTGATATTAAATTTGAATGTATATACAATATTCATTAAAAAAGAAAAAGGAAATTGCATGCCAACAAGCCTCTTCATCCTAAAGACAACTCTGTTCTGTCTATAAGTCATAACAGCAAGTTCAGGCTGGCAAGGGCATGGGAATGATGGGTGGGCACAAGCAGGCTGACCAGTAAGCTAGGTTAATCTCTACAAGAACTCTGACCAAAAGCATCAAACTGCCAAAGAGCTGGCAAAGAGGGCTGAGACTAGTTGGGCATGAACGCCGGGGCCATCTTCAATAACATAGCAACACAAGACTTGACAACAAACAGAAGCAATAGAGTCCAAAAAAAATTCAAAACAATTACCTATACATAATATGGGCTCTAAAATCCTAAATAAACACTACCATCATGGATAAATATAGATCACATAAAAAGATAACATAGAAGATCTAATAGAAAGACCTGAAAAAAGTATGGCCCCTAACACCCACCCGAATTGCAAATCAATTGCATACAAAGAACACAAGAAAACATCATGTTGTTGGAATGTGGTCTGGCAGTATGTTGGCACATTTAAAGCAGCAAAGATAACATGGATTCTAATATCAATAACAAAATGTACCGACATGAATAAATGTGGCTGACATAAGCAGATAACAAATGGCCTGATAGCTCAGAGCCTCAAATCTGAAACTTACATCCTACCAGCCACCTGTATCATAACAGTTGCATACAAACAACAACTAAATCATCATGGTTATCGGTTTGTGGATTAGTGATTGGGTTTATCAGGTTATAAACATCAGTGGTGAGTCCCTCAAATTAAAGTGGTCTCCCTGTTACATGTTCATGCATCCCTTAGTATTGTAGCGAAGGCGTTAGCTTTCTAACAAATCAGTAAGAACTCAAAGGGCATGTCTCCAACATCAGAGTGTTCTAGCAGTATGATGGGGCACTAACTTAGTTTAAGCCTGCTGCGTGTTCTCCCAAACAACCCGACCCAATGTTAAAGTGATCTGTGTTAATGTGGATGGGGCAGAGAAGTTGGCTTTCAATGAATCACTAATTGAAATGAAGTACAACTCCATGGTTGGCTTCTTATAAGCTAATGAGAGATCCTGTAGCATGTCGAAATTAGTACAGAAATTTTCTAACCAACCAGCACTACGTGATGTGTTAATGTGGTATTTGTGCTAGTGGTTGCAGATGGGTTGGCTTTCAATGAATCACTGCTCCAAAGGTAGTATGACCGCATAACCAGCTTCTTTGCTAAAGCACAATTCTGTACCATGGCGAAGATTCTACAGATATTTTCCAACTAACCTACCAACACTTGTTTGGAATGATCAGGTACTTAGTCCCTAATGTTTGAAGTGGTGGCTATACTAGTAATAGCAAGCAAGTTGGTTTTCGATGAATCCGTGACCTGAAGACAGTAAGTCTATGTGGCTGGTTTCTCAGCCAAAAAGAAAATTTGTAAACGAAAAACATTGTACAGAAATTCTCCAACCAGCCAGCGATTTTGTACTATGACTAGTGCCCCCGACCAGCAGTGAAGTAGTTAGGTTTTCAATGAACCCAAAAGCTGAATATAATTAAAGAGAATTTTTGTACCATTACAAAAATTGAAATGGTTGGCCTTTGATCCATTGAGACAAAAAGGATGAGGAGAAAAATAAACACACTAAAACGTGATAGCTAGATGCAATGGGCAAAAGGGGTCGTCCAACTAAAAACTGTGAAACATACCTTGGAAGGCGAATATGATCCTCCCCTGCCCTTCCCCTTGCCCTTTCCCCTCCGATCCCGATCACCAACAAAGGAAGCCACCCTGCACAAACTGACTGGTCCTCCTCCACCACAAACCCATCCACTGTCCTGCCAATCCCCAGACATGGCAAAGGCAAATCCCCTCCTCCTTCTCCTCCTCTTCCTCCTCCTCAAATCCTTCAACTCATCTTTCAATGTCCCGTCCCGCAATTCTCACCAATGCACACCTTTTTCCTCCACTTGTTTTTCTTGTCATAGATCCTGTCAATCAAACAACCCCACATTTTAATTTTTTAAAATAGCTTGAATTAATCGCCCACAACAGATGCGCAATGCAAATAACAATGTCACATTGTCCAATCTAATCCAATCCAAACGGAATAGAAGAATGCCATTAATGATGACAAAACAAGTGGGTCTCAACTATCAACTGCAGATTCACAAACTAAGATTAAAATACCTAAAAATAGCCCGCTATAATCCTACTCGCGCTCCAGACGACTATTTGTAATCTGCAGTCCCGGCCGACGTCTACAAAACCAGAAAACCTTGTAAAACGTGGTCACACGGAGATTGGCTCTGGTTGCTCCTCTATGTGACCACTAGCTTATGACTGGGCCAAAACAATTCAGGACATTATTTTAGAACAAAACTAATTCCACAGACCGGAGCAACAGTTGACCTCGGGATTCTCATTTATATGTGTTTTAACTCTTCAAATTTATTCCTTTTTAATTTACCATAAAAATGGCAATCATCATTTTTTATGTGCAATCGTTGCTGTAATTATGTCATACGAGGACAGATAATTATTATTATTGGAGGGTTTCTTCCAACAGAACTTGTTTTTTACACTTAAAACTGTAAGTATGTAGTTTTTTCTTAAATATCTGGTAAAAAATAATGGGATATTGGTTTATTGGTAAAGTTGAATGATTTTGTATGAGTTCATCAAAGATCAAGTCTTATTGAATACAAGATCCCAACATTATGATAGATGAGGTCGAGCTCATACCCCGAACTTTAACGAACTAAATATCCTCTAATTCTTAACTTTTAGTCAAAAAATTATAGCCAAAAAATATTTTTAATCATAATATATAAACATAAATTTTTAAAATGTATTATAAATTATGTATATAATTACACTCTTTATAATTTATTTTGTAGAGAATAATAGTATATAAAATTGATTAATTAGTGATTGATCTGATTATAGACTAGAGTTCATTGTCATATAACTCTACTTTAAGTATAGATGTTGAATATGTCCACTTTACAAAAGGCAACATTAAAATATTAGTAACCCACTATTCTATAAAATAGTATATCTTCTAAAGCAAAGGATTCTTTTTCAATCTATAATCCATTGGAAGGACCATGTAATTGATTTGTAATTAATGTGGATAGTAGATCACATTATTTATCAATGTGTTTATTGATTAAATCATTGCTTCATGTGTGAAATTATAGAAGAAGTGTATGTGTATGAATTATATTGTTGATAAGAGTAATTAATAATGAAAGGATGTGTATATCAAAAAGTTGATAGGATAAGACATGCACAAAATAAAGAGAGCATCAATCTTTGAATTGGATAAACTTAAAAAGGGAGAAGATAACACGGGAGTAACTCATCTCCTTCTCGAGCCACTTCTCATGAGTTATTAATAGTTTATTGTCTTTTAGAGATTTTTACAGAAATCTTTTGCACAACCAACAATTTTCAAACACCAAACAAGCCTTACAATCACTCTCATACTTCCTTAATCATGTTATCACTCGTATAAAACTCATAGAATCAATAATAACTCAATTAAACCAATTTGTTAAGAAACACTAAGAGAATTGTCTTCTATTGTTTACCATGGCCTCTCTTTGAGTTATATGAAGTACATGAGTGGCAAGGAAATGTTGAATGGGAATGCAAAGGTATTTGTAACAAAAACCATTACAATTGAAATATTTTAGCTTATTGAAAACCTATAAACTCTATAATTTGTCTTATCAAGGATGTTTTCAATTGTAGTGCAACTCATATCTAATGATTGTCTCCACATACAACAAATTAATTATCATTGATTTTGTCATACCTTATTAGTTTATAAATGACATCAATGGCCTAAATATTTGGCTCAATCCATGCACCTTTGTGTCTCTTCTTACATGGAAAATTATTTATACAACTTAGTTCAATCATATTTCTTGCTAGAATAAGTCACTAAAAGTTTGAAGTACAAGGATGAATCTTCGTGGGAACTTTGAGTGGCTAAATTAATTAAATTCAAAAACTCAAAATTATTCTATTTTTCTAATAATACATTCCAAATTAGAATGATTTTGATATAGACACGAAAACTAGAGAACACATTAAATAAGGTGTAGTACCCTACCTTATTTCTTAGATGCTAACTAACCTTACACAACTTTGCCTCTTAAATGAAACCTTCTATGTTCCCTAAAATTGTTATAACAACCCTTCACTGTTGATTTGGGTTGGGAAATAGACTACAAGAAGTTTCATGTTCAACACTTTTCTCAATTCTCAAAAGAAATGGTTTTTACCACTAGCATTAATCAACTTATTTCCCTTTTATGCACTTACCAAGGAGGTGTCTAATTTTCCTCTAAATAAGCATTGATGATGAAGCTCTTGTCATTATTTCAATAACTTGTTCATGTTGCCTCTCTTATAACAAAGAGCATATCTAAGATACATGTATGAATTGCAAAACACCCCATAGCTCACTATCATCCTACTCATGCTCCACACAATCTTTTTCTAGTCTACGATTTGGTTGGTATCTACATAAACTAGAAGGTATTGTAGGGCATGATCACAAGGAGATTGGCTTTGGTTCCTCCTCAATGCAACCATGAGCTTATGGTTGGGCCAAAAAAAATAGGATAGTATTTTACAACAAAACTAATTACACAATCCTCAATAATAGCTAAGCTCAAGGTTCTCATTTATATTTTTTAATAGTTTGGATTCATTGCTTTTTAATTTACCATAAAAATAATTCTTAGTTATTTGTAATCATTGATTGTAAATATGCCATGTAGGTTGTTTTGGTGATGGCAAGGAGGGTTTCTTCCTAGAGAACTTTTAAAATATTCTTAATAGTGTAAATTTGTTGGTTTTTTAATATTTGTATTAATGAGATAGTAAAAAATAAAATAATTTAAATTAAACTCACACTTCATAATTGAACTCTTTCAATCACTCAATGTAACATCTTCAAAGCCTAGCTTCCAACTCTTTATGGTATCTTGGGTTTATTAGCACATTTCTTATCCAAACAAAACTTTCTCTTACAATGTTCACTGTTATCACTTGTCACCATAATTCACAACTAATTTTCACTTCTTTATAATTCCTAGCTTAGTTCATTAGTTTACATCATAGTATGACCAATTTCACACACAAAAAAAATTGGTACTTTCTTTTTCTTGTTGTGCGAGTTTATATAGACATCCAATGATACTTTCTAAATTTAATGCTTTGCCTATTTCATTTCTCTCCATTCTTAGCATAGCTTATTTTCATGATTGAACATTGTATTACAAATTACTTTTAATTTGTTATATACACTAATGTGCATTATTATACATAACATACATACCACAAGTCTCATCTCAATTAATTGTATTTCCCTTCATTTAATATCATGCTTGGTAGTGTTTTAGTCTAGTGCCATTAACATAGTCATTCACTTGATCACCTCATAGGGTCTTTAGTTTCATAGATCTAAAGGATGTTATTTCTTCAATTTTTATATGGTCTAAGTGGCCACATTTTTAAATTTCTTGGTTTCTTAATTATATTGTCATATAATTGTTGGAACAACCAAGATCATAATATAAGAACAAATATTACCTCCACAAGTGAATGATGAGAACAAATAAGCATTTCTATCAAATAAAATAAGACTGTCAAATGTACAATGATCAACCTAGGATTGAACATCTTAACACCCCTCCAAATGTGTAGCACATGTTATCTCATATGAAAAGTGTGAGAGCATGTGTCTCAACCACATGAAGTGAGACAAAAACTAAAAATTCCCTAAGTGGAAACTTAACGAATGTGAATGAATCAACTTAGAAAGAGTGATATGCTAACTAGTTCGATAATGGCCCTATTTAAACTAACACCCTCCTCCATTAAGTGCAATTTAGGGAGGATAAATACAATAATGATGGGTCCCAACTATTAGGCCATATTAGGTACCCATGTATAAATTTCTCATAAATGAAGTGAAGGAGAAAAACTCATAGGAAATAATCCCTCTCTAAAAGAAAAATGATACAATGAAAATGTAAAAGTGAAGAAGATAGAAGATAAAAGGACTTATCATGACCTACCAAGTACTACTTCTATCATAGTGTACAATAAATGTTCCCCCCATAAGAGAGAAAATAGAAAATTTCTATGTGAGCCACCAAAAGATGAGAAGGAAATAACTCCATGCAAAGAAATTCTCCCTCCCAAAACTTAGATGATAAGAGAAACCATGCAAGCTCCCCTTAAAATGTGCCTTGTAGTGTTTGTAGATGCTCAACACTAGATGTTGAAGATGATCCATGAATGTTGAACACCATTTCTCCCCTTGGGAAGAAACAACACCACAAAGACATGCAAGATGACTTCCCATTCCAGATAGGAGTATGTAGGAAGTAAGATAAATCTCTCTAAATTTTGCATGTGATTCAAAGACATGTATGATTTCTTCAAATATTTCTCAAATACATCATTTTAAAGCTAATGTAGAATAGGATCCAAATATGTCTATGTGGGGATAACAACATTGATGTGGCTATCATCAAATAGAAGACGAATTTCCTCGATAGTTTCTTCCAAATTTGTAATGTGGGAATCTATAAATAAGGATGATATATTTGGTAGAAATGCATCCCAATGTGGAAAATATGGTAAACTAATATCAATGTCCTAGTGCATAGAATCGCTATAATCTATGGAGATATCAACACTAGATTCAAATTCATTAATAGGTGATGTATGAGATGAGACCATATTCCTTCCCAAATAAGTTTGATGTCTTACAAGATACCAAAGTGAGACCATATGATGTTTTCGCATGTGGTGGAACTAGATGATCAAGTAAATGAATAACATGATGAAGAAAAAAAATATCTATTTCATCAATTTGACAATGAATACTATCTTTTCTTGTATGCCTTAAACTCTTTAAAATGATTGAAGACTTGTGATTTACTTCTAAGGAAAAATACCCATGTCCTTATTTTGTAATCATCAATTAAAGAAACATAATATAAAAAATTTGAAATTGAAGAAATATTTATAGGATCAAGTACATCAAAATAGATTAAATCCAACACTCCAAAATATTTATGAGAACTAGAGTAAAATTGGACATGATTTTGTTTTTCATATATGCAATGCTCACACAAATCAAATTCACAATTACAATCATTTAACCCCTCAACAAGGTTTTTATTTTTTAAGGTTCTTAAACCCTTCTCACATATATGACCCATCCTTTGGTGCCATAATATTCTTTTCTCTATTGAAAACTTAATCTCCAAAGCATGAGCACTCTTAAGTACCCAAAAAGCACGACCATCAAAAGTAGACATGATGCACCTTTTTGTTGTTGGTTCTAATGGTGAGATGAAGATTTTGTAGATCTTTTCACTATAATAATTTAAGTACTATTACACTAAATTGTGCATATATTTAGTTAAAGTTGAGTGCCAATCCAAACATCCCTAACAAGAACCATAGCTCCTCTAACCATCTTGCATCCTCCACTCAAGAAAAAAACCTGCACATCTGCATCATTAAGTTTACCTATAAAAAGTAGGCTTCGTGCCAAACCTGGTATATGTAGTATAACATTGATCCCCTACTCTTGTCCATCAAGGAATCAAATCAAAACTCTAACATGACGAACAATCTTCAAATGAGAATTATCTCCTAGGTACACCTTCTTGCCATCATATTCTTCATATTTTATAAACCAACTTTAATGTGAGGTCATGTGGAAAGATACACTAGAGTCTATTAAACAAACCTTTTATGCATGAGTAGCCAAGGCACGAAAAAAGCATCACCTTCATCCTGGATCTCTTAGACTCATCATTAGAATATTCCTCTTATCCTCATAATCTCTTCTTAGATGTCTAGTCTTACCACAGTACCAACATTTTGACTTGAACTTACTAGGAGATTTGGACATTTGACTTATCTTTCTTCTTGTCCTTCTTCTTTCCTTTTTCTTTAGATCTTCCATAAACTGTTACGACCTCCTTAGAATGCTTAGAACTCTTCCTTCTCATTTGTTCTAAAATAAAATATGAAACCACTTTGTCCATCTTGAACTTGGTAGTAGTGCTCCCAATGGTCATAAGAAGGTGGTCCCATGAATTTGGCAAAGAACACAACTAATTCACATTGATTCTCCTCCATTTTCACTCACATGGAGTGCAAGTAGGTCAATATCATATTGAAGGAATTTAGATGTTTGGCCATAGACCCACCATCCTCCATATTGAGGGTGTATAACTTATTTCTTAGGAAAAGCTTATTCAATAGGGACTTAACTTGATAAATTTCTCCAAGCTTCATCCAAATGTTTTTTTGTGGTAGACTCTTCATGCACAGTCAACACACTAAATAAGCCAACTCAAGTCTAATAAGACCCTTTTCGTTTCTATCCATTTGTTCCAATATTCTTGTAATGTAGTTGTAGGTTTGGATCCAAATATACTACAGGCCCATAAATCTTGATATATGAACACATCCTCCATATTGACCTTCCACAACTCAAAGTTTGTGCTTGAGAATTTCTCCATCTTTATCCTTGAAGTGCTTTCCATCTCTTCCTACAATAAGATTAAAACCCTTTTTGTGTAAGCTCCCACTCAAATGAATATTAGTATAAAAATTCCTTTACCCAACACTTGGAATATGAGGTGATCATGTTGTAATACTAAATAAAAGGAAGTAGGGTATGTGGAAACACTTTCTACACTAATATTATTAGGAGAGTATTGTGTAATTTTTTATCTTTTAATAATTATTAAAAGTAGAAACACATTTAAATAGTATATAAATAATAAATACCATAACACAAGTTTATGTGGAGAAAACCCTTTGAAGAGAAAAACCCCACACACCAAAGCAACTCAATCTATTATTCAGTAAATCATGATTATAATACACTTTTAAAGCAATCTTTCACAGTATTACCAACAATAAGATATCTAAAATAATTCTTACGACTTAAACAATATCTACAAAACTATACACACAGCCTCCATCTTGAAAGCACCTAATATAGAGCAGATATAAAACTTGAAACTGTCAAATGGTAATTAAAAACCCATGAGCTAAAACCACCCAAAAGTGGTGCCCAAAATTTCTCCCAATCAAATATGCACTATGATGTGTCATAATATGCATCATAAGTTGGTCAAGAGGTGTAACTCCCCCTTACAACTCTTTTATGCATCCAACAACTTTTTGCATTTCCTACACAAACTTCAAGAGATCATAACTTTTTTATCGACCCTTTTTTTCTTTTTAAATTGAATTAATTGAAGAGATGTATGCAATGGTCACCCCTGTAGGTGGTGCTAATTAACCTTCTTTGTTTTTTTGGATGGAAACTAAGCTTATAACCCAAAAAATGAGTTTTTCCATTTTATACTTGAAAATCACACCTTTTGTAATATTTACATTAGAAGCAAGGTTGAGACACATTTCCTAACACACAAGATTACAAACTGTAGATACTTGAAATCGTCTTACTCTACAAAGTAATATTTTAACACTAAATATCATCTTTCCCTAATGATTAAATAATGTTTAATTATTTAATTATTACCTAATGTCATATTTCCACTATTAATTAAATAATTTTATGTTATTTAATTAATTCACTTTATCAATAATCTTTTTGATTAATTAAATAAACCCCAATTATTTAATTATATCTTTAATTCCCTATTCTATCCTGGTTAATTAAATAAATCTTGTTTATTTAATTACATCTTTAATTATCTTATTCCTCTAAATTAATTAAATAATTATTATTAGTTATTTAATTAGCATTCACCCACTTTCTAAATTAATTAATTACTTTAAGTATTTAATTATCCCCTCTCTAAGTTAAATAATTACTTTAATTATTTAATTCTCCACATTCACACTTTCAAAATTACATAATTATTTTAATTATTTAATTATCCTATTTATTCTCAACATTATCCACCTCCTCAAATATAAAAAAAATAAATATTTATTTATCTAATTCTCACTTGCACATTCCTCAAATAATTAATTCATTTAATTAATTATTATCTCATGCATATCCACCTCATTCATAATGGACACTCTCTTCTAGTCGACTTGATAATCAATGTCAATCCACTGATCAATCAAATCGGTACACTCCCACTCAGTGAGAGTTAACAAAGCAATCAAATCCCTCAACTGATCAATCAATTCTCCATGCAAATAGTTAACTAAAATCCTGTAGCCAGTTGCATTTAGTTAACTTGTTCATCAATTCCTCTCAAGGATTCATAACCCTTGATCTTGATCATCCACCTCTTAATCTTGATCATTCATTTAAAACAAACTTTTCTATAAAATCAACCCTTATTCCTCTTTGAAGGCTAACCACGAATCTTTGGTGTTTTGCATTTGTTCATCTTATTCATTTGTATTGAGCTTGAAGCAAAGTAGTACACACATAACTAAGAGCAAAGCAAGACAACAAAGAACAATGGAGGAAAAACATCATTGACACATTGGAAGGTAATTTCATGGCTTTATTATTTTGATTTCATTATGTTATTTGTACTTCATTGGTTTAATTGGATTGAGTTTGATATTGAATTACAGTTTAGTGGTTATTGTATTTAGCTCATTACCCTTATTATGATAAACCTTATTTTCCATTCGACAAAAACTATTTTATTTTTTATTCTTCCTCTATTTGAAATGATCCACTAAATATATCTTTACTTGAAACCCTTCTCAATTTAAATGACACAAGGGAAGACTCCTAGCTTTTAGGGTTCACCTCTTCATGGTGTTGTTTCAACTTAAAAGATGGTGTTTTTGATAACTTTTCCTCAATTAATGAGATTTTATTAAGTACCATAATATTCTCCCATACTTCTATAATTTCCTTAATTATGTCAATGGTTAGGTCATTGAACACATCCTTTAATTACTCTTTCTCTATATATGTCTCTATTTCTTGTAATTTTGAGTTTTTCATTGTCTTTTATCTTTGTAATCCCACACGTTTGCTTAACACTGTTTTATTATTTTATTCTAGAATAGAAAGGTTTTAGTTTTTAGTTTGGATTTAGTAAATTTTCAAACCCATTATTAATAATTACTAGTATTTATTAGATTTGGTTCCATGTATGGTTGTCAAGTCAAAATTTCAAGTGGCAAAGTATCCTTTCTTCCATGTCATGGCTAAGCACTATAGATTCGAAGACCTTCTTTTAAAGAATGCTAGAATTCATCATATCCCTACATCTAATCTATTAATTTGGTCAAATATTCATTTTCTTTATTGATATGGGTACTTAATTGCTTGTTTGTTTTGTTGCTAATGAGTAGTGCAACAATTAGTTGTCCCTTTGTTATTGGAATCTCGACACTATTCACATTCATAATACTTTCACAATTCTCAAAATTCTCTACATTCCCAAAAGTATCACCATTCTCAAAATCACCCCTATTGGCATGCTTCTACTTAATTTCCCTATCCTTCTCCATTATCATCTTGGTCTCCATAATTTATCTTGCTCTCTTATTATTTGTTTTTTTGAATGGCTATTTTTTATTTGGAATTTTATTAATCCTTTTATTTATCCCTAATGTCTCAATCTAGACATATTTTTAGCAATCATATCTCTTTGAGATATTTTCCAAGATCCCCCATTTTCATTCATTGTCCCTTAAGTGCCTAACCCATCTCATAAGATACAAGCTAATGTATCTCAATGCAAAAAATCAAATATGTTTTATTTTTATTTGTAATATTTTATTATTAAAACCTTTCTTATCACAAAGTTTTTCTTCTAAGTTATATCCTTCCCTTACCACTTACCAAGGTCTTGCTAATAGACCAAAATATTGGGAAAAGAGGAGGGACATATCAAATTTATTTTGATACTCTTGAAATTTGTATTTATATCCTAGTACAGAGGATGAGAGAAGGATTAGAACCTATACGGTGAATTAAATAGTAGTGCAATGGAGTATTGAACACATAAGTTAAAATATACACATATGTATTCATCTTAAACACATAAAACCTATTGTTAATCATCACATATCAGTTATATCAATTTATAGCATACAATTATCAATATCTAAATGTATCTTCAGTTTTATACAATATCATTTTTAATTACGTGTAATTTCTTGTATTTTGCTTCCTTATTCTTACATGTATACTTATTTTCTCATATAGTCTTAATATTACTATTACTACTCTTTGTTTTACATATCATATATGTGGTGCATATATATACATTATTACACATAGGGACGTATCCCTCTTTTCTGGTGTGCCTCTTTAGTCTTGCCATAGGTTAATTGTATATGTTGCACTTGTCTTTTAGTGACTTATCTTCTTACTTCCTTCTTCAGATATGTTTTGATTATTTCCAACCTTTGGTGCCTTTGTGGGTTTTCATCATTGGCCTCCATTAGGCCACCCTTTGGGGCTTTTAGCCTAATGGGAGTGGCATGAATCTATCCTACCAATATTCTATTGTAGTCTCCAATAAGTGTTATATGGTAAATATTGTACCAAAAATATTATTGGTGCAATATCTATTTACTAGATTTGAGGCATCTCACCTTCCTCATTGTGTTATAATTTCCTATCCCTTTATATTAGATGGTACCATGATTTCCCCGTGTCATTTCATTTACATGCTTGATTAGGTTCCTAAAGCTATCCTACTACATTGGGGGCATCATGCACTCCCTCATCCTCTTATGCGTGCTTGCATGTCTTATCATGTACTAAGAGTAACATTGGGAAAAATATATTTTTCCCTTTACCAATTATAGTACAAATTTGGGGCCATTTCCACCTCACAATTTTCCCATATTGGAGCTAACTTCATACCTTGTTGCTTATCTCTATTCCATATGCTTCCATAGCTATCCTACCATATTTCTTGCTTGATACATGACACACTCATGACATTGATCTACTATACATGATACATGTGCTTTATGATTAGCACACAATTACATTTAGATACTTTATCCTCTCCTCCAATTCCTTGCAACTAATTAATGCAACCAATTGAAGGGGGCATATCTTGTCACTAATACTCCTTTATTGAGCTTGTAAAGAGTTGTTGATACTTCAATGTAATTTTTTGTTAATATATCTAGATGAATCTTTATTAAGATATGGCATGTCACACCACCTTACATTCACCACACTACATAGAGGAGCATTACCTCACCATTTTTTGTATAGGTGGAATTTCCTAATTTGATTTTTCATATTCTTAAATAGTTAAAGAAAGTTTATAATTTTATTTTTCATATATCTTTATCCTCTCATATAGTCTTAATGTTACTATTACTACTCTCCGTTTTACATATCATACATGTGGTGCATATATATACACTATTACACATAGGGACATATCCCTTTTTTGGTGTGCCTCTTTAGTCTTGCTATAGGTGGATTGTGTGTGTTGCACTTATATTTTAGTGACTTATCCTCTTACTTCCTTCTTGGGATGTGTTTTGGTTGTCTCCAACCTTTGGTGCCTTTGTGGGTTTTCATCATTGGCCTCCATTAGGCCACCCTTTGGGGCTTTCAACCTAATGGGAGTGGCATGAATCTATCATACCAATATTATGTTGTAGTCTCCAATAAGTGTTATATGGTAAATATTGTACCACAAATATTATTGGTGTAATATGAATTTACTAGATTTGAGGTATCTCACCTTCCTCATTGTGCTATAATTTCCTATCCCTTTACTCTAGATGGTACCATGATTTCCCCATGTCATTTCATTTACATGCTTGATTAGGTTCCTAAAGCTATCCTACCACATCGGGGGCATCATGCACTCCCTTATCCTCTTATGTGTGCTTGCATGTCTTATCATGTACTAAAGTAACATTGGGAAAAGTATATTTTTCCCTTTACCAATTATAGTACAATTTTGGGGCCATTTCCATCTCACAATTTTCCCATATTGGAGATAACTTCATACCTAATTCCTTATCTATATTCCATAAGCTTTCATAGCTATCCTACCATATTTCTTACTTGATACATGACACACTTGTGTCATTGATCTACTATACATGATACATGTGCTTTGTGATTGGCATACTATTACATTTAGATACTTTATCCTCTCCTCCAATTCCTTGCAATTAATGGATGCAACCAATTGACGGGGGCATATATTGTCACTAACACTCCTTTATTGAGCTTGCGAAGAGTTATTGATACCTCAATGTATTTTTTTATTAATCTGTCTAGATGAATCTTTATTAAGCTATACCATGTCACACCACCTTGCATTCACCACACTACATGGATCATTACCTCGCCATTTTTTTGTACAGGTGGAAGTTCCTAATTTGATTTTTCATATTCTTAAATAGTTAAAGCAAGTTTATAATTTACGTTTAATTCACCTATGAGATGAAAGCTAATCATTGTATATATTTCTATGTTTTGGAGGTTTCTATGGAGCACACATTTAAATAATCAGCACATGCAAAGATTTCTAGTTGGGTCTATTACTTTACATGGACCCCAATATCTTTTATATGTATAAATATTTACTTTACATGCATGTTTGTGAGTGTTATTTTACATTGAAGTACGTGTTCATTTAGGATTCACATGTACCTCAAAGTGGAGATAAAATGTGATGGTGAAATTTGCACACCTATGTTGATTCTCAGTTAGCTTTAGGCCCATTTTTAGAGTGTCTTACTATAATTACGTTGGTGACATATGGCATGCTCATGTGCTAAGTTTGACTCCTTCCCCAATCCTTTTCCACTCTCATTTACTCTCACTTTTCCATATTCCCACATGTTTGACATGTCTCCACCTTATTTGTATTGATTCCCACATGTTCACATCATTATTAGGCATACTCACCATAAACCTAAGCTTAACCTCAAAAAAAATCTTCCCTTATCCTAGATCATTTTTGCAATGTGAATGATTGATCTCTCATGGCATGGATTTCAATTGAAATTTAAAATTCAAACTATTGACTCTACACTCTCCTCATAAGCATTGAAAGCTAACTTGGTACGCACTTGTGTGATGATTTGTTATGTATTGGTATTTAAAAACATTCATTTGAGCATTAATTCATCAACTATTCTTCTTTCAAAATCCCACAGCACTAAGGAGCATTCATATGAACACTTTGACTTAGAGCAGTAAATATATTAATATTTTATGACAAGAAACATCTAGATTACTTGCATGCATTCCTATTATCTACCAACATTGGTCATGATCATAAATTTATTCCAATAGAAAGGAAATCAACTTGGGATAACTTAGGCCTTGAGATCCAATAATTTCTCCAAGATATTTTTAAATACTAGTTCTTGACCATTTACATATAGAAAAATATTATATTGAACTAGGTGGAAAAGTGCACAATATTCCAAAATGTATCCATGCATCATAGATTGGATCCACATGACTTGAAATAAATCTAACGACCTTGACGAAATTATGGGTTTGCATAGATTTCTAGATATTTTGCATATTGGGAACATATATTTTTGTATTAAATGATTGAGCTTTGTGTATCGAGCTTCCAAATTTTAACCAGTAAACACAATTAATACATTAAGAAAAGAAAAAGGTTGTCTAACTAACTAACTAACATGTATCTTTTAAATAAACACACACACAAACACATTTAAAATCCATAACTAAATACTTACGATTCACAATTTAGGTAAATAGATACTTTACATTACTAACTTTCATGAAATAATCATAATTCATGTTTGAAGATAGTACAATGAAATATAGTTCAACATAAGGATTGCTATCCTATAC
>VDFB02251638.1:0-87211 GCA_007258455.2 Sequoia sempervirens | reverse complement strand
ATAATGATGTTAGGTATTCACTTCTTTAGTCTCAGTGTTACCTTCAATAGTTTCATTGATGACTTCTTCATTTGTGATGAGCTTTTGATGAGTTTTCTTATGGAACTTTATTAAGGATATTTTTTTCATTTGTTTGGGGTGATCTCTTCTACCAAACTTTATTTGGTTTTCTTCAATAGTTTCATTGATGACTTCTTCATTTGTGATGAGCTTTTGATGAGTTTTCTTATGGAACTTTATTAAGGATATTTGGTTTTCTGAATGTTGAACAGTTGAATAATGGAACATTTAGTGTCAAAGGCTTCATTCATAGTTTCACTATTCTTAGAACATTCTTTGGTAACTATTCTTTGAGAATATGATCTTATTCAATAAAGGTTTGAGGCCTTAAGTTTTTGGGAAGGGATCTAGTCATTTTGTTTATACCATTTAGTAGAACCATAATTTGATCATTTTTTTCAGATTCTTAGACTGAAAAGGTTTATGAATATGATTTCTTATTTGTCTCAAAATGTCAGCAAAGACATCATTTTTCTTGGAGGTTCTCTATCAGCATACCAACCTAACACTCATCACAAATAGTCACCTATTTATCTATATCTTTTCTAATAGTCTTCCAGTGTAAATATTGGTTTTGCTTCTGCCACTTTCAAGCTAGTCATTCTAATTTGACAGGATTGTTATTGGGTATATTTGCAATATTTGTAATACAGAATGTCTGCTAAGTGACGTACAGGATCAATGATTTGTAAACCTTGGACTGCATATGCTACAAAGTACTGTGCATGAGTGGAATACCAGTCTAGTACATAATTATGCCATTTGACAAGGTTTGGTTGGTAGGTTTAGGTAAATTGCTGGTCAAATTCTAGATGAGAAGAAGAATGTGACCACATATGAAGTATCTCAGATGCTTGATAGGTTCCATGTCAAGAGGACTCGTCTTTATCCTTTCTTCTGACCAAAGGGTCCCAGGTTAATGACTTGGGGTTTGCTGATGTTTTATTTTTTTCCTGGTTGGTTGTGTTGTTGGGGTTTCATGAATAATAGTGTTAATGTTATGACAGCTTTGGGTTCATCCTTCCAGCCACGAGTGAAGACATAAATAAATGTAGCCTATCGGCTATTTATTTATATGAGTCATTTATTAAAGATGGGTGCTTCTCTTGGCAACATTATAATTTCTCTTGAGGCCAACTTTTCCTAAATTATATTTATTATTTGTAATTATTATTATTTTGTAACTTGGCCGACCTTGTATATGAAGAGGTGCGACCTCTCTCATTTGTATATATACTAGGTCACCTTCCTCTATTTGTCATCAAGAAAAGTTCGACTCTTCTCCCTTCATACAAGTGAGAATTCTTCAAGAGAAAAGGTGCGAATTCTTCAAGGAGCAGATTGCAAGTTCCTTCAAGTGCAGATCTGAGTTCAAGAGGAAGAACAGAGTGTTATCTGTTATTGTTGCCATTGCTGGTGCTGAATATTGGCCTTGTGATTGGCCTCATTGTAAAAGGAATTGTTGCCTTTGTTATATATAAAAGAGATATACTCATTGCTGGTTTTTTCTCCCTCAAGAGGAGGGTTTTCCCAGGGTATCTGCTGTGTTATTGTCTGATTTTGAATTAATTTTCTGTGCATGTTAATCTGATCATTAAAATCAATAAATAGAACCACTACATTTATGCTAGGTAAATCATTCCTGCTATATTTGCTTATAGCATGACCTGACCACCTTTCTTTTACCTTATTTGATAGTTTTAGAAATTGAATAATGTTGTAACTCTTTTTTGTTATCAACTTTACAATTCTAACTGAATGGCAACTGGAAAAGAAAAAATGGGATGCAATTCAGAGTATACCTGACAATGAGAATATATTTTCTATAATTGAAACTGCATAAAAATGAAGATGAAAGTTGCCATGTGTTTACTACTTAGATAAATCATTTTAAATATTGTTGCATCATTTAACATTGAATGCTTTAAAAAGTGAACTAACCATCAACATGACTTGAGCTTTGAGTGAGCCAGGTCGCAGTCATCTCTTACACAATGCTAGAATCTAAAGTTTTACTTCGTGAAATCAACTTTGTAGATGTTTGCTCATCAATTCCTCAATTTGTCTGTGTTTATACATTATAAGGTTTGTCCTTTAATTTGTGGTTATATGACTAAATAATAATTTTGGTATTTTTGTGTTCTCCCCTTATTCTTTATGTAGTGCATTAAAGTAAATGCTCTGCTCTATATAATTTATTTCCCTCTCGCCAATGTGTTTATTAATGTTAGCAGATTTTGTAGGTAAGCCTACATTTCCTGATTCATAATCTATTCAAAATTTTAGGATTGCCTTATCAATATACATTCCATTAGCAAAATTAGATAGAAACATGTTCTGCATTAGTTGAGGAATACATTTTGTTTTCTTGACATTTACATGCAAATTCAATGTCTTCTTAAATAGCTAATATTGCTGGAGGGTGAGATCCTCCTTTTTTGTAATTGTATATTGAGTTTAGGCCTAGAGCCCATCCCAATTCGATTAATTTCTTATTGGAGCATATTAATTAGTTTTAGATACATTCGAGTACTTGAGAAAGTAAAGCACTATGCACATGAGCAGTTAAGGAAAAATATTTTCCCTTTATTGAATTTAGAACTTGCCTATTATTACTTTATGCAGCATCTCATCAAGAATGAACTGTTTATTAGATATTTCCTTAAAGGTCTTCTTCTTAATAACATAGTAAGCAAGGATTACTTTTGATGCATGTTTGATTTGTTAATGTTTAAGATCATGATCATGAATTTGAAATAAATTAGAACCTTGACAAAACCTCTAAAAGAGTCCATTGACAGTGTGTGTCTGATTATATAGTTCGGGAAGGACTTCCTTATCAAATCTTCTACCTACATATCATGCAACTATTTTTTCCTTGAAACTTAGAGTGCATATCTTCTTCTAATGATCAACAGGGGAATTTGTTTTTGCTATCTGTTTCATCAGGTATTGAATTTCTTATGTGAGTTGGAATTGTTGAAGCTTCTATTGAGCGTGCATCTAAACATTTTAGATGTTCTTTTCTATTTTGTGAGTGATTTTTGGTTTGAATGGGGAGAGTACATCTTATGTAGGTTTAATTTTCAGGTTGAAGGAGATGGAATGATAGTGCTAGCCACAACTATTTAGGTAATGAAGTTGGAATATTTCTTGGAGGAGGACCAGGATCAAAATATTTCAAAAAATGCTGGGGGATGCTCTTCTTTGACTGATCAGACAAAGTTTTCAGCTATGGAAGATCTGCCAAGTAGTGACAGTGATCATGAAGCGGAAGATGTTACAGGTGATTTCCTAAGTGGGAAACCAAATTTCTAGTTATAATTTGCATTCAACCTGCTGGTGTTCTATTTAAGTTGTATGTGCATGAATCCTAAAATGACACGATATGTTGAAATGTTATATATAACGTTTAAAAGTTAGCAACTGTTGCGTGTGACATATATGTGATTAGTAGGTAAGTTTGATGATGGATGTCATGGAAGTTCTGTACTTGTTACTATATTATTTGGATTGTTTTAAAGTTTGCAGTCCTTGCTTTTAGGTGTACCAAAACATGCTATAAGATCTTTCTTTAGATGGTTCAATGGAATCAATTCCATTGGTTAAAGTACAAGTCTTTCGTGTTGAATTCACTCATATTTGCTATGGAACATGGAAGTATTACTGTAATGCATTGCATAATTGAAATATTGAGTTTGGGCGTTGACTTTATTATTGAACTACCTTGGAAGGTATGGATGAGGTGGAGTATGTGAGTGATTGATTTACTTATTCACAACGCTCAAGAGGCTTATGCAATGAAATATATCCTTCATTTTCTTCCTTAAAAGGTAGAAGTTAAGATCACTTAACTCAAAATTGGGTGTTAAGCCTAGCCTACCTCTCCTTTTAAAGACTACTTAGGATGGGGAAAGACACGAGGAGTAGTGAATGTGCCTTGTTGGTTGAATTCTATCTACAACCATGATTTTTCTAGAGACTCAAAGGCAACATTTAGAAAAATTAGGTATTGTCCCAGGGAAATTGGTGGAAGATTGAGGACATCTTTCATCTTGTCCCCTCTTTATCAATGACATCTCTTGTAAGAAAGATAGATAGAAGAAGACTTTTTGTAGCTCCTTCCCACCACTAGTGATCAGTAAACTATGATGGAGATTCCATACAATAGTTCATCAACAACAGATCTTATTGAAGAACATGAACGATTAGGATTCTCAAGTCCCATTAACCTACTTTTGCTCATCTGTTGATAGTAATTGATATCTTTCTTTCTTTCTAAGCAATGTATTAATTATCTCAGAATTTGCAAAGAAATGAGAGTAAGCAATCACCACAATTGAAGGCAACAGACATTTACCTTGGAGAACCCAAAATTTGGGAGAAAACTTTAGCAAAATGTGAGCAAAATTACCCACTTAATCACTATCTTCAATGGCAATACAAAACTTAGGCCTCTTAGGCACACAACTAACCTGAATTTAAAAATTTATTTGGTCCCTAAAATCTCTTGCAAAATTCCTAAACACTATACTATTTTGAAAATTGGCTAAACACAATCTAATGGAACTATGGACTCTCTTGAATTCACTTTTAATTCTGATTCCATGGCTTCCCATTGCCTAATTTGGGCTTAACTATTTCTTTTTGCTTTATAGTCAAGATTAGACCTTGAAATGTCGAAGGAAGTTGAATAGTTGAGGAAATTGGAATGCCATGAGCAGTTTTTTGTTTCTTATTTCTTGTCATCAATAGGCGGTTATGAAACCACTGCATCAATTGGAAAATAATTGCTTCTCTTTCGTAAGAAACCACTACTTATTTGGATGAAATCACCTTGGTGGCTATGAAACCATTGCTTGGTTAAAACTGATGGTTTCACAAAAAAGCCAAAAACACTACTCTTCCTCAGCTTTTTTGTTTGGCAATGTTTGCTTTGAGATATACCATCTTGAACATTCTCTAGCATCCAAGTATTAGACTCTATCTAGAAACCAAAAGTGTTTTCTTGAGTTGAACCTTGTTGCCATGAAATTTAATTGGTCCATATATGGATCACACCTCCCCAATGTAGAGGCTTTGGGTACGTAAAATCTATGAAGACTTTGAGTGGGAAGGATGCTCATTGGATGACATGACTCCGTTTCACCTTGCACCACTTTGACCAAGATTTGGAGAACCTTTATCTCCAACAGTCCAGATAATTTGTTAATGTCAAAGAGCTTGAGCTTAAAGGAACTTGATCAATATTCTTTCACTCCATGTCAGAGTGAACGATCATGGTGCTTTCTCTCAACATCCTTTCCACATAAGATTTAGGGCCCTAGGTTGCTTGTTCTTGCCTTTGTAAGCAGACGACATAAAGCTATGTGCACCTTTGATCAAGTGGCATTTTTTTTCCCTTTGGCAATAAACAATTTTACTATCTTACATTTAGGGGCTGCCAAACAAAACAACATACACATTGAAAGGCATAACATCCACTAAGACTTCATCAACAAACTTGGAGTTTATGGCAAATTTAAATCTATCTCACAAGCAAATCAACATGTTCTTTGATCCAAACCAAGCATAAGGCTTTTGTCCACCTTTGATCAACTGATATTTGTTTGCCCTTTGGCAATAAACAACTTTCTTGTCTTACATGTAGGGGCTGCCAAACAAAACATCATACACATCCAAAGGTACAACATCCACTAACACTTCATCAACAAACTTGGAGTTAATAGCAAATTTCAATCTACCTCACAAGCAAATCGGCACCTTCTTTGATCCAACCCAAAGCATAGGCTTGGGGTGTTGATAAGTTTCTAGACCAAGTTTCCCAACCAAATCTTGAGATATAAGCAGTGTTCCATGGGGATGCTCCCCCTCAAAAATCTAGCCATTTTAGGGATAGGGACATCCTTAGGATTCGGGGACTTTGGGGAAATGTCAACCTCCTGTTTGGCTGCCACCACTGCTTGTCAAGGGGTGTTTTTGGGATATCTACCTCAAAGAGAGGATGTTTTGGGATGTGCCCTTGTTTTGGGGACTGCAAGGAGATGCCAGGATGTTCTCAAGACCCTCAAGGGACTTGTTGGCATCCCTCAAATGTACTAGAAACTCCCAGCCATCCCCTATGTCAAACAGCTGGAAAATGATTTTTTAAAGAAAATCAGGCATTTAAAAAAAATATTTGGGCCACTAACTCTAATCCTAATGTTTATGGACCCCACCCACACCCTAAGCACTCATAAAAAGCAATAAATTAAAATCCCAGCATCACTTCATATCAATATCAAGTTTCAATAGCATTGAGCAAGGCTGCAAGTTACAACAGCAAGAGTGAGCAACAACAAGAGTGAGAGCATTAGGATAGGAAAAGTGAGAGCAACAACAAGAGTGAGAGCATTAACCAAGCTTTCATTGGTTGGGTGCAAAAATGGCATGCACCATGAAGGTTTCTGTGGTTTTGAAGGCCTTAATTTGGGCTGCCCCTGGACCTCCATTAGGGGTGATGCCCCTCAATACCATTGGGGGCTTTGTCTCTATATTTCCACTGTCCCTAAATCTAGGACCTTGTTCTTTGCGTCCTTGTGTCCCCTTGTCCCAAGACTCCGTGGAACACAGGATACGAGGTTAGCTTGTGACAAGCATAATTTTTTAAATAAATGTGCGCTAAATTTAACATTCTTGACTTGTATCTTAATGTGAAACAATTCTTATTGCTCCCTTTCTTCATGCGCCAACAAATTAAAATTAACCATCTTTAAATTTCAAGTCAGTCTAGAATCCAACTTCTGGACTACATTCAACTTCTTTGATCTTACCCTCATCGTTTATCATAGGCATAGAGGTCTTTTTATCTTTCATTCCTTTCTGAGAAGGGCACTGCTTCAGATGTAGCTTCCAACAAGATGAACTCATATGGCCATCCACATTGCAATGGTTTCAATGTTTAACAAATTTCTTCTTTGTGCTAGTAGCATTTGCCTTCATTGTCTTGGCCTTAGCTCCTTTAAGCATGTGCATATGCTTCATCAATGCCCATTGGTTTAGAGAGCAATACTGGCCTCCAAAGATGATTATGAAGGTTTCCAGTGTATTTCATCAATGCCTCCTTTTCTTGCACATTTTTTCCCATTTGAACAGTCCTTATGTGAAATTTACTAGTGTGCTTTTTTTGGATGCTTTTCCTCTCTTTTTGTTTAAAAAATTACCACTCCATACATTTTTCTTCTCTATGACAAATTGGGTAAAATTATTATTTATAACCCTTGAGGTAGTGAGCATGTGCATATGCGTCATCAATATCCACTGGTTTAGAGAGCAATATTGGCCTTTGGAGATGGCTATGAAGGTCTCCAATCTATTTCATCAATGCCTCCTTTTCTGGCACATCGTTTCCATTTGAATAGCCCTTATATGAAATTCACTAGTGTACTATTTCTTGGACACTTTGCTTGTCTTTCTGTTTCAAAAGATCCCTGTCCATACATTTTTCTTCTCTATGTCAAGTTGTCTAAAATTATTTTTTAATCAATGTCTTAAATTGATCCCATGGGATAATAGGAGCCTGCTTTCTTAAAAACATCAAATACAAGAGACTACCAAACCAAGTTAAAGCATACTTTGCTAATCTTATTCTAGCAGAGGAAATTTTTGTTCAAAAGTAAGTGAATGCATGTTACAGCAAACCACTAGTTGAGCCGACCAATGATCAAGGTTCTCTGTATCCATGTCCTTCAAATGATGAAATCTTAATCTTAGCTTTAGCCTTGAATTGAGTTGGTAGACTTGATTCACCATGTGAAGATTTTTCTTCTTCGTTGAAGTTGGCTTTCCCCTTGCTCTTGACACCTTCTAAAGAGCACATAATTCTCCATGAGAAACTCCACGATCAGTCTTATTGTCCCCATTGGTTTAGATATCCTTGCAACATCAACTTCTAGCTTGAGGAACCTTGCTACTACATCAAGGATTTCTGTTTCTCTTCCCATGCTTCTTAGTTCTCTTTTCCAACTATGGGAATCAATGTCTCTTCAATATGGCAACAACTCTTCTACTCTTGCTTTTGTTGGGAGCATGAACTTGCAAAATCATTCACAACAACTTTAAGGAAACAATTTGTTTTGATGCCAAACTTGATCCACAACTATGATACAGATTCTGTATGATAGCTCATCAACAACATATTTTAATTAAGAACATGAAAGACTAGAAATCTCTAAGCAACATATTAACTCAAAATTTGCAAGGAAATGAGAGTAAGCAATAACACAATTGAAGTGAACAATTTCAGGGAGAAAACTATATCAAAATGTGAGCCAATTACCTTGGGGAACACAAATTCAGGGAGAAAATATTGAAAAAAATGTGAGTCAAATTACTTACTATACAAATCTTAAGCCTCTTGGGCACACAACCAGCTTGAATCTAACTTATCCATTACCTAAGATCACTTGCAAACTCCCTAAAACACCTCACTTTTCTGAAAATAGCATGAATATAGTCTAATAGAACTGTGAACTCTCTTCAATCCACTCTACTTCCAATTACTAAGATCACTTGCAAACTCCCTAAAACACCTCACTTTTCTGAAAATAGCATGAATATAGTCTAATAGAACTGTGAACTCTCTTCAATCCACTCTACTTCCAATTACATGCCTTCCCATTGCCTAATTTGGGATTACAACATTTTATTTATGCTTTACAGTCAAGATCAGAATTCAAAAAGTCAAAGGAAGTTGAATAGTTGAGGAAATTGGAATGCCATGAGCCATTTTTTGTTACATAACAAAACTGCTACATTGATTATGAGACCACCACTTATCTGGACAAAATTGTATGGGAGTTCAAAATCACTGCCTGTCTAAAATTGACAGTTTTGCACATAAGCCATAAACATTGCTTTTCCTCAGTTTTCTCATCTTCCAAAGCCTGCTCTCTGATGTTCCATAACATTCTCTAGGATCCAAGTATTTGATGCTGTCCCATAACCTCTTTTTCCTTCATCAAAAGTGTTTTCTTGAGTTGCACCTCGTAGCCATGAAGTTTATCTGATCCTTTTATGGATCATCTAGTCCTAAACACTAAACATTGGCTTAAACCCCTCATGGTATTGTGAAACAAATTGTAACTAAAAAGCACAAATCTCCATTGCTTTTCCTCAGTTTTCTGTAATGTCCCCGGCCCTACTTTGCCCTAGAATTCGCTCATTGATTAGGGTTTTGGGTTTTTTTTTAGGCACGCACCACTTCCTCAGGCCCTTCCTCTCGAGCAGGTTTTCAAACAGTTCCAAACACTCCAGAGTTATCTCTAGATATTATTATGCATTAGTATCTATGCTTGTTATGCTTTGTGCAAAGACAGTATTTAAGACTATGCCTAAATTGACAGATAGTATTGCTTAACGTATCATATTGATGCATGAAGTAGCACTGCTAGTGGATATTAGAACAAGCTTATGAAATAATGGTAACTCCACATAAGACTAGATCTATGCTAACCACTAAATGCATATAAATATGTAATTAAATTAATCTTACTTCTCTTATTATGATCTCATCCTATGTCTTCATATATCTCTCATTGCACTATCTTCTTATTCATCCCTTTCTCTTCTTGATATCTGCTCTTTAATCAGATATAAATTCTTCTGTTAGGCTGCTGCCTTCAAACTCAGAATATATATACCTTATTCATGTTCTGAAATATTAATTGCTTTGATATCCAATATGTATTTCTTATGCCCATTCCCTGATGGGGATTACAAACTGTTCTTGACTGAAAATGCTTTTCTGTCCTTTCTTCCTTTTTCATCCCCCCCCTTGAAAGTCCAAGTCTATTCGTTTAAATACCCCACGATTTGGTGGAGGATCACACCCTTTCCCAAATCGTGGGCTCCTTAGAATAGTCACGTCTCTTTTCTTGAGCGCTAACTTTGTCTATCTTAATATGCTAAATGCCTTTAATACTATTCGATCTGAATGATGACTCTTTGGATCGATGCTTTATTCATTGGTTTATTAAAGTGTAGTCACCATTAATATCATGTCATTTATTCTATTTTACACTAACACATAATATTATTTTTTCTATTTTATAATTATAATGATGTTTTTAGACTGGATTCATATATATATATAAATATATGAAGTATTATATTTTAGATTGCATTCATTTATATATATATGTATATACATACTTTAATATTTATTTGGTGTTTTTAATACTTAAATATAATAGCATTAAATCGTTATTTTTTTCTCATTTATTTGTCTTTCGAGGTGTTATAATTTCGGGGACATGACATTTTCTCATCTTCCAAAGCTAGCTCTGTGATGTTCCATACCATCCTAAACATTCTCTAGCATCCAAGTATTGACTCTGTGAAAGTGTTTTTTTGAGTTGCACCTTGTTGCCATGAAGTTTATCTGATCCTTTTGTGGATCAACTAGTCCTATACACTAAACATTGGCTTGAACCCCTCATGGTATTGTGAAACTGAAAAGACATTGACAACATATTGAAAAATATCAAATTATTAGATGAAACTGAAAATACATTGTATGAAGGGTTTCAATTTTTGATAGGAGGCTACGCTGGGTGTCAAGCATGGGACAACCATTGATACTCGTATTGCTCTCCTCATTTCTTTGATATTCCTATTTCTATCCATTGCTGAAATGTCTTTGTTTGATTGGTTTTGTTTGCATTGCTATTTTGGGGCTAGATAATGTAAAATAAGAAGGTGATACCAAAACCAAGTCTAGGTGTGTTCAAAGTTTTTCAGGTAATCCTAAGTGTTAGGGATTGTAAATTTTTGAAGGTAATAAGTGTTAGGATTTTATATATATATATATGTTTGTTATGTGTCATAAACTTATACAATGTTCCTAAATTTTATCCTTTTAATGTAAAATTTGGGCCTACGGCTTCTTAGATTTTAATTTTTTTGGCAAGGAAATGAGATACTTTACCATGAAATTCTCTCCAAACTCTTCTTACTCTGCTCTATAAACTGTGCTTTACTAGCCCTAACTTTTAAACTCTCAAGAACATGAGGAATAGTAATGAAAAAATTCCAATATAAAGATAATAAGGTGACGAAGTTGGAAAGCCAATGTAATGTCTCATTTTGAGATTGCCCTAAATCTTGCCCTAAATCTTGCCCTAGAATCACAAGCTTAATGTAGTTAGGGTTAT
The DNA here is from genome assembly GCA_007258455.2 of Sequoia sempervirens. Lineage (NCBI taxonomy): Eukaryota > Viridiplantae > Streptophyta > Pinopsida > Cupressales > Cupressaceae > Sequoia > Sequoia sempervirens. Next base: position 75,959 of record VDFB02251638.1, on the reverse strand, counting down.
AACTTGCCACTTACATGCTTCAAACAAGATAAATCTTGGCTTTAGGTCCAGCATATCATGTTAGATAATATTGGAAATATAATTCATGTGATCAGAACATAATAATTGCCTTATCTATTTAAAATACATAACTATTCCAAGACTATCTAAACTACCAATATCCATAATGCATAGTGGAAGTTTTAATCATAACAGACTTGGATGAGAAGCATGATAAGTCCGCCTAAAGCTATCCATCTAAGCCCAAGAGCACAAGTGTTCGACCAAGACTACCCATCCATTGGCCCCAAGGGTAGGAACGTCCAAACCATATCAGCATTAATCTTTTGGGGAAAAAATCGGCAAACCAAAAGTTCAGGATTTTTTGAAAAAATTGGATTTACAAAAAAATGCAAAAAATTGAAGAAAAACAGTCAGGAACTACTTTTTTTTAAAATTTAATGGCATTTCCATAGCATACAGACATTGAGAGCAAATAAAATATAGAGTTCAATCCATGAATTATAGAAAATAGATTTTCGTTGGTTATATTCATATCGCTGATTACATTGCACAAAACATACTACAACTGCATAAATATCAGATGGTGACAGTTGTCAAACTCAAAATGTCTATTACAATATAGTTTGTGACTTTGTACAAAGTCAACCTATAAACTAAGTACAAAGTTCCAAAAAAATCAATTGTAGCAAATGACGTGCTAGAGGGCAGAAGGTCCCGATGATGAAGCTCCTAGGTGAGAGACTGCCTGCGTAGCTCATTCAATTATATGAGGAGACATGTTGGCCTCCGCCATGATATCTACATCGTCAGGCTCAAGATCATAATATTCATCCTCAAGAACATCATCATTAGATGCAACAATCCACTCAGACTCGGGATCAATCTCGTCAAGGTCAATTGGGGCATCTTCCTCAATAGTTCCTGTTTTTGTCCATGTAGAAATTAGTCTTTGCTCTACAAGTGAAAAACACAATGACAACAATTGAAATTGATTGCAAGCGTATTAAAAGTCTCACCTTGAGCTTTCTTTAGCTTTAGGTGGAGGTTGTGGTGAACAAACACCAAGTCATTCATCCGTTTTTGTGTTAAGCGGTTGCGTTTCTTGGAATGTATGTGTTCAAAAACACTCCAATTATGCTCACAAGTGGATGAGCTGCATGGCTGGGTCAAAATGCGTATTGCCATCCACCTTAGATTTTTGCATTCGTGGCCAAAAAAATCCCACCATTGACCTTAAAGTTCAAAGAACATTACATGGAGATGAGTATCATGTAAGAATATCTTAAAATCTAAGACACATTTAATGATCATGTGACATGAAAAATCAAAAGATTATCAAAATTTTAGAGTCTACTTGGTTACCTTCCACGACAACCCTAGAAGAGAGAAAACCCCTTCGCTGAACTCTGACATAGCTTCGTGCAATTGTTCTTGGTCTGGAAACATTTTGTCCATGCACTTTAACAATCCTTGTGTGATCTCAGCTTCAATTTGTCTGAATGAAGAGTTGTAGAACAATGATGGATTGAGAAAGTATCCCGCAGCATGGAGAGGAGAGTGCATATGTCCATCCCATCTCCTATCTATTATGTCCCACAATGGCATATACCTATCCCTGTCATTTTCCAGCCTACCCCTCATCACCTCCTTGGCCCTATCCATGGCCTTATTCAAGTATCCCATGGGGGATTTATCCCCATCCACTAGTCTCAAGAATTTTATCAGAGGCTCCGAAAATGATACAACTTGTTCAGCTGCATTCCAAAAATCTGTACAATACATGTAATTTGCGACTGCCAAGCCATCTGTTTGATTCCCAAAGCCACACTCCGCCTACTCTCTTGAAACAAACATTCTTTTCAAATTCATTTTTTGTTGACAAAGAGTCTGTAGTGCAAGAAAATGTGTTGCGAATCTTGTCACCCTTGGATGAACTAGGTCCTTGCCTTCTGTGAAAGAGCGCATCATACTCAAAACCCTTGTGTGATTATAAATATATTTGGTAACAGAGTGAGCCTTGTGCAGTATCTCCTTAACCTATTCAATTTTCCCAATGTCCTCTAGGGTTAGATCAATGCAATGTGCTGCACATAGGGTAAAAAACATGGAGGGGTATTTTTTTGTTAGAAGTCTCCCTGCAACAACACAAGCAGCAGCATTGTTTGTAATAAATTGGACCACATTTTCTGGCCCCACTTCCATGACTATTGTGTCATACATATCGAACAATGCAGCTGCAAATTTCATTGTATGTGATGCATCCACAGATCTCAAAAAAACAGTGCCAAGATCAGAAGAGATAAGGAAGTTGATGAGGGTTCGGTTCCTTCTATTTGTCCATCCGTCTGACATAATGGTGCACCCACTATTAGCCCACTCTGATCGATGCTCTTTAAGAACATCTTTGACATCGTTTACTGCCTCATTGAGCATACTAGTCCTCAATGTTTGATAAGATGGGGCTCGAAACCTAGGACCTACAACTACAAGAGCATCCACCATAGCTTGCCAATATGGAGATCTAGCAACATGGAATGGCAAGCTTGAGGAGTACCAAAAATTCGCAATGGCCTTCTTCGCTTGATCGTGGACATTCTTCCTCCATCCCGTACTCTCCAAAGTGGTCTGTGATCCTGGTGTAGTACGAGGTTCGAAGAAAGCATCAATGTATCCTCCACTTGTGTTTGGGCCATGTGTTGTAGAAGAAGGTGTTGATCCGGATTCCGTAAAACCCCCCTGCCCACCATCCTCCTCATCCAAGTTATTCCTCCTCACACCTACAAAATTAGAACCTATTTCAACTCCGGTTCTTGCTTTTTTGGCCTTACCCTCAGTGGTACCATCAAGAGCTTGCTTTGCTTGGTATGTTACTTCTGGAGGGCATTTTTTGCAAATAATGGTGTTATTTCTTGGCTCCTTTGACAAATGCCGTTTGAAGAGATAAATTCCACCGTTGATGTCATTCAAACACCAATTGCATTTAACCTTCGTTGAACCCGATATTGGCGTGCAATATGTCTACGCAAAGTCTTTTACTCGTGGCATTATGACGTATCCTGCAAAAGCATTTTAATTTATGGTTCTATTTTAAAAAAATAATAAAACAAAATAAAAATAAAATGACTGCATTAAATGTTCATTGTTCAAAAAGTGCCTCTATACTAAGGGACAAACACATTAGGTTGGATGTTAGATTTATATTTACACGACATTCATGAAATGTGATTTGATAAAAAATTATGATAACAAAAGACATTTTCTAATATAAATATATATTCACTTATAATATTATAACTTAATATAACAATCAAAATCCTAATATCTATATAATCTAATTATTTATATATAATTATATATAAACATAGTACACATTTTTCATAAAGTCATTTCCCTGCACGATTCTAACACGGAAATCATAAAATATGAGATAAAGTATATTTGATAAAATACTAAGTAACATTGATCAATAAGCACCGAGCTAAGCAATTGCATTCAGAGAATAACCAGGAACCATCCGCCATCGTCTTATTCAAAAGTGGATATCTCCTCTAAATTAAAGCCATCCTCTTATTTTGGGATTTTATTGGAAAATATTTGTTACTGTTATAGTAATATTTGTTAAAAACTTAAAGCTAAGGTGGATGGCGGTGATATGCATTAAAGCCAATGCAGGAAAAATACCTCTAAATTAAAGACATTTAATATTGAAGTGGAAAATGTAGGAAAAAAACCTGGAATCCGAAATTTGTCTGAAACTACCATCTAAGAAAAATAAGCCGCCGCCATCTAAGAAAAACAAGCCGCCATTGCCAGAAAGAACCTGCGCGACAAATCTTTATAATTTTTGGCGTGTTTTTAGGATTTTCTTTTCCGCGGGATGGGACAGTAAATGTTCACAGGGTTTTTTCATGCATAAATTGCGATTAAAACGTGTTTAAACGGAGATTAAAAAGCCCTAAAAATTCGTTGAAAATTGGTCAACGTTTTTTTCAGTTAATCGGGGAAAAAACGCCAGAGGTGCTAATCCAATAAAAAACGCGATTAATCATGATTTTTTGCAGACTTATTCTTCACAGGTCCAAATCAAGACTATTCCACCCTTGGGGTGGGCTACTTAGTGGATACACTTGTACCTTCTTTCCCTATCCATGCTGTCTTGTCCATCCCTCTTATGATTGCTATTCCTTGAATCCATCCTAGCAACCAATCATAGTTTGGCTTGATACGAAAGCCTTGAAAGGGGTGCGTGTAAACTACTCAACCCATCTAAGCCCAAGAGCACAAGCGTCCAGCCAAGACTACCCGTCCCTTGGCCCCAAGTAGCAGGAACGTCTAAACCAAGACTAATCCACTTTTGGGGTGGGCTACTTAGCATGGCAGAGCCCGTAAACTGCATCCTCCTAGCTTGCTTCCTTCAACCTTACATTTGATCGATCATAGGATAAAGACATTCATAAATCTATTCATTTTTATATCAAATAATCACAATTACTTATAAGGCTCAATAATTGCTGCAAGCATGATTATTGCATAATCATAAAATATATATATATATATATATATATAGTTACATCTAAACTTGCCAGCATATTTCTGATAGTAATACCTTAATCTAATAGTCCTCTTATACCCATTGGTTCTGATTCCTTGCTTCCAATCTGCCTTTCACCTTCTCTCATTGATTTATATCTGCTTCCTTAAATGTAAAAACATTCCTGAGTCTTCTCCCATATATCAGACTTTTCATATATTTCTATGGCTTCGTTGTTCTGTCCCTTATATCCATCCATTTGATCTGCTGTTTGTGCCCAGATTTCTAACTCCTTTCTATTTTTCTGTCCCTTCCATATTAATCCTTCGAATCCTTTCATCCTTTATTTATACCATTTATTGAGTCAAAGAATGTGTCTTTTGGAACACTCGATTCCTTTTCTTAAAGAGTTTTATCTTTATTTTATATTATTTTAAATGCCGCCCCTTAATAAATCACTGCCTTTATAGAGACACACCTTTTTGTTAGTCTTAATATCATCGCTGCCTTTGTATTGCAGTTTTATTAGGATCGCTGCATTTTATTAGGAATAATTGTTGGCATGCTATGATTTATATATTTTATTTTTTATATGTACATTATATTATTTTATATTTTATTTTAATATAATATATATTGATTTTACATCAGTTTTATATAATTCTTTAATAGTATTATTAATAATATTTAAATTGTTAATATTTATGCTATTTTGATAATTATAATTATAATATCATCTCATGATAATTATAATTATTTCTTTTTATATTTTTAATATGCTTCTTTTTATTTTTATTTATTTATCTATTTGCATTTGAAATTTTGGTTTTTAGTGTTGCTAACTTGAGGGCATGACAGTCCACCCTACCCAAGATTGCTTGTTGTCAAGCAATCACACAATATTAGCTTTAGTTGATGGTTGTTCTAGTTATGTTTGATCCTATGTCCTTGGAGGGTAACTATTAGTATTCTTTGCCTCGATTTACTATTGATAAGTTTAATACCATTCTTTGAGGGCAATTTATTGCCTTATGTACTGTTATTTTCCAATATCTCTCTTCAACAACAAACTTAAGATTTTTGGAAATTGGCAAGATTTGTTACTTAAGACAAGATTTCTCTCATTTTGTCACTGTAAGGATCCTAGGCAATGATGCAAACTCCCCATTATCAACGAGAGATTGTGGGGATGTTGTGAGTATTAGGATCCCATTCCTTTGTGCCAAATCACTTTATGTAAAGGACCTAGATGTTTGAATGATAACTTCCCTTAGGTAGATTATGTTTCATTTTGGTAAACATTCAACAACGCTTGAAGCAATTTGTTTTAATGAGGAGCTTAGCGTGTTTTAGTCAAGTATCTATCGCTCCCATACTCAAGTATAAATTTATGTGGTTGAAAACAATTTACCTTTAAATTTATAGTTTTACTTTATTATCCAATTTCATGTTCCATCTTTTAACCCAATTGGAGGCTATCATCTTTCTTCTACATTAGGTACTAAGTATGTTGGAAAAGTATTTGATTTATTGAACCGTACCAATTTATCTCAAGGTTGAATGGTGAGGAATGTTCTCCTTTGGATGTTAAACATAGAAGTGAATACACCAATTTGTAGGTTACATGTATTGCCATTGTTTTAATTACATAATAAAATTAAAGTAGTGTAAGAATGAAAATAGTCAATTTCAAAATGAAATAACGTAAATGAAATACAACAAGGTAAAATTAAATGAGGTAGGTGTTCACTAAGTCTGAAGTCTTATTCACTAAAATAAATCAAACCATTCAAAACTAACAAGGATGTAACCAAACAGCTGAAGCAAGCAAGCAAGTGGGTGAAGTAGACACGCAGGCACCTCAGCCATACATGCAAGTATCTCAACCAAACAGGCAACCAACTCAGGTAGACAAGCATTTAGCTCAAGCATGCAAGTAACCGGTTGAAGCAAGTAGGCAACCAGCTCAAGTAGACAAGCAGGTAGCTCAAGCATGCAAGCAACCAGTTCAAGCAAGTAGGCAACCAGCTCAAGTAGACAAGCAGGTAGCTCAAGCATGCAAGCAACTAGCTCAAGCAAGTAGGCAACCAGCTCAAGCATGCAACCAAGTAGTTCAAGCACGCAACTAAGTAGCTCAAGCATGCAACCAAGTAGCTCAAACAAACAACCAACCAGCTTAAGTAACTTGACATGAAATGACAAAATACTCTAACAAAAGTCACAAAGTACACACATGAATATATGTGAATCACACAATATGAATATACGTAAGTCACATGAACGTATGTTGCAAGGCATACACTTGAATACACATAAGTCACAAAGTATACATTTGAATACACAAGTCACAAGGTATACACTTGAATGCACTCGAATACATATTTGAATACACTTGAATACACAAAAGTCACAAGGTATACACTTGAATTCACTGAATACACAAAAGTCACAAGGTACACACTCGAATGCACTAAATACACATAAGTCACAAAGTATACACTTGAATGCACTCGAATACACACTTGAATACACTTGAATACACATAAATCACAAGGTATACACTTGAATACGCTTGAATACATAAAGCATACACATGAAGCGTGAAATCAAAAAATATATGAAGTATACATAGAAAGCATGGAGCATACACATAAGTCACTAAGTATTCATATGAACACATGTGAGTTTGCAAAGTATACCCGTAAATCACAAGGTATATGAATGCACATAAGTCATAAAGTGTTCACACAAATACTTGTAATACACATGAAAGGCGTACACATATAGAAATGCATTATTAGCCTACTCAAAAATGTTGAACAGTTAGTTTTAATTGGAGGGTGGTTAAAGGGGGTATGTCCCGCAAGATGGTAGGAACATGCTTTGATACCACTTGTAATGTCCCATTTTGAGATTGCTCTAAATCTTTCCCTAGAATCACAAGCTTAATGTAGTTAGGGTTATAACTTGCCACTTAAATGCTTCAAACAAGATAAATCTTGGCTTTAGGTCCAACATATCATGTCAGATAATATTGGAAATATAATTCATGTGATCAGAACATAATAAATGCCTTATCTATTTAAAATACATAACTATTCCAAGACTATCTAAACTACCAATGTCCATAATGCATAGTGGAAGTTTCAATCATAACAGGACTTGGATGAGAAGCATGATAAGTCTGCCCGAAGCTATCCATCTAAGCCCGAGAGCACGAGCATCCATCCAAGACTACCCAACCCTTGGCCCCAAGCGGTAGGAATGTCCAAACCAAGACTGTTCCACCCTTGGGCTAGGCTACTTAGTGGATACACTTGTACCTTCTTTCCCTATCCATGCTGTCTTGTCCATCCCTCTTATGATTGCTATTCCTTGAATCCATCCTAGCAACCAGTCATAGTTTGGCTTAATAGGAAAGCCTTGAAAGGGGTGTGTGTAAACTACTCAACCCATCTAAGCCCAAGAGCACGAGCGTCCGACCAAGACTGCCCATCCCTTGGCCCCAAGCAGCAGGAACGTCCAAACCAAGACTCTTCCACTCTTGGGGTGGGCTTTTTAGCATAGGAGAGCCCGTAAACTGCATCCTCCTAGCTCGCTTCCTTCAACCTTCCATTTGATCGATCATAGGATAAAGACATTCATAAATCTATTCATTTTTATATCAAATAATCACAGTTACTTATAAGGCTCAATAATTGCTGCAAGCATCATTATTGCATAATCATATATATATATATATATATACCTACATATTTACCTATATATTTATAGTTACATCTAAACTTACCAGCATATTTCTGATAGTAATACCTTAATCCAATAGTCCTCTTATATCCATTGGTTCTGATTCCATGCTTCCAATCTGCCTTTCACCTTCTCTCATTGATTTATATCTGCTTCCTTAAATGTAAATACATTCCTGAGTCTTCTCCCATATATCAGACTTTTCATATATTTCTATGGCTTTGTTGTTCTGCCCCTTATATCCCCTCCATTTGATCTGCTGTTTGTGCCCAGATTTCTAACTCCTTTCTATTTTTCTGTCCCTTCCATATTAATCCTTCGAATCCTTCTTTCATCCTTTATTTATACCATTTATTGAGTCAAAGGATGTGTCTTTTGGAACACTCGATTCTTTTTCTTAAGGAGTTTTATCTTTATTTTATATTATTTTAAATGCTGCCCTTTAATAAATCACCGCCTTTATAGAGACGCACCTTTTTGTTAGTCTTAATATTATCGCTGCCTTTGTATTGCAGTTTTATTAGAATCGCTGCATTTTATTAGGAATAATTCATTGGCATGCTTTGAATTATATTATTTTATTTTTTATATGTATATTATATTATTTTATATATTATTTTAATATAATATATATTTATTTTACATCAGTTTTATATACTTCTTTAATAGTATTATTAATAATATTTAAATTGTTAATATTTATGCTATTTTTATAATTATAATTATAATATCATCTCATGATAATTATAATTATTTCTTTTTTATATTTTTATATGCATCTTATTATTTTTATTATTTATCTATTTGCATTTGAAATTTCGGTTTTAGTGTTGCTAACTCGGGGGTATTACAGCCAATCAAGTGATCTTCACTCTTCCACTTGCAAGACAGGCTTATATGCTATTTTTATAATTATAATTATAATATCATCTCATGATAATTATAATTATTTCTTTTTTATATTTTTATATGCATCTTATTATTTTTATTATTTATCTATTTGCATTTGAAATTTCGGTTTTAGTGTTGCTAACTCGGGGGTATTACAGCCAATCAAGTGATCTTCACTCTTCCACTTGCAAGACAGGCTTATATACAATTAAATTGCCTATGGACATGCTGCTTCTATTATTTACATCATACAAATTTGCATATTTATATGGATCCACCTAGATCATACATCTTATGATGTCAAGGATCTCAGGTTGTAGTATTTTTATTGTAAGGCTACTGTTTTCAATTTTGTATATTTTTTGGGTATGCTCTTTACCTTCAATTTTGCAAGTAGAAAGTGGCTATGGTACCTCTTAGGCAAGGGAATGAAATACTCCATCATGAAGTTCTCTCCAAGCTCTTCTCACTCTGCTCCACAAACTGTGCTCTGTTAATACTCACTTCTGAACTGTCAAGAACAGGAGGAAAAGTGATGCAGCAATTCCAATACGATGACAATAAGGATTAGAAGTTGCAAAGCCAATATATTAAGAGTTATTGTTACTTTTTAATTTTTTTTGGGGGTATGCTCTAATTTTGTTACTCAGGATTTTGATTCATTAATATCATATTATTATATTACTATATAGCATGTGTTGGCTTTAGTTGTAATTTTAAACATAAGGTCTTACTCTTTCTATAGATATATAAAATATATCTCCATATATTGTATATTTATATAATATTATAAGTCAATTTCTCTTTAATTCGTTTGCTCAAGTTTTTTTTTGAATCTTTTCCTGTGCTGCATATATGTGGTGTCATTAGGGGAGTTGAACTTTAGCAAGGTGGCTTGAAGAAATTTTTTCATCTGCATTTGCTTAGACCTTTACTATTTGGTTGAATGCTAATATTGTCTTCTAGAAATCTTATTCATAATTTATTACTCGTGTGATTTTAAACATAAGGTCTCTCTCTTTCTATATATATGTATATATATTGTATTTATTTATATCTATAGCTCAATTTTCTTTAATTCATTTGCTCAAGTCTTTTCCTGAATCTTTTGTCAAGGCAGCTTGATGAAATTTATGCATGTGCATTTACGTAGACCTTTGGTATTTGGTTGAACACTAATAATGTCTACTTGAAATCTTATTTATAGTTTATTACTTTGCAGGGACGTCAGATTCAGAGGAACTGGAAGCTGAGAGACGAAAGTTGAATGCTAAGCTTGAGGTATGATATTACTATTTATTCTAGTTTGAGTACTTTGTCTTTGATGGTTTACTACTTTTAGTCAACTTGATTGTGAGCGTCCTGCAGATATTAAACTTTTTAACATAAAAGAGGGGTAAAAATTTATTAAAACAAGAGGAAATTACAGAGCCAAAACATTACACAGCCTTATCAAGCTCCACCAAATGGTCCAACTGTTGAGACAAATCAGGGGGTAATTGACCCCGATCAACCAAATTCCAATCATGAATATGATCAGAAGCCCATTTGGCCAAACAATCAGCAACACCATTCCACTCCCTAGGAATATGAGTGAAAGTAACAAACTCAAGAGAAACACTAAGATTGAGAATTTGATCAATAATCAAAGCCAGGTGCCAACTAACATCCTCTAACCTCCGCCTATTCAACAAGTTCACCACAACTTGGGAATCAGATTCGCATATAATCTTGCGCCACCCCAACTTACGGCCATGCTCCACAGCCATTAAAATTGCCTGAGCCTCCATAAGATTATTAGTGTGAAGACCCTTATAAATAGAGAAAATAAATTGAACATCCCTAGAACTATCCCGACCAACACCACCAATTCCAGCATGACCAGGGTTTCCACGAGAAGAGCCATCCGTGTTAATTTTAAGGATGCCTTGAGGAGGAGGAGACCATCTTCCCTCTCTATTCACCTTCGGAGTAGGATGCCTGCACTTGTTGCGCTTAAGCTGCTGATGTGAAGGAGGCAGATGAAGGCGGTTGAATCAGCCAACATCAGAAGGAGCAATCGGATCAGACAAATCACACTTAACCGCGATCGTTTCTCCCAAAGAATGCAAAATTTTCCACCACAAGCGAGGGGCCCCCATCATCATATCCTGAAAAATCCGACGATTCCTCTCCAACCAAAGATTCCAAATGATGAAGGAAGGGCCAATTGCCCAAGCAGCTTGAAGAGAGGGAGTAGAAACAGGGGCCCTACTCCCCTGATCCACGAACTCAGCCAGAGAAGAAACATGCCGACAGGGCATATTCCACACCCGCCACCAAAAATGCCAAATCTCCCGAGCATAGGAACATTGGAAGAAGAGATGAGAAGCACACTCGTCAGCCTCACGACACAACACACAAAAGGAGGGACCCTGGAAACCCCGCTTGCATAAATTATCCCAAGTAAGACACCGGTTATGAGCCACCAACCACATGAAGAAATTGCACTTGGGCCAAGACAACTTATGCCAAACATACTTCCACCAAGGGACCAGAATATCCCCAAACAATTGTCGCCCCAAATGCTTATAGCCAGTAGACACAGAGTACTTTGCAGATATTAAACTTTGTTTTTATATCATATGGTTCATTTTTTAAAGTTGGCATTAAATCCATCTGGGCTTGGGGCTTTGTCTCTGCTCATGTTGAAAACCACCATTTTTAGCTCTTCCATTGTCACTTTCTTGTAACACTCACTATTCTGATCATGAGAGATAAGATGAGGAATGCTCACAAGGAGTTTGTTTAGCTCATTTTCTTGGTCCATGTTCTCTTCTGGTAAGAGTCGTCTGAAGTGAAAGAAAATATGTTCTACGAGATCTTTCATTGACACTAAAGTTTGACTGTCAGCTGATTGAAGTTTTGTTATAGTGTTGGCATTTCTTCTTTGTTGGATTTTCCTGAAGAAATATTTGGTATTATGGTCTCCTTCTGTGAGCCAGCATTTGAGAATTTAGTCTCAAGGGTTGTCCTCTTTGTGGAGAAGATTAATCAATTTGCTGGAATATTTTGCTACTTCTAGTGCTGAGAGAGGCTTTCAGAGAGACTTTCTTCTTCAACTTTATTTTGGATTTCCTCAAGTTGAAGCTTAAGAGAGGTTATACTTTGGGGTTTTTCAAGTGATTTCAGCCAATGTCTAATGCAGTCCCTTATGTGCTGAATTTTTTTTTACTCATTGTTGACCCAAAAAAGGATGCTGAGGTTCCATCCAAGCCTGTCTGATCATATGCTCAAAGCCTTCCTCTTTGCACCAAATAGAAGAGTATCTGAACAGGATTGCTCCCCAATTGGTCTTCTGTTTAAGCAACAAATTAATTGGCTTATGGTCCAAAGTGAGATTTGGAAAGATTTTAGAGTGCGCTAGTGGAAATGTTTCCAAAAGATTTCTGGACATTAAAAATTTGTCAAGCCTGGCAGCTATAAATGCTGAACAAATCCTCTTGTTAGACTAGCCACCAGGTATATTTTCTCCTTCTGGGTTTGATATCCTCCAAGTCATGATTGCTCATGATGTCTTCCACATTTTTTATGTGCAATGGATGTGATTTTTTTTTCAAATAAGACTATGTGAATGGTCCGAATGATCTGTAAATAGGGTGGATATTCCACACCATGCTTCATTGACACAGAGCTTAACTATCGCATTCTACTCTTCTATTGTTGTACTTGCTGTTTTTAAGCAGAAATGTGCCTTAAACCAGTCTATAAGGCTTATTTTATGAATTTATCGGTTTGCAAATCAGTAAAGGAAGATAAGCAAAGGAGCTAGAGAGCAGCGCATCATGACAAGCTGCAATATTGCAAGAAATGACCATGAGAAACTCAATGTGGGTGAAAAGGGTCTCCTCTTATCCTTATCTGCTTGCTGATTTTTAGAGGTTTATTGCCTACAAGAGGCCTTCATCGACATTTTTATACAATGTTCTTGATGGCCAAGCCACCCATATAGCATTGCCATCATTCTTATACCTCCCAATTGCACTTAAGCACATTAAAGACCACTTAATTATAGCAGATTGCCACAATCACTGTCAAAATCAACTGAAAGGAGCCACCAAATCACATTTGTGAGGGAATTATATAGACTCATGGGTTACAAGTGTGCTCGACAAGAAGTCCAAATGCTTCAGATCCCAATCTTGAAAACCCAAAGGAGAAACAGTTAAACACCTCTTTTGGAATGCAGCACTTGCTATTTGTCTCATTCTTTGTGTTTGTTTTTCTCAACGACTAGTCCTACCGTGGCCATGTAATGACCCACCCCTTTTGTATGATAATTTTTTGCGATTAATTCAGTTTGTCAGATGTTCCATTTTGACTAACATATTTCAACACATTGCAAATAGTAAACTGTGTTCTAATGAAATGATTTGCATAGACTCAAAATTCAGTCTTTATTATCATTATTCCTTTCATAACAAACTGGCATACACTGATACAAGCTGATACAACTACTGATTAACTATTCTCTGGCAGAATAATGATAAGTCATAAATGATATGGTTTAGAACACAAGTCTGAGCAACAACAGGATTTACTTATCACTGAGCAATAACCAGATTTATGACAGCAAATACAATGATTTACAATATTTTATCAGACTGTCAAGGAAATATTGATTTCATACTATACAGAGTAGGTCGACTTAGTCCTCTAGCAGCAGATTACAACTTAATTTCTTTCACCTTACTATGCAATGTAACAGCATGTCATACTGAAATGTTAATGTTACCCAAACCTGGAACCAACGCAGACCTGGAAATAAGCAACAGAAGTCTGAAAGAGGCTTGGAGCCTTGCAAAACTGCCCACGTACAGCAAACTTCACCTCAAACGTTCCCTATACAGGTAACACACGCCTCCAAACACCATGTGAGTATGCTACAGGTAGTAAATAAAGTCCAGACTGCTGCATTTGGGTCTGATAATGCTAACAACAGCTTCCAAAGACACCCTCTCCTCAAAGTGCCATGATGCTGCGTTTGGGTCTGATAATGCTAACAACAGCTTACAAAGATACCTGTCTCTCCTCAAAGTGCCAAGACGTACTCCTTATAGTCTCACGTGGAAAATAGAAGATGAACCCAGGAGTTAAATATCAGATTCGCTCTTTTTTCAGAGAGACATGACCTCAGATTTAGACTCATGCCTATGTTTGCAGCTGAGTTACTTCCAACGCCAATGATATATGCCAAGCACGAGTTCTTAGGGATTCAACCAACAGAAAGCACACAATAAGACGTCTCAGAGAATAGCAATGTATGGCGACCAGCAGTGTGAGGAAATACCATTAACCTGGGCGCTAGCTCAACACTCCAACAAATGAACCCGATCTACTTTGAAAGGGTTTCTGTCCTTCCAAAGGCTGAGATGAACCCAGTTTAATCTCTAGACTTCCATGGGTTTCGAAAAGAGAAATAGAATAATCCAACATAACCAAATGAGCTCTCAAAACCTCCTTATATACTTTTCCTGCCAAACTCTCTAGAAGCTTTTAATTTAAAAATCACTTTTGTAATTCAAACACCTTTTTAACTTTGAAAATGACTTTTTCATTAAAATAATCATATTTTGACATGCAAGGTCCCTATTTTATGCATCCATGATTTAAAGCATCTCGGTTTTGACAAGCTATAATACTAAGGGCCTTTTAAAATATTTTAATTAATCTGTAGCAACCATAGTAATTTAATTAAAATATAACCATTAATATACTCATTTTTGTGGAACTGCCGGAATGCATTCGAATCGGAAACTAACTGCATCGGAGTGATCCCGATGAAGAATAAAGATGAACGGAGCTGATCAAGCAACTTACTATAAATAGACACTCTCTCCAAGAATCTTGGATCCCAAACCGGAAGCTGAAAATAACATTTGAGAGCATCATAGAACTCCTCTTCACCCTCTAAACTCATGGGTAACCACATATTATCCCTCTGATCATCCAGACACAAACCCAAAAAACATCTCTGACCACAGAGCAAGAGAACCCTAAAATGGGGACGTTATAGGCCAAAAGTGTCATATGTGGCCATTTAAAAATTGGTAAACTTTATCAATAAAGATTTTGGCCTTGTGGACTTTAGAATCCACTTTATCTTCTTCCCTTGTTCTTGTCCCATCACAATATCAAAGGGACTTGGTGGTAAGTAACAAAGACATGCTTAAAGGAGATTTATGAATAGACGAATGCAAGCTGTATTATAGGAATTGGATATACATCAAATTTTCATCATTAGTCTTAGGATGCTTCCTATTATACCCTCTCAAGTGTTGGATCAATGTCTTATTTGCCACCTTGGTTGGTCCATCCATTTGTAGATGGAAAGAAGTATACTTCTTCTATTTATTACCCATTTTCTCACACAAATTATTCCTAAAAGTTCCACAAAGAAGCAGTTTCTATCTGAAACAATAGGACTTGGCAGACCAAAATGAACCCAAACATTATTCAAGAAAAGTTTAGCTGCCTCATATGCCTTAAGAAGCTTATGTGAGAAATAAGTATACTCATTTTGCTAAACTGGTCTAGAAGGAACTGATTAAGGTTGATGCACACCAAACTTCTTGTTACTAGGTTTTCTTGTTTTGCATTACACATCCTCTAATGAACTTGGAAACATCAGTTTGCAGATTAAGCCAGTGAACATATCACTGAAGGTTTGCAACTGTTTTTATCACCCCAAAGTGATTTGCAATCTTAGAAGAGTGAGCTTTTCTCGTTGGCTTGATCCTCCCTTCTATGAGCATGCACATTTTCCCAATCTCATCTGGGAGATTGTTGTTGTTGTGAGGCTCATATCTTGCTGTTTTTGACTGCTTAGCATGTTGAATGCATTTCCAAAATCAGCAATATATTTAGAGCACTCCACATAAGCTTCTTGCACAAAAGGCAGAAATTGAGTTAGTGTACCCAATGCTGAGATCAAAGGACTAAATAACATATCTACAAGTTTGTTATCACACCATTCTTTGAGTTAGTGCTTCTTCTAAAAAATATGCAAGAAGGGTATATTTGTGGGATACAGTGAGTCTTCAAAGGCCTACAGAGTTTATATTCCAGAGCAGAAACAGATTGAGATTTGCAGGGATGTCTCTTTTGAAGAGGAAGTAGCCTTCAAAAGATCTAAAGGAACCTACATGGAGATGAATAGTGAGGAGCATGAGACTTCTCAGGATATGGACATATCTCTTGATCATACTCCTAACATTTAGAGGGAGTCCAACGTACCGACCGAGACTATTGATCTAGTTGATCCTATAGAACCAACTGATGGGCCTAGAGATATTGCCGTAGTTTGGAAAAGGTCTCTATGGGTTCGACAAACTATGCAAGAGGCATAAAAGTATGCAGCTCCTCGAGGCACCTATAGGGAAAGCAAGAGACTATAGAAGTTTCCATGTTATGTGGCATTGATGAGTCACATCATTGAGCCTTCCAGTTTTGTGGAGGCATCCAACCAGCAGGTATGGAGAGATGCAATGACAAAAGAGTATTAGTCCATTAAAAATGATGTATAGGATGTTGTTTCGAGAGCTGAAGGGAAATCAGTAGTGTCTTCCAAATGGCTCTACAAAATCAAGCATGCAGCTGATGGTAGCATTGAGAAACACAAGGCAAGATTTGTGGCAAGAGGTTTCTCTTAGAAGGAGGGAATAGATTATGAGGAGACATTTGCTCTTGTTGCTCGATACACTTCTATTAGAAAAATTATTGCTATTGCATCTGCTAAAGGCTAGAAGTTATATCAAATGGACGTAAAGATTGCATTTCTTAATGGTGTGATTGAAGAAGAAGTGTACATCGAGCAACCAGATGGTTTTATGATTCATGGGAAGGAGTCTCATGTATGCAGATTGAAGAAGGCATTGTACGGTCTTAAACAAGCACCTTGGGAATGGTATGAGAGGATTGATAGATATTTGATGAGCTTGGGATTCTCCAAGAATGATGCAGATTCCAACTGTTACTTCAAGTTAGTTGATGGTGGGGCTTTGATATTGGTTCTTTATGTTGATGATTTATTTCTCACTGGAGCAGAGAAGCTCATTGTCAAATGTAAGAAAGATTTAGCCTCTGAGTTTGAGATGAAGGACCTTGGTCTTATGCATTACTTTCTGGGACTGGAAGTGTGGCAAAGACCTAATGAGATCATTCTAAGTCAAGGGAAATACACTATAGATATCTTGAGGAGATTTGGGATGATGGACTGCAAGTCCATGTCTACACCTATGGAGACAAATTTGAAGAAGTTGAGTGACTCATCAGCTGATTCAGATTTAGTAGATCCCACAATGTATAGACAATTGATTGGATCATTGATGTATCTAGTCAACACCAGACCAAACACTTGTTATGCAGTAAGTGCTCTTAGGCAATTCATGTGTGAGACAATACAAATACATCTAGTTGCAGCAAAGCATATACTGAGATACTTGCGTGGTACTGTGGGATATGGTTTGAGATATACTTCTAGTGAAGATATGAAGTTACAAGGCTATTTTGATTTTGATTGGGCCAGGAGTGTAACTGATAGGAAGAGCACCTCTGGATGTTGTTTTAGTTTGGGGTCTGCCATGATTTCTTAGTGTAGCAGGAAGCAAACATTTGTGGCTCTAATCACCGCAAAGGCTGAATACATTGCAGCATGTGTAGCAGCTCGAGAAGCAGTGTGGCTTCGAAAGCTCCTTGCAAGATTGTTCGGTCAAACATTGGAACCGACTGTGATTCATTGTGATAATCAAAGCTGTGTGAAGCTCTCAATAAATCCTGTATTTCATGATAGGACAAAGCATGTGGAGATCAAGTATCATTACATTAGAGACATGGTGTTGAGGAAAGCAATTCAACTCAAGTACATTTGCATTGATGATCAGATGGCTGATATTCTCACCAAGCCTCTTTCAGGAGCGAAGTTTGCACATTTCCGAGACAAGCTTGGGGTAGCGGAGAAGGTCACCCTTGCTGAGAGGGAGACTCAACATCATTAAGATTTGTCATAATGTATATTTCTTTGAGACGGATAAATATGATATGAAAGCCCTTGTACATATCTGAGACTGAGATGTATTTCTTTCCACACATGGGAGTAGTCATTGTGGATGTCATGATGAGAGACTCCATGACGATGTGTTTCTTTCCACAAATGGGAGTAGCCATTGTGGACATCATGTTGAGAGACTTCGTGATGAACCCTTGTACATCTTTGAGACTGAGATGTGTTTTCCACAAATGGGTGTAGCCATTGTGGACATCATGTTGAGAGACTCCATGATGAACTCTTGTACATCTCTGAGACTGAGATGTAGTTTTCCACAAATGGGTGTAGCCATTGTGGGTGTCATGTTGAGAGACTCCATGATGAGGATATCTGGAAAATACCTCCCTAGCTAAGAGGGAGTTTTAGTGTTGTAGCGGCGGGAGATATTTTCCCTAAATAAATTTGTCACAAGGCAGGTCGGCCTTTTATTTTATAAATAAAATTATAATTGTTCTTGGTTGGTCCTAGAGAGGAAGCCCCCAACTTTGTATATAAAGAGGATGAAGTCTCTCATTTGATCAACAATTCATTCACTCTTCTCCAATTCACATCTTCTAGCAGCAGCAACAGTTCGCCTCCTAGCAGCAGATCAAACTTTGAAGAAGTGTTATCATTAGTGCATTTAAGGTTCGCTTCAAGGAGAAGTGCTATTTCTCATTGTATGAGAGTCGGCCTATTCTAGGGCCTGATTTTGTATATAGTTTCTGCACTTATTCTTTTGATAAATAAGAGAACATTTTTGCTGGGTTTTTCTCCCTCGAGTAGGAGGGTTTTCCCAGGGTAAATTGTTGTGTTCATAGTCTAATATGTTGTATTTTTTGCTTGTTTACATTTCTGATTTAGAAACTAACATGGTATTAGAGCGGGTTTAAGAAAAGATCTGATCAAATTTGTGTAAGCAGTCAAGACAACTCTTTATCTAGGGCAGTCTCTCAAAGAAATGAAGATGGTGAACAGCGTCAAGGTAGAAGATAGGCTTGATGGAGCATCAAATTTCAACTCTTGGAAATTTAGAGTTCTCATTGCATTAGAAGAGAATGGTCTTCTAAATTTCGTGGAAAATGATGTGCCCGAGCCATCCGATGATGCAGAGAAAATTCAATGGAAGGAAAATGGCACGAAGGCTAGGAAGATCATGATAGACTCCGTGAAGGATCACCTAGTTCCGATTATCTCCAAGATGAAGACAGCCAGAGAAATGTTCGAGGCTCTACAAGGATTGTATGAGATCAATAATACCAGTAGAGCCCTTGCTTTGAGACAACAGCTCCATCATATAAAAATGGCTAAAGGAGATTGTCATTTCTTTCTTCATGAAGATTTCTGATTTGAGAGATTAGCTATGCACTATTGGAGACATAGTTGAAGATAGAGATTTGGTTATGTTGGCACTAAATGGTCTTCCTCAATCTTGGGAGTCTTCTATCCAAAGCATCAGTGGGAGATCTAAGTTGCCCAAGTTTGATCGTCTTTGAGCTGATTGTATTCCAGAGGAGTCCAGGTTGGCAGCAAGAGGAAATGGGTGAAATTCTCATAATGAAGAAAGTCATGTCCTTGTTGTACATGCTTCCAAAAGAAAAGGAAGAGAAGGAAAAACAGGTAACTTCAAGAGTAATAGAGACAAAAAATCAGATTATGTTCCAGAACCGAAGAAGAAGGATCTCTCTCACATCCAATGTTATAGGTGTGACAAGTATCGTCACTATGCTCGAGATTGCATATCAAAATTTCTCATAATGAAGAAAGTCATGTCCTTGTTGCAAATGCTTCCAAAAGAAAAGGAAGAGAAGGAAAAAGAGGTAACTTCAAGAGTAATAGAGACAGAAAATCAGATTATGTTCCAGAACCGAAGAAGAAGAAGGATCTCTCTCACATCCATTGTTACAGGTGTGACAAGTATCGTCACTATGCTCGAGATTGCATATCAAAATTGAAGCAACATGCTTCTACTATAGATATTGATGATGTGACACCTCAAAAGGAATCTAGAGACAACTCAGAGGGATTGCTATTCATCTCCGCTCTTTCAAGCAATGTTCCAATTGACAATGACACTTGGTTGATAGATAGTGGTGCTTCGCGTCACATCACTGGCTACAAAGAGCATCTTATAGACCTAGTAGAGAAAGAGTCAAACTTGCAAGTGATAATTGGAGATGATGCTTGTTATTCTATAAAGGGAGCTGGGGCCACTTCGTTCCAACTAGATTTAGGTATCCCTCTTCATTTGAGTGATGTCCTATTTGTACCAAGGATCAAAAGAAATCTTGTCTCCATTTCAGCCTTGGAGGACAAAGGCTACAAGGTTGCTTTTTTTGAAGGGAAACTTATGGCCCAAGAACTATAGCATAAAATCTGCTCGGGTGATTGGCGTTCGTCAGGAGAGCCTATACAGATTATCAATTCGACCAATTTAGGCATTATTGCACGACTCTATCAATTTGAGTGAGCTATGGCACAAGAGACTTGCTCACTTACATTTCAGAGCCCTTCCATCTATGGAGAAGATGGTTAGTGGTCTTCCAAAGATTGGTCTGGAGCATGATGGCATTTGCAGAGGATGTGCACTTGGTAAGAATATCAAGAGTGCTTTCCATAGTAGTGACAGTAGATCAAAGGGAATTTTAGATCTTGTTCTTTTTGATTTATGTTGACCAATGTCTGTGGCATCCTTGAGTGGATTTTGGTACTATGTGAATTTCATTGATGATTATTCTCGAAAGACTTGGATCTACTTCTTAAAATCCAAGGAGTCTGAGGAAGTCCTTGATAGATTCAAAGAATTCAAGGCTCAAGTTGAAAACATGTCCAGGAAAAGGATTAAGGTTCTGAGATCGGATAATGGAGGGGAGTATACTTTTGGAGGATTTCGTAATTTCTATATTGAGGTAGGGATCAAGAGGGAGTTATGTGTTCTGTACAATCCTCAGCAAAATGGAGTTGTCAAAAGAAAGAACAGATCCATAGTAGAGGCAGCTAAGGCTATGATTCATGATCAGGATTTATAGAGTTTCCTATGGGAAGAATCTTCCAGAATCACCGTATATGTTCAAAACAGAAGCCCTCATCAAATATTGGGAAACATGACTCCAAAGGAGGCCTTCATAGGTGTGAAACCTGAGGTTAGTCACTTAAGAATATTTGGTTGTTTTGTTTACATTCATTTGCCCAAGGATAAAAGATCAAGGCTAGAACCTTCAAGCAAGAAGGGTATATTTGTGGGATACAATGAGTCTTCAAAGGTCTACAGAGTTTATATTCCAAGGCAGAAATAGAATGAGATTAGTAGGGATGTCTCTTTCGAAGAGGAAGTAGCCTTCAAAAGATCTAAAGGAACTTACATGGAGATAGATAGTGAGGAGCATGAGACTTCTCAGGATATGGGCATATCTCATGATCATATTCCTGACATTCAGAGGGAGTCCAATGTATCAACTGAGACTATTGATCCAGTTGATCCTATAGAACCAACTGATGGGCCTAGAGATATTGCCGTAGTTCGGAAAAGGCCTCTATGGGCTCGATAGACTATGCAAGAGGCATAAAAGTATGCAGCTCCTCGAGGCACCTTTAGGGAAAGCAAGAGACCGCAAAAGTTTCCAGGTTATGTGGCATTGATGAGTCACATCATTGATTTTGAGCCTTCCAATTTTGAGGAGGCATCCAACCAGCAGGTATGGAGAGATGCAATGACAAAAGAGTATCAGTCCATCATTAAAAATGATGTATAGGATATTGTTTCGAGACCTGAAGGGAAATCAGTAGTGTCTTCCAAATGGCTTTACAAAATCAAGCATGCAGCTGATGGTAGCATTGAGAAACACAAGGCAAGATTTGTGGCAAGAGGTTTCTCTCAGAAGGAGGGAATAGATTATGAGGAAACATTTGCTCCTGTTGCTCGATACACTTCTATCAGAACAATTATTGCTATTGCATCTGCTAAAGGCTGGAAGTTACATCAAATGGACGTAAAGACTGCATTTCTTAATGGTGTGATTGAAGAAGTGTACATCGAGCAACCAGATTGTTTTGTGATTCATGGGAAGGAGTCTCATGTATGCAGATTGAAGAAGGCATTGTACGGTCTTAAACAAGCACCTCGGGCATGGTATGAGAGGATTGATAGATATTTGATGAGTTTGGGATTCTCCAAGAATGATGTAGATTCCAACCTTTACTTCAAGTTAGTTGATGGTGGGGCTTTGATATTGGTTCTTTATGTTGATGATTTATTTCTCACTGGAGCAAGAGAAGCTCATTGTCAAATGTAAGAAAGAGTTAGCCTCCGAGTTTGAGATGAAGGATCTTAGTCTTATGCATTACTTCCTGGGACTGGAAGTGTGGCAAAGACCTAATGAGATTATTCTAAGTCAAGGGAAATACACTATAGATATCTTGAGGAGATTTGGGATGATGGACTGCAAGTCCATGTCTACACCTATGGAGACAAATTTGAAGAAGTTGAGTGACTCATCAGTTGATTCAGATTTGGTAGATCCCACAATGTATAGACAATTGATTGGATCATTGATGTATCTAGTCAACACCAGACCAAACATTTGTTATGCAGTAAGTGCTCTTAGGCAATTCATGTGTGAGACAATACAAATACATCTAGTTGCAGCAAAGCATATACTGAGATACTTGCGTGGTATTGTGGGATATGGTTTGAGATATACTTCTAGTGAAGATATGAAGTTACAAGGCTATTCTGATTCTGATTGGGCCAGGAGTGTAACTAATAGGAAGAGCACCTTTGAAAGTTATTTTAGCTTGGGGTCTGCCATGATTTCTTGGTGTAGCAGGAAGCAGACATTTGTGGCTCTAAGCACCACAAAGGCTGAATACATTGCAGCATGTGTAGCAGCTCGAGAAGTAGTGTGGCTTCGAAAGCTCCTTGCAGGATTGTTCAGTCAAACATATGAGCCGATTGTGATTCATTGTGATAATCAAAGTTGTGTGAAGCTTTCGGTAAATCCTGTATTTCATGATAGGACAAAGCATGTGGAGATCAAGTATCATTACATTAGAGACATGGTGCTAAGGAAAGCAATTCAACTCAAGTACATTTGCACTGATGATCAAACGACTGATATTCTCACCAAGCTTCTTTCCAGAGTGAAGTTTGCACATTTCCGATACAAGCTTGGGGTAGTGGAGAATGTCACCCTTGCTAAGAGGGAGACTCAACATCATTAAGATTTGTGATAATGTATATTTCTCTGAGACGGAGAAATATGAGGTGAAAGCCCTTGTACATCTCTGAGATTGAGATGTGTTTCTTTCCACACATGGGAGTAACCATTGTGGATGTCATGTTGAGAGACTCTATGACGATGCATTTCTTTCCACAAATGGGAGTAGCCATTGTGGACATCACGTTGAGAGACTCCGTGATGAACCCTTGTACATCTCTGAGACTAAGATGTGTTTTCCATAAATGGGTGTAGCCATTGTGGACATCATGTTGAGAGACTCCATGATGAGCTCTTGTACATCTTTGAGACTGAGATGTGGTTTTCCACAAATGGGTGTAGCCATTGTGGGCGTCATGTTGAGAGACTCCATGACGAGGATATTTGCAAAATATTTCCCTAGCTAAGAGGGAGTGATAGTGTTGTAGCGGCAAGAGATATTTTCCCTAAATAAATTTGTCTCAAGGCAGGTCGGCCTTTTATTTTATAAATAAAATTATAATTGTTCTTGGTCGGCCCTAGAGAGGAAGCCGCCCAGCTTTGTATATAAAGAGGAGGAGGTTCTTGTGTTGTTCTTGGGTCCCATAGGCTTCTTTGGCCTCATGGACACCATTAAAATATTTCATTTCATTTCATTCACTCTCCAATTCGCATCTTCTAGCAGCAGCAACAGTACGCCTCCTAGTAGCAGATTAGACTTTGAAGAAGTGTTATCATTAGTGCATTTAAGGTTCGCTTCAAGGAGAAGTGCTATTTCTCATTGTATGAGACTCGGCCTATTCTAGGGCCTGATTTTGTATGCAGTTTTTGCACTTATTCTTTTGATATATAAGAGAACATTTTTGCTGGGTTTTTCTCCCTTGAGTAGCAGGGTTTTCCTAGGGTAAATTGTTGTGTTCATAGTCTATTGTGTTGTATTTTCTGCTTTTTTACATTTTTGATCTAAAAATTAACACAGTGAACCCCCTCGATATGGTAGCCCCGGATTATCGATACCTGCACGGATGGGTCCCTACCCGTGCAACTGTTATCGTATCATAATCATAACTAGGGTAGCCCATAGCAACCGTCACATTTGTGAACTAGTTGAATGCCAGCTAGTCCGTAGCAGTAGCCCAGACATCGGTTATTGGCATGGTCTAATGATTGCCTGTCATTGCTTAAATATCCCAGAGGTTCACACTTGTGCGGGTCACACATAGCATGAATCACAATTACAATCAATAGATACACGGGCCTATACATAGAGACCTCTAGATATGGAGTTGGTTTTCACAACACATACAAGTTACACGGAGCCAACACAAGATGGACTTTACTCAACATATACATATATTCAAATACCAATTATAAAGTAGTCAATCTCTTACTTAACTCAAATTAATATTCAAAAGTATATTATGTATTAAATATAAGTTATTAAATTTCTTTAACTCATTCATACCCATCTGGTACCCATTTGAACCTTAAACCAAAGCCTACTAAAGAGAGAAGGTCAAACCAATTAGGAACAACCCCAACCCTTGGAGTTATCCCCCCTAAACCCTCCCCCTACGGACTTGAGGTCACAGCGGCATCCTTCACCCAAGGACTGCCTACGTACCCGCTTCCAAACGGATCAAATTCACACATAGTTCTCCTCACAAGGTCTCTCAACGGACGCCTTCACACAGGTATCCCATAAACAAGGTTATCATATTTAAGAGGTTGATAGACATCATCCTATCAACAAGACCATATAAAAATCCTTTGAATATCAAGAGACATAACACCCTAGTTATGAATTGGCTTTAAGCATGATCAATGATGGGGCCGTTCTTAAGGCAATTGATGATCCCAAAGCAAGAAGATTATCATATGATAAAGTACACTCATTAATATAATTAGTAGTGATACTCAACCTTTGATTTTGTTTATACTGATTATAGAAGCTCGCATACTTCTATTGCACTTCTAAAGATCTCGAGGATGTTAGATTTTATGATCATATTAGAGCACAGAAAATTAATTTAAAATCAAACACAAGACACAACAGATACCATGGGAAAACCCTCCTCTTGAGGGAGAAAAACCCAGCCAATAATATCTTATATTATTGAATCACAATAAGAATGTCTCCTTTACAATAGGCCGATAAGAAGGCCAACAAGAAGCATCACAATCTGATGCAAATGCAGAAACTGATAGATACAATCTGCTAATAAAGATCTCAGTCTTCTACACAAATATCGATCTGCTCTAGAGACAAATTTGCACTTGAAGAACTTGAACTTGATATGAATATGGAGTGAATATTGAATGAACTGAATGCTTGACAAAGAGAATGCCAACGAATATATATACAATATCAAGAGAAGGACGTGACTCTTCACCATCAGGTCGGCCAGCATAGAGAGAGATATCCTTTCATAGAGACGCATCCAAAAATGATAAGTCGGCCTCCTCATAAATCATGTCTCCTCAATAATCGAGCCAGAATTAAATATAATTAATATTTGCCAAAGGATGTGATTCTCTAAAGGATACGATCACAACAATTAAATAGATGAAGGCTATTATTTAATTGTTCTTTGTGTGCGCGATCTGGGCTGGAGTATGGGACTGACGCTGCCATAGAACATCAACAGAGGACAACAAGTATTATGGTTAGGTACTTGATATTTGAGACATATTATTGATTGTAATCATGATGATATAATTATACAACATCGCTCATTCTAACCTCTTAAATCTCCCTAGAAGAGAGCTACATAATCATATGACATAGCTTATTGTGTTATTTTCATGTAATATATTTTAAGGAAAAGAGATTAGATTACTCAACTACTCGAATGACTATCTTTATTTATGCCCCCGCTCCCCCTCCCCCCCTCCGCGCACCTTCCGCCCCGCCCCACTCTTATTATTAAGTAATAGTAGCAAGCCCGAGATTAATCCTTAAATATGTTCCAATAAGAAGAACATTCAATTACATTATTTGATTTATTAATGCTAAAATCATATATACTAGCATCATTTTTAAGGAATGAGATCTATATAATTTTGAGGTTTAACACCATAGAATTTCTTCTTGATTTACACATGCATTTGCACATCAGTGTTAAGAAACCTAGGGATATCAATTTTTCCCTACTTTCAATTATATTAACTTTGAACATATATCTTAAGGGCATTAACTTCAAAAGGTTTACTCATCAATACCCCACTTGTTAACGTAGTTAATTCATTTTCACCTTGTAAGGTATAAATTCACGAGTCTCACCCTACAATCATGTAATAATAGGTTTCTTGCACATGTAGTTTATATCTTCAGATTTAGGACTTCTCATTTAATGTATAAACATGATCAAATGCCAGGACTTGGTAAATCATATCAAAATTCAATGCTCACACTACCAAACACCAAGGTACCCAACATGATTGTTATTCTCTTAATAGTGATAATCTATTTAACAATACGTAATGAACAATCATACAATATCTTACCCTTCCACCATTATAGTGCTCAATAGTGTAGTAAAATATTAGGAAGAATAACCTTCAACTTTTAGATGTGGCACTCTAGAACAAATATTTGTCTTTTAGCATTAATAAGGTAATAATATTTTGATTCTCCCTAACTAGAGGAGGAGTACTTTCCGAGAAGGTAAAATTTAGTCACCTATCTTGCAAGTGTTCCTTAGGATATGATTATAATAATATAACATGATATTATTGCACTATTAATGCCCCCAAAATGTCAAAAGACTCATATAATTTCATAATAAAATCAAATAGAACAAGGATTCTATGAAATCAATATCTATTCAAGAATACCAAGTGCTCGCCAAGAAAACATTATTGTATTGGCTAAATATGTTAGGAACTTAGAATACCTTTTCAGTTAATATTACCATGATCAAACTATTTGTCATATCCTTAGTTACAAAACACCCATTATAATTATGAAGAAAATTAATTACAATTTGAGATCATTCAAGAAAACCTGGGCATAGCTTTTGCTTTACTACTTCCATTCTGCACTAATATTATTCTTAAGATCAACTACTGGTGTAAATCAGGCTCAAGCATCAACCATAAATTACTTCCTTGCACAAGAACAAGGTGAAGGCAGAGAACTTATTTGATGGGGATGCCTATGTCATCGAAATCCCTCTATCCTTTATACTTCACTGGATGTCCATACCTTGTTCTAGAACTCTCACGGTGACATAGGCGGGGACAATGTTGGCAATGGTTGTCAAATTTGGCTTCACCCTTGCCACTTGCTTGGGCTCACAAGTTTCTAAAGCCTTTTCAACAAATTGATTAGGTGCATATCCTGCAATTCTGGTATATGTGAACGCATTTCTTCAGACAGATTCTTTCCCACCACCATGCTTTCTCCATGCTTCCTCCATGCTTCCATATTTCTGCGTACACTTCTGCTTCGGCATTCCCAAAGACCCCACTCCCTTCAACTCCTCTTCTCCTTCTCCACCTGCACCTTTTAACTGATGAGAATCCTCTATTGTTTATGTCTCGAGGGATGTCTATGGCCTAATCCAAAGCTCCCATTTCATCGCAGGCAGGGAGGATGTTCTCAAAAGTTGTGGAGTTTTCACTTTTCACACCTACCAATTGAATCTGCTTCAAATTTTCTAACACCTTTTCGCCAATCCATTTTGCACACAGCTTGCAACTTCTCTAAATCTTTCCCCCACGCATTCTCACTCTTTGTCTTCTAAGTCAGACTTGAATGCTTCTAAGTTCTAAGGCTTTTTTAAAGAATCTATTTTCTCCCCTCTGCATGCCCTCTCCCCACCTGATTCTTCTTCCCCTCCTGCCTGCGTCTTTTCTTGCTCAAGCTTCATATTTTTTTCCCTCTTTCTACTTGTTTGCGCCCTTCCTATACCTATGAGTGTCTGTAGACAGGGCGGTGATGAGGATTTTAATAGAAGTTTCTAGCATCCTCTTTTATTTTTCTTCACGTGGCCTGAAGTTTCTCCTTTCAGAAGAGGGAGGCCATACCTTATTAATGGCATGACCCTCCCATTCAATCTCGTGCGCCTCTCCTCTTGAATGGTGATTGTCTCCTACATTAATTATTTGTTTCTAAGTGCAGCCTCCAGTTCGTTCATGCACGTTTCCTCCTTCCTTACTCCTGCCATGCTTCATAAATATGAATTATCTCCCCAATTGTCCTTCTTTGAAAATGTCTAATCTTATTTATATTTTTTTGATTTTTCCTCCACACTAATCCACCATGGGAGGGGGTGACGCGGGGGATGTGACATAAACCCACGTAAAGGTGCACACTATTTTTATGAAATCACTCTTTCATGCTAGATGTGTTTCACCTTTGCAATTACTAACTTGTCATTATTTTGGTGGGAATTTCCCTGGTAATGCTAACCTAAAAGTGTGCCTTCTTTTTGAACAATTTCTACTTGACTTAGGCATGCTTTACCTATCAGATTAACATCTTTTGAGCTGGATGCTTACCACTAATGAATGTCATTTTAATTAAATCTTGGGTGCTGATTTTAGGTGGCAAAGCCACTAAATTTGTGTACCTCTTTATGGTTTATTTCCTCTTGTTGACTTTGGCAGATTTCACTTAAAGGTTTGGCAATTTTTTTGCTGATTTTGGGTAGAAGAAAAGGGTGGCTTGGCCATAGGTGAAGTGCACTTGGGTTTTTGTGTCATGTCCCCTTTCCAAAACTAAAGAACTAATAATATTTTTAAGTGGGTCCAATCACTTTTGGTCACTTGAATATTATTTAGGTCCTATGTAATTCAAAAATAGACTTTTGGATGTAATTAAAAGTTTTTTTAAATACTTGGAGGGAAAAAGCAAATTACAATAAAAAGAAAATAAAATGGAGGGCCTGAACAAGGAAAATATAGAAGAGAGGTCAAGGCACAAAACAAATCATCTTATTTTGTCATTTCACTATTCCTTCCATATTGGAGATTGAAGTATTCAATGATGAAAACTCTTCATGTTGGAGATCCATGTTAGTTTTATGATCAGATTAGAGCACAGAAATTTAATTCAAAAAATAACACAATGACACAGCAGATACCCTGGGAAAACCCTCCACTTGAGGGAGAAAAACCCAGCAACAGTATATCACTTATATATTGAATCACAAAGAATGTCTCCTTTACAATAGAGGCCGATATTAAGGCCAAGAGTAAGCACCACAATCTGATGCAATCACAGCAACACAATGATGCAATTCACTAATGATAAAACTCAGCCTTCCACAATATCGATCTGCACTTGATGATGAACTCGCACTTGTATATTCGAACTTTAGATGAACAAAATGAATGGATGATGAATGAGGTACAACCAATGAGCATATATACAATATGAAGGGAGAGACATGACTCTCCAAGAACAACATGTCGGCCTCTTTCCAAAAATCGTGTCTCTTACATACAAGAAGTTGGCTACATGAATTCGCATCCCTTCATAACAAATTGCGCCCACATTATGATGTCGGCCTCAACAAAGAAATCGTGCCTCTTCATTAATTCGAGCTTCCATTAATTAATTATCCAAGGATGTGCCTCTTCAAGATAAATCGCTATCTTTATAAATTAAATAGCCATCGGCTATAATTTAATTTATCATCATGTAAAGGAGATCGGCTGGAAGGAGACACCCAACGTTGTATGATAGCATCAACACTCCTTCTCAGCTAGGGAGGATACTTCTAGCTGCATAAGACATATCACCTCATTGTGATGTCAACCACAATGGCTACTCCCATATGTGGAAAGGAAAGATATCACCTCATCGTGATATCAACCATCATGGCTACACCCATGCATGGTATATACAAGTGCTCATCACTCAATGTGATGTTGTCACCTCATCGTGATGTTCACCATGGCTCTCCTAGAGGGTGAAACATAAGTACAAGAAAATCATCACGGACTTTCTCATGTGATGTTGTCATGGAGTCACATACATGACATCCACCATGGCTCTCCTAGAGGGTGGAAACAAGGGTTTTCACCTCAAATCTCTCTCAAAGAGAAATGCATTAAAGAAATTCATTGATACTAAGACTCCTTCTCAGCTAGGGCTTGATTCTCCACCATACCAAGCTTGTCTCAAAAGTACGCAAACTTTATCCAGGAGAGAGGCTTGGTGAGAATGTCTACCGTCTGCTCATCAGTGTTGATATACTTCAACTGAATTGCTTTCCTCCATACCATATCTCTAATATAGTGGTATTTGATCTCAACATGTTTAGTTCTGTCATGAAACACAGGGTTGACAGAAAGCTTCACACAACTTTCGTTATCACAATGAATGATAGTTGGCTCCATTGATTGTCCAAACAATCTTGCAAGGAGCTTCCGAAGCCACACTGCTTCTCGAGCTGCCATACAAGTTGCAATATACTCAGCCTCTGCTATACTCAATGCCACAAAAGATTGCTTCTTGCTACACTAGGATATCATTGCAAACCCCAAACTGAAGCAACATCCAGAGGTGCACTTCCAATCAGTAACACACCCTGCCCAATCAGAATCAGTATAACCATGTAGCTTCAAATCCACCCCTGAAGAATATCTCAACCCATATCCAACTGTGCCACGCAAGTATCTCAGGATATGTTTTGCTGCAACTAGATGTATTTGCCTTGGTTCACACATGAACTAACTAAGTGCACTCACTGCATAGCAAATATCCGATCTAGTATTGACTAGATACATCAACAATCCAATCAACTACCTGTACATCGTGGAATCCACCAGATCTAAGCTAGCTGCAACCTCTTTCAACTTATGCAAGTTGGTCTCCATAGGCGTAGACATGGATTTGCAATCCATCATACCAAATCTCTTCAGAATATCAATAGTATACTTCCCTTGACTTAGAATCATTTCATTTGGCTTTTGCCATACTTCTAAGCCAAGAAAGTAATGTATGAGACAAAGATCCTTCATTTCAAATTTAGAAGCTAACTCCTTCTTGCATTTGATAATGAGGTGATCTTCTCTAGTAAGAATCAAATCATCAACATACACAACCAAAATCAATGCTTCACCATCAATTACCTTAAAGTAGAGGTTTGAATCAGCATCATTCTTGGAGAAACCCAAGTTCATCAGGTAACGATCAATCCTTTCGTACCAAGCATGAGGAGCTTGCTTAAGGCCATACAAAGCCTTCTTCAGTCTGCACACATGAGACTCCTTCCCATGCACCTCAAAACCATTAGGTTGCTCAATGTATACCTCTTCCTCGATTACACCATTTAGAAATGTTGTCTTCACGTCCATCTGGTGAATCTTCCATCCTTTAGATGCTGCAATAGCAATGATGGTCCTAACTGAAGTATAACGAGCAACTGGAGCAAAGGTTTCCTCATAGTCAATTCCCTCTTTCTGTGAGAATCCTCTAGCCATGAACCTAGCCTTGTACTTCTAAATGCTCCCATTAGCCGCATGCTTGATCTTGAAGAGCCACTTAGAAAATACCATAGATTTTCCTTCGGGTCTAGGTACGATGTCCCAAACATCATTCTTAAGAATGGATTGATACTCCTCAGCCATAGCATCTCTCCAAACCTGCTGACTAGAAGCTTTCTCAACACTAGAAGGCTCAAACTCAATAATCTGACTCATCAATGCTACATAATTGGAAAACTTATGAGGTTTCTTACTTTCTCTAAAAGTTCCTGTCGGAGCTGCAAACCTTTTTGCCCCCTACATTGTTTGCCTGGCCCAAAGAGGTCTTTTTCTTCCAATCACAATATTTGTAGGCCCATCAGTAGGTTCCAAGGGCTCAACTGGATCATCATCTTCTTTAGGTTCTGGAGCCTCCCTCTGAATCTCAAGAGCACGGTCAACTTCCATATCCTGAGGAGACTCTTCATTATCAATTTCCATATGAGTGCCCTTGGATCTTCTGAATGCAACATCCTCTTCAAATGTGACATCTCTACTGATATCAATCAACTTTTGACACAGAATGTAGATTTTGTAGGCTTTTGATGTCTCACTATAACCTACAAATATCCCCTTTTTACCAGAAGGTTCCAACTTTGTCCTCTTGTCCTTCGGTACATGAACGTACACTGGACAACCAGAGATCCTCAAATGACTTATTTTCAGCTTCACCCCTGTGAATGCTTCTTCGGGAGTCATTTTCTCCAGAATGTGGTGAGGGCTTCTATTTTGGACATAAACAACTGTCCTAGATGCTTCCGCCCAAAGGAAGGTTTGCAGATCTTGGTCATTAATCATGGCTTTAGCTGTTTCCACAATAGATCGGTTCTTCCTTTCAGCAACACCGTTTTGTTGAGGATTATAAGGGACACAAAACTCCCTTTTAATCCTTGCTTCAATGCAAAAGTTACGGAAGTTGTCGGAAATGTACTCTCCACTGTTATCAGATCTCATAACCTTGATCCTCTTCCCAGACAAGTTCTCTACCTGGGCTTTGAATTCTTTGAACCTCTCTAATACCTCCTTAGATTCTTTAGATTTCAAGAAATAAATCCAAGTCTTTCTAGAGTAGTCATCAATAAAAATAATGTAATACAAGAAACCACTCAAAGAAGCAATAGACATTGGACCACATAAATCAGAATGAATAAGATCAAGAATACATTTAGATCTACTTTCCCTACTATGAAATGGACCTTTAGTATTCTTACCCAATGCGCAACCTCTGCAAGTGCCTTCATGCTCCTGGTTGAGTTTCCGAAGGCTTGAAACCATCTTCTCCATGGTAGGAAGTGCTTGAAAGTGAAGGTGAGCCAATCTTCTATGCCATAGTATCTTTCTTCTTCCACTGAACCTTCTCTTCCTCATCCATAGGCTCAGGGACTTTGCTCTCCACGAACTCAGCCAATTCATTTTCCTCCAAGGTGAGCATAATTCTAAATCTCCAAGATGTGAAATTTGTTGCTCCCTCAAGCCTGTCCTCGATCTTGAGTCCGTTCACCATCTTGAAGAAGGGATAGATGAGATCAAAGATGAGAAAGAGTAATAAGAGTATTGCTACTAGAAAAAATCTGATCAAGATCTTCAAACTCTCTCTGATACCATGTTAGTTTTATGATCAGATTAGAGCACAGAAATTTAATTCAAAAAATAACACAATGACACAGCAGATACCTTGGGAAAACCCAACACTTGAGGGAGAAAAACCCAGCAACAATATATCACTTATATATTGAATCACAAAGATTGTCTCCTTTACAATAGAGGCCGATATTAAAGCCAATAGTAAGCACCACAATCTGATGCAATCACAACAACACAATGATGCAATTCACTAATTATAAAACTCAGCCTTCCACTATATCGATCTGCACTTGATGATGAACTCGCACTTGTATATTCAAACTTTAGATGAACAAAATGAATGGATGATGAATGAGGTACAACCAATGAGCATATATACAATATGAAGGGAGAGACGTGACTCTCCAAAAACAACATGTTAGTCTCAAAAAAAATTGTGTCTCTTACATACAAGAAGTCGGCTACATGAATTCGCGTGTCTCTTACATACAAGAAGTCGGCTACATGAATTCGCATCCCTTCATAACAAATTGTGCCCACATTATGATGTCGGCCTCAACAAAGAAATCGTGCCTCTTCATTAATTCGAGCTTCCATTAATTAATTATCAAAGGATGTGCCTCTTCAAGATAAATCGCTATCTTTATAAATTAAATAGCCATCGGCTATAATTTAATTTATCATCATGTAAAGGAGATCAGCTGGAAGGAGACACCTGACGCTGTATGATAGCATCAACAATCCAGAGGATGAAAACCCTCTTGGCTTTCCATAGTTGAATTTGGGGATGAAAATCCTCATCTCCATTTTGAGGCGATTCTGTTCAAGGATCGCACTTGGACTTACAGATTAATTCTTTTGCAGCATGCTACAGTGATTTATTGAAGATTTCAGCTTGAGGATGTTTAGTTTGATTAATATTTGCAAGCAAATCATATATATATATTGGCTGATTGAAAGACATTTTCAGATCATTAGCAGACCATACATAATTGCTGATTACATTGGTTGTCATAAATAAAAATCAGATCTGGGGTTTCTATGTTGGTGTTTCCATGTTTATTGCTGTTGTCATAATTTATCTAGCAACTCATTATCTGATTCTACTTTCATATTTGGTTAATTTCAGTGTATAAGGGTTTCATATAAACATTGGTGAATGATAGTATTGCTGTCCATAAGAAATCAATCATAAATCGACAGTCATATTTGATACACTTGACACATACAATTCAAATCTGCTGTTATGTTGCATTTGAGGATGTATACCAGCATTATGAAGGTTTGAATTTGCTGTCTGGAAGTGTAAGTATGATTTACAAGAGATTACAATATTGCATTATTGCTAACCAGTTAGGGTTTGGCATTTACATTGGCCATTTTATTATTGTTTCAGCTTGCACATGTTTGATAAATCATCCATTTCCTAGAGTTGTCTGATTGGGGACATTACATTTTGGGTAGAGATTCGTATCACTTGTGTCACTTTTCATAGCTAGGCAAAACAATAGATGGAGTCATGCAAATGTGTGCCTAGGAAGAGTTTTTTAT
The DNA here is from genome assembly GCA_007258455.2 of Sequoia sempervirens. Classification (NCBI taxonomy): domain Eukaryota; kingdom Viridiplantae; phylum Streptophyta; class Pinopsida; order Cupressales; family Cupressaceae; genus Sequoia; species Sequoia sempervirens. The sequence continues at coordinate 40,915 of VDFB02251638.1, read as the reverse complement.
GAATTGAGCCAAAAAAAGGAACTTGGGGAAGAGTTTCCCAACCACTTGATGCAAAAGTAGAATTTTGAGATGGTTAGGCCATGCCATGAAAAGAGTTTACTAGAAGTGGCTTTGCCAAGGGAGAAGTAGCCAACTTTGTATTTAAATTCTAGGAGATTTGGGCAAAAAGTCCATTGACTCAGCCATCCAAAAGATGTGTTGACAAAAACTACTTATAAGTTATAGCTTTACCATCAAAAGCATGTGCCAACTTCACTTGGGCCACATTTTCCTTCTTGGCAGAGAATCAGGGGGAAGTTGCCATCATTGTCGCCATTTTCCTTCAAAGCTTCACGCCTTATTCATTTCTATACTTCTTTTCTTGCTGTAACCATTGTCAATCTCAAAGCTCATCATTATTTTATCTTAGAACATTTGCCACCACAATCATCCTATAGTATTGTTAGTTGAAAAACAAGATCATGAAATGACAACCTTGCAACTTGATGGAAGAAACTTTAACTAATTTGGAGTGACACACAAATGATGATTAATTGATGACAAAAATAGACACAAAGCAGTATGAAAACTGAGATTCGTAAGGGTACCAATATGTTTTTAATATCATGAATTGAATTTCAATGTAGTTTATAGCATCAAGCTTTGTATTGGCAATGTCATGTACCTAGGTTTTGGTTTTGAATGCAACTTAACTATTTAATTCTTGAAATTGCATGTTACCAATTTATGTGGTGTTATTCCTTTTATAATATTGTTTTTGATTATATAAGCAGCATTTACAGGGTGCTGTACCCTTTACATGAAGAGCCCTTAGGGCCAAAAAGGAAGCTAGTTCAAAACATTATCAAAAAGTCTATAATCAAAAACAACGGAAACAGGACACAGACACAGCACATTAACAATAGAACACCAGCACCACCCAAACCTGAACACTAACTGTCTACATTTTCCCATTTCTGAACTAGGAGGTTTAAAACATCGTCCCCAATCCAGTTGGGACCTTCCCCTACAGTATTCTTATCCGCTTCCTCCTTGATGATGTCAGATCAAGTGACAGCAGATATGTAAATCATTTTGATAGTGAACTGGGCCAGACAATTGAATTTCCGCTCTAGTTTAGTAACCCGTTCCTGCAGCACACCGAGGTCCTCGTTCTTGCCCTTCCTGCTCAGGGTTATAATATTGTTTGCATTGAATAGTTGGTCTTACTTTAGCCAACTAGAAGTTGTTGTTTGCGTGTTTAGATTAGTTGTTTCATTCTTTAATATGAAAATCTTATTTGCAAGGCATAGCTGTTAATAGTGCGATACTTGTATCTGAAGAAAAAACATAGATAGTTATTACCATTGATGCAAACCCCCCCTCTCACCCCAAATAATCTTTTTAAGTGTGAATATATGTATATCTTGTCTATATTTTTAGTTTAGGGTTAGTTTAAGTTTGCTTAGATCTCAGGGAGCTTCTCATTTGAAGAGAGTTTTTAACTCTCATATTAGTTTATTTTGTGTTGTCTTGCAAAAGACAACTTAAAAGGCTAACATGGTGACAACTTCCTTATAACAAAAGAATGATAAACGAAGTTAATGCTCTTGCAAAATAAATTTGTTATTATTTGCTAAGAGGATGCAAATTGCAATATACCTCTAGTTGAGATAATCTTTTTTTCCACTATGTGAATAATGATTGTGATAAGTTGATAAATTATTTCAATATTCATCCAACATCTTTCTTGTTCTTGGTTGAATTTTATTCTCAATGCAATTTTTTACTTTTCGTCATCTCCAAGTTATCTGGTAATAGTAATTCTATTTTTGCATTAATTTTTTTCTTTAATTATTCTCCTCAAATCTTATCCTTTCAATCTTCTAAAATATTTTTATTGTAACTCCAAATATATCCAACTAAAGATGTAGACAATTTTTATTTTTGAATAACCAATATGTCTTTATTTTCTATAAATAGTTTTTCTATCATCTTTTATTTATTCTTCTCTTAAAAAGAATTGCTTTTATATTCTAATTTTTGAAGTAGAATTGTTTTATACTTCAATTAATATTCTTTCAAATTCCTATATATAGAATTGCTTTGTTTATTTATCTTCTTATTCTATTTTATTTATTTATTTAAATCAAACACCATCTTTTATCTCAATCTTTATTATTTGGAATATATAAAGTATAAATACACATGTATTATAATTAAATTCAAGTTAAGGAGACAAGTATACTATTTCACGAACTAGGAACAAGTGTATGCCATTTAATAAAACAAGCTTAGTTCAAACGAGCCCCCACATAAATCATTCCTGAAACATCATATTCAAGCATACCATTAAAAGCATTTGCATCACATGATAAAACTTGTATATTAAAACAATAAATGATCCAATAAAATATTCCACAACATCAAACCATAGTGTTGAGACTCATAATCAATATAGATTTTGCAAGCTATCTTTTGCCTCAGACTTGGATTTGGCACCAATAATGGGCAATAAAAAAAATATAATGTATGAAAGAAAACTTTTTTAGTTGTTTTTGTTTGAAAATTTCAAGTTGATTTAATGATCCTTTCTCAGGTTTGGCCAAGTCTGCAAATTGAGGCTGCAGATTTTCCCAGCCTGACTTAGACTTGGATCTGCGAGTCCTTCCCAAGACTTGCAGTGTCAAGTCTATGCATCAAACAAACATATTCAACAAATACGATCATATAAATACTTATTGAATCCACATAATGTTCAACATATAAATAATAATCATCCAACAAGTAAAACATCTACATCAAAATTACATCAGGATGGGTCAAAGAAAAAAAATTAGAGAGGTTAATAATTTAGGATATTGCATATTGATTTCTTGGTTGGTCAGATGAGGACCATCAGTGGTGAACCGAGAGAGATGAATTCCCTATATTTAAATGAAGAAACAGAAGAAGAGAATTGACCTTGATACACTAGACGGATATGCAACCTAATGGGTTTTAAATTAGCATGCTAGTGAGCATGTTGACCTTGCTAAACTGCACAATGTACAGGGGCATTGCCTGCAGGATTTGAACCTAGGGCTCGTTGCAGGTAAAGCATTTTCTTGACAACCCCAAGCTCCAACAGACTGACCTTTTGATGGAGATGCCTTTCACACTCCTTTTTAGTTGCTATAATTTTTACTTCTGAAATTTTAGAATTTGTATAGATATACTGAGTGTACGCCTTTGTAGATGCTGTAAATATATACACCTTTTTTAAAATGATTAGTTTATGGAGAATCTGCAATCCACTTGGTTTTATATGACATGTCTGATATCATTATTTGTCAACTATTGGTCACCTCAGGAGTAATTCAGTTTCTTTCTTTTCTTTCCCTTGTTGATTATTGTTATTTTTTCATATCACGCCTTGCCTTTGGAAAATAGATTGAAAGAACTCTTTTAAGTTTTGTTTGTTGCATTACTTAAAGAGTACAAATATGGAAAGGCTATTCTGACAAAAGATTTGGAATGCAGTTTCTTGATGTGATGTTACAGAGGATAAGAGAAGAAGAACGCCTACGACGAGCTTCAGGCCCTCCTGGAAACACTTCCAGTTATCTCATGAGAGAGCATCAATGGAATCAATTTGATGGGGATTACTACAAAAATCTTCCAAATCCTGTGTCGAATATCCTGCCCTTAGATGCTTGTTTGGAGGAGCGCACTCCTTTGTTAGACACCAGAGAAGCCAAAAAACATATTTTTGCAGACAGGAAGGTTGATGTTTCATGGACGAAGATAGAAAATAACAATGCAAAAGATGCTAGTGGGTTAGCATCCTCCCTGACAGAAGTTGTTTCAAAGCCAGATACGAATGGTGCAAAAGATCACATTTTACTGGACAAACTTAGCATTAGAGAACTTCATGATACCTTCAAGGCAACATTTGGACGTGAAACCTCAGTTAAAGACAAGCAGTGGCTTAAACGTCGCATTTCAATAGCACTAAAAAATTCCAATAAGAAAAATGGACAAGAATATATGACATCACGACACGGGAAGAGTCCATCTGAAAAAATTCCAACTGATTCTTCTCATGTACAGGAAACCAAGAGTAAAATGCCAGTTGATAATAATGATATAGAGGGAGCGGCCATTAGCCCTCTTGGCAACAAATCTTCCACCACATCTTCTACAGATGTAGTTATAAAAAGAGAGTTTGGAATGTCTAATGATGATGTTCAACTTGGAGAGGTGATTAAACGAAAGAGAACACGAAAACCAACTAGGAGGTATATTGAAGAGTTGTCAAAGACAGATGCTAGGCCAAACAGTGGAAAGCTGTTAAATAGCCATAGAGATTCAGACCAAAGTTACTCTGCAGCGAAGTCTTGTGCCAAACCCGACTGGAATGGTTTTGACAGAATGACATTGGTGTGTAGGGAGGATTCACTTGGGGGCTGCGGAATCCAAATTCCATTTGTCCTTCGAGTTCGGAGAGGACGCCCAAGGAAGAACTGTGGTACACTTGTGGTATGTACATGGGTCTCTTTTTCATATTGTTATTTATAATAAATATATTATATGTCTGAATTAATTCCAAGGGAATCATTACCTCATAATGTTGTAGGTAAAGCAAGGAATTGCAGGAATGCTTACATTTTGCTGCCATATGGTTCTTCCAGCTTTGTATTCACAAATGCTTTAGTGTGATCAATTTGGACTGTTGTTATGCTATGCCAACATTAATGTGTTTTTCAATCCATAAGTGTATAGATTCATGGAGCTAGCATTTCAACATGGTTAAATTATTGTGTTGAACGTAATGTTGTATATACATTGGTGCCAGGGTCTTTGGGTATGGATTAAGTACAGGGACATGATATTCAAAATCAGTAGCAAACTTTAGGGAGGCTAGATTCTTCACAGTTAAACAAGAAATAAAGCCACATACATGCCTGCATGCAAATATATATACATTAAACATATTGAAATTCACCTATATTTAGTTATTGCTCTAAGCAAGGAATTTAGCAAGCAAAAGATGTTCACAATGACATTAACATTCAAATCTCAAAATTAGTAATATTGCAATGTTATTTTAAAATTTTTCCATTGTTTTCATGTTCTAAGTTTATTTATAGTCAAGTTGCTTTCTAGGGACTGTCATCCTCAAACTTTAGCTTCTCTTTACTTTTTTTTTCCCTCTAGGGAAAGTTTGCTAGTCTTTTTTTAACCTATAACTTGCACTCTACTTGCATTATTTTTGTTCAGTCTGTATTTTAAGTTAGTCAATCAGGATTTGGGTGGGTAAAGGTGGGATTATAAGTTTTTTGTTTTATCGTTTTAAGTGGTGAATGTAGCATCCCTTGTCAGGTCCAGCTCAAGATATGCTCAATTATGTTCAGGTGTACCCCCCATGCACATGGTATGTCCAACTGCACAGGTGGATCCAGATACAACTGGGCATCCTCACTTGTATAGATTTTCCTACTTCCTAGGTATTCTTTCTCCATTTTAGAGATCACAAAAAATGCAATCACTAGTCTTTGATCGGTTTAAAACATACTCATGACTGCATGTTACATTCAAGGGCAACTGTTTAGGTGCCTTTTAAGGGTTTAATGCTGTTAGATTTTATTAAGAACTTTGTAGTCAGGTCTAAACAGTTACCTTAAGGAATCTATGTTGACAAGTTAGGTTGGAAGCATTAAGCATGAAAGCAGGATGTTGCCATATGTCTTAGATGCATTGGCTTTATAAATGTAATGCAATGCTACTTTTAATTCAGGGATACATGAGAATTATCTGTGCATGTTGGCTATTGTTTGGATTAAAATTAATAACATTTAAATCAAATTGCTATAAATAAATGCTACATTCAAGTATATTTTAATAAAGATTGTATACATAGAAACATCTATCAAAAGAATAAAATCCACAATGAGTAATTCGTTGTAAACAGGCTAGGAGGGGTCTGATTAAACCTTTCTACATGGGTGTTTCCAATGGGTTGGATTCCAACCATTTCGCTGGTTCTTATTTCTCCTAAGCCTTATTTATGTACTTTGCTCCTAGAGAATAATGAGGTCATTAGTGTTCACTGGTGCCATCTTGGTATGATATTCATATTAGTTATTACTACAGAGATCATTCTATGTTATGTACTTAGACAGTTGCTATAAATACAATGATTTTTCAGCATTCATGTTTCATGTATACTTGATGATAAACTTTGCCTTTTGTGTTCCTTTGTTGTTTTCTATACTACAATGTATATTGTGCAACATTCATGTACGAGATAAAGTGTAAAGTATTCAAGTCAGAAATGCCTCTTGCATTTCTGACGCTGTTGCTGAAGTGTTGGAGCAATTCCTTGTGCTACATTATAAGAAATATGTAAATATGGAAAAAATTGAAAAATGATGGGAAGGGAGTTTCATTTGAGGAAGTTGACTGAAAGAAGGAAGATTTAGCCAAGGACATGAGTATGGGCTAGATTGAGGCTGTTGTGTTCTTCACTTGAAGGGAGTTTGTGGACAAGAAGATACCTTCCAATATGCATTGGTCAGCACTATGTAGGGCTAAAAAAAAGTTTTGAGGAAAATATAGATGTCGAGATAAAAAAAATTGGAAAATGAGAATGGGTGATGATGTCAAGAAGACTCATGAATTACTATTTCCGTGCCCACAAGAACTAGTTGCTACCTATAGCGAAGAGGGTTCCTAGATCAATAATATTTGTATGTTCTTCCAATATTGCAAGTTGAGATCAAAGACAAATCAAGGACAAAATCAAAATGGGAACCATTAACTTGGACGCCACTGTTTGAGCTCTAGACTGTGGTGAATTACATGTGACCTTTGGGAGGGAAGGAACACGTTGAGGAATTAATTGGGAGTTCTTTGATGGACTAACTACAGTTGTCGAAGCATAGATAATTAGAGGTCATAGCAAGGGTGACAAGAGAGTTGTTAATGAGAATATTGAAAACAATGTTGGAGGACTACATAGATGGTGGGAGGACCATAGAGAAAGAGGTTGGCCAACCTGATAATAGGAGGCAACTTCAAAATGAAAGTGATAAGGGAACAGTGAGAGAGAAGTCAAACTAGATAGGGGGAAATAGGGCATCATGTGACAAGTTTGAGATTGAGCTTTGTTCATGTGAATAGGTGGATTGATATTTGGGACTGGTAGTACATATTGGGGGTTGATACAATTATGAACAATTTGGTATTAGTAGAGGAGACAAAGTTCACATGAGAAAAAGAGAAGGGAGGCTAGGCAAGGCCAATTGAACAAAATGAAAATAATTCCACAACAAGCATTGACATCAACACCACTAAAGAATTTAGGCACCATGGCGAGCTTGCCTCCAATGGGAAGTAGGTAGAAGTTGAAAGGAAACAAGGTACACAGAAACAATTCCTACACCAATCTAATGATGGGAGTGATGTGCAAATTTTAATCTTTTCAACTACAAAAAGTAGAAACACATATGAATATAAAATATGGAATATATCATAAAACAAGATGTATGTGGGGAAAACCCTTTTGGGAGAAAAACCCCACACTCCAAAGAAGTCCAATGTATTATATAGTAAACCAATGGAATACAATACACTTGTAGAACAAGCTATAGTAGGAGTTTCATCAACATGTAAATATGGAGTAAATCTGATAGTACAACAGTACCTATAAATCAACTATTCAAACTACAACTCCAAGCACCAAATAAATAGATGAAGTATAAACTAGAAACCATGAATGGTTTGGGAAAGCCATTTGCAAACCCATGAGAGATATCAAATGCATTGGCTCAAATTTCAATGCCCCTCCTTGGTCTTGGTCTACATGGCTATTTTTAACATATTCCTTACACAACTCACAATGTCATAACTTGTCATATTTGACCATCCAAACTTGAGCACCCCAATTTTTTCTCATTCTAGCATTCAAAAGATACTCCATGACAAGTGTACCAATTTCTCATAATGTTGGTCAGATTCCAATGTAACCTTCCTCTTACATGCTCTTATGCATTATAGAATCTATCATATGTAACTCCATGATGACCTTACACACATCACAAGATGCTAGCACATGACCAATCCATGCCACGTCAAGTGGGACCCCTAACTCCATGAGAAAGCAAAACTCACTAAAAGATGAAGTCTAGCAAGCCTCCAAGTGGGATGCCAACTCTCTATAAGAAGACAAAAACCATTGGAAGATGAAATAGCAAGTGCATACAAAATATATTAAAATGAACATTAGGAACGCAAGTTTCAGACACCTTTCTTAACATTCTCCTACTTGTTGAACACCTTGCAAGAGCAAAAGGAAAACCCACCAACGCTTAAATCTAATTTCTAGGGGTTTAGAGGCCCATGGAATCATTGCACCATTTGAACTTATTTGTGCTCATAAGCTTTGTCAATGAATCTAGAACATTTGTCAAAGTGTTAACCTTCTTCAACATCACTCTCCTATCCTTTACCATGTCATGAACAAAATACTACTGGACATCAATATGCTTTGACCTTGCATGGAAAGTTAAGTTTCTTGCTAGACATATGACACTTTAACTGTCCTATAGAACTATAATAGTCCTTGTATCTAGCCCAATGTTAGAACATAGTCTCTTAAGCCAAATGGCTTCTTTTGAAGCATAAGTAGATGCCATAAACTTTGCTTCTATTGTAGACAAACAACCACAACTTGCCACTTTCTCATCCAACTAATGGCACCACTGATTATCATGAAAATATATCCTTTGGTGGATCTTCTACTGGCAATATCACCTACCTAATTTGAATCCACAAATCCATGAATACAAATTGAATGTTGGGTCCTTGTAGGATAACCGTGATAACACAGAGAATACTTGGAAGTACCTTGCAAATATTTGAAGACCCTCTTCACTATGTACTCATCCAGGATTAGCCATAAAAGGACTAAAGACTCTCACTAATTGGGCAATGTTTGGTCTTGTATAGACCATGGCATACATTAAATTGCCAACAATACTAGCATTATAAACTCTGCTTGTATCCTCTATCTTATTAGGAGATTTTGGACAATTAATAACTTCATTCCCATTGTAATAGGAACACTCAATGGTTTACAATTTGCCATGTTGAATCTCTCAAACACTAGTTCTCATACTTACTCTGGCCTAACCATACCTTTTTGATAGCTTTATCTCCGAGTATGGTCTCTATCCCCAAGATGTACTTGATTGCCCCTAAATCCTTCTTTTCAAATTGTGCTAAAAGTTGAGACTTCAAATCACAAATCGAACTCATTCCATTACCAGAAAATATGACATCAACATACAATGTGATAATGAGAATATAATCACCATCTATCTTGTAATAGATACAATGATTTGATTTGGATATGATAAATCCCAAACTTAACAGAATGACATCGAATTTTTGGTACCACATCCGAGGAGATTTCTTTAGACCATACACAAGTTTCTTCAACTTTCAAATCAAAGGCTTTTTATCTATCTCGATGCAATGCTCTAGCTGTAATATGTAAATTTTTTCCTACAAGTCATAGTGAAGGAAAGTTGTTATCACACATATCTACTCAACCTCGAGATCACATGTTGTTGCAAGTGATAAAAGAAACCAAATGGATGTCAACTTTGCAATTAAAGAGAAAATCTCACCATAATTAATTCCTTCAACCTGGGAATAACTTTTCACAACCAATCTCACCTTGTACTCTTCAACATTGCCATTTGAATCCATTTTCTTCTTGAACACCCATATACATCCAACAAGTTTATGTCCATCAGGAAAATGCAATAGATCCCATGTATTATTTTTCTTTGATGCCACCATCTCTTCATCCATAGCATCTTTCTAGGAATCTGCATCATCCATACCTATAGACTTCTTTGTAGTCCTAGGCTCATTAGTGTTAGTAATCAAAGTAAATACTAAAGCTACATCTCCAATCAAGGGGAGAATACCTTTTTGGCTATTGTCAATGTCAAGTTGACGTTCTCAAGAGTTGAGGTGGAGGTTCTATCTCCTCTTTTGAACTATCTGACCTACTTGAACTCTTCTCCACTTTAGGGCCATTATGGGCTTTAGTTTCAAGTTGCTTAGTCTTTGGATTTAGATGGACAACATATTTTTCCTTTTCTTTTTTTGGTTGCAATGTAGTGGAAGAAGGTTTAGCTTCTCTGAAGATATCACTCTTGCTATACAAATTTTTTTCAACCATGTGATCCCAAAGCTTGTACTCTTTGACCAAAAGACCATAACCAATGAGGATACACTTAACAACCTTGTTCTCCAACTTTGACCTTTTCTCTCAAGGCACATGAGCATATGCCTTGCAACCAAAAACTCTCAAATGTCTTAGTGGGGGTTTTTGCTTGACCACGCTTCTATAGGTATCCTCTCAACAAAAGTAACAAGCCATGGCAATTGCTTCTGCCCAAAATTTTTGTTTTAGACCAGTCCCGCTAAGCATTCTCCTAGCCCTCTCCATCAATGTCATGTTCATCCTTTTTGTAACTCCATTCTATTAAGGGATATACAGAGTTGTCTTGTGCAGTTCTATGCCATGATCTTTATAGAACCTATCAAAATCTGTTGAACAAAAATTGTCTCCATTTTCAATCTTAAAATACTTAAATCTTTTTCCTAGTTTGATTTTCAACAAGAGCCTTAAACTCTTTAAAATGACTAAAGACATAAGTTTTACTTTAGAAAAATAAACCCATGTCCTACTTTAATCATCAATTAAAGATAGATAATATACAAATTCAGAAATTGAAGGAACACTAATAGGACCAAAAACACAGAATGTACCAAGTCCAATATCCCATAAGATTTGTGAGAACTAAAATAAAACTGAACATGGTTTTGCTTTCCATAAATGTAATGTTTGCAAAAATTGAACTAAAGATTACAATCATTCAACCCCTCAACAAGTTTTTTATTTTTCATGGTCTAAAGACACTTCTCACCTATGTGACCAAGTCTTTGGTGCTATAACATTCTTTTCTTTGTAGGAAGTTTTGTTTTCAAAGAATGAGCACCCTTAGGTACCTAGAAAGCATGACCATTGGGAGTGGATGCAACACATCTTTGTTGTTGGTTTATGGTGAAGGTGAAGACTCTTTAAATCTCTTCACTGTAGTAGAAGGAATATTGCATTGAACTATGCATGCATCAAGCTGAAATGGAGTGCCAATCCAAACACCCTTAGTTATCACTTAGCTTCTCAAATCATCTTACACCCTTCACTCAAGAAAATAACCTACGTACCCGCATCATTCAATTTACTTACAGAGAAAAGGTTCTGTGTCAAACTAGGGAAAGGAAATCATCCATACAAATGCAGTTCTAGTTCTAGTTGCAGCAAGAGCAGCATCAGAAGTGCTCTTGACACATCCAATAGTTTAGCATTAAGAATAAGAAAAAGAAGTGGCAATCCAATAGTAGATTGTTTGTGTCACCCTTTGGTCCAAGTTCTTTCCATTCTTGATGCATATGGAAATGAGACTTAACACAAAATAGTCTTATTTTGTTGGTGTTCATCTACAATGAATATAGAGGAAATACAATTTTTTCCCTCTACATGTTATCTGATTGACCATAAATCTGTGTGCTTTTCTTCTATGCTGCGTCTTTTTTTTTCCACTTCAATATTATTTTCTGATTCTTTTGTATGGAGCTTACCCTGCATGAGCTTTTCTTAATCCTATTCATTTGATTTTTGATATACAGCTCTTAGGCTGGAATTTCTTACCATTGAAATTCCTCTAGGGTGATTAAATTGCAATTAGGATTTACATTTATCTTGTTATTTTGTTCAGAAGCACAAGACCAGTGAGAGTCCTACCAGCCTTTTGAAGAAAGCTCCTCATGTTCAAGAAGAACAGTGTAGCAGTGACAATGGGGATATGAAACAGATTGTTCCCTTTGAACCAACTCAAAACTTTGTAAGACATAATATCATTTGATACTCTTCAAGATGCAAGCATACAAATGGGAAGTAGATCTATCATTTTAGTGTGGTGTTAAGGGCAGCATATCTTCTGTTTTTCTTAATAATTATTCCGATACACACTCTTTATGATTTATGATTTCAAATTCAAGTGTGATGGATATGATTGTTATAAAAGTAATTTATGGTTTAAGCTGCTTGTTAAAAATGGCAGGTGTATGATGATAAAGAAAATAACGAGCACTTATTACTTTCAGTTCCAACAGACAGGAAATGTGTTGCAGATACCTTTAACTCTGACTCAGTAGATGATGTCTCAGACACTTATGTCTCAACAATTCGGACAGCCAAAGGAGGGATTCGCAGGAAACATCACCGCTCTTGGACGCTGCAAGAAGTGATGAAACTGGTAGATGGTGTTTCACGTTTTGGTGTTGGAAGGTGGTCTGATATTAGGAAACTTGTATTTTCCTCCTCTGGTTATCGTACCTCAGTTGACCTAAAGGTCAGTTATAATTTTTTATAATATAATCTATTTTCAGATTGATCTCCTTTTTTGGTTGGTTTTGATTCAATATTATAATTTTTATGTTGTTTATTCATGTCATTATAATAATTACACCTTTATCAGGATAAGTGGCGAAATCTACTAAGGGCTAGCAACGCGCAATTACAGTCAAAGAAAGAGGTCTGGTTGCTATATATTTTCCATTCAATCCCATACTTATCATGTCTATTGTCTTGCCCTGTCCTGCACTGTGCTAAATAGTTTTCTGGATATTCAAAATACTTCCCTTTGGTCTCTTGATTTTGAGGGGGGGTTCTTTCTAACAATGCAGGTGTTCATGCTTGTTACGTGGTGGTATTTATCTCCATTTAGATGTTTAGGAGCTTTCCATTGCTTCAACTCTTGCATCTGAATTGTTTGTTTTCATACTACGAAATAAGAATTCAAAAAAGTAATTAGTGTTATACAGTTCATTATTTCCTTTTAAAATGTTAAAATGTTCACGTATCATTTTATTGGAATGTAAACAGTGTCCTATAGTTTGACAGTATGTAGTTTTTGTAGGAACACTTAAATTTCCTTTGATGTATTTTACATAATAATATGGTTCTGCTTACCAACCCTGCTCATCATCATTCCTAGGGATTTGCCATTTATTTGGTTTGAGACACTGCATATTTTAAGTTTCCATCTGTTGCAAAACAAAATTTGATTGGGTGTTTGCCAAAATTTATTGTTTTTTTCAAGTCCATCATTGAGCTTTCTGTTGTGACCCTGTGGGTAGGTAAAGCTCCAAAGCATGTGGCACTTGTTGGAGGTCATGGAGGGATTTTTAGAATATTTTGAATTGATGCATTATAAAAGACGTTTTTAAAATGAATATTTTGAGCATTGAATTGCTTTGGTTGTTTGAATCCAAAATGTGGACGTTTTTCTTGCTACTGAGGTCTCTGCTTTCCTTTGAATATATATCCTGCAATCCAAACTCTAGCATTCAGTCTATGAATTAAATTAAATATCAAAATGGACGATAGTATACCCCTAGGGCTTCCATCCTCTACCATTGATTCTCTTACTATTTTTTACAAGCAACCCCTCCATCCTCTTTCATTGATTCTCCTACCATTTTTTCGTGTGAGTGCCGCTTTGTCTTCCTTTGAATAAATATCCAACAAGATCTAGAAATCAATCTTTGAATCAAATATTGGATAGTGGAGGTACATCCCTCTATCCTCTGTCATCAATTCTTCAAATTTAGATGTTCTTCAGTTTGAGTTTCTATTTGTCTAGAGTGATTAAATACCTCTTTATGGGTTTTATTTATTTTGATCCTGTTAAGATGTGGATAATGTAAGTTCCCGCCTCTGCTTTATCCTCATATTTTCCCATCTCTGTTAGTTGGATCTTTCTTTCTCAGCAACCTGACAGGACTTTAAACCGATTGAGTGCAGGCTGGGAACAGGAAAAAGCATACGTCGTCTCCTATTCCAGCTCCAATTCTAGCTCGGGTAAGAGAATTGTCAGCAATGCAGTCACAGGCACTGTGCTTGCCAAGCTCGAGTAATCCTATCATTCGAAGTGGAAGGATTTTACATAAAAGGAATCCGATTCAAATAAAAGTGGAATGTACATAATAGCAAGTATCTTAAAATGCATCTCTATGTACAGGTTTTCAGTAAATTAAAATAATTTTAGTGTTCTAATTGCCATTTCAAATGAACGGGTTTATGGAGTATGGCTTTGTTTGCTGAAGATCTATGCTACAAAATAGTCATATGCATGTTAGAGAAAGCCAGACCAAACTTAGAGCTAGGTTATTCATATGGTCTTCAGGTCCAGATTATGGACCAAAGCAAGAAAGTGATGTAAATGTTCCAGTTGGGCTGAACCCGTTCAAATATATATCTTAGTCTGGCCAAGCTTTTTCATTTAAATATTCATATTTGCAGGCTTGAACATTCAATATGTGGCAGTGTTCCACCAGGATGTGTACCCACCTGTCTTTGTGACATCCTAGAGGTGCAGGAGTTAGGGAGATGGGGATGGGGATGAGGACGGGACGGGGACAGGGACAAGACCTTCCCTGTTTTTAAGCCTTGGACAACCTGTGCCATATGGCGCATAAACATAAATAAGCTAACTTAAAATTTTTTATTAAAAAAACCCAAAAATCTGAAAGAGGGGGCATTGTTATTGCAAATTCAGCACATTTTATTTACTTCTTAAATTTCAGTGTCTTTCATTTTGTTTAAGTTATTATAATAGACATACCCTCCTCATCCCTAAAATAAAGGAAAATGTGTTCTATCACCAAAACTTGTACCCACATCCCCTTGCCCTTCCATCACCAAAACGTTGGGTTTTATACTTGAGAGTTATATTCTTCTAGGGCATTTGATGGAAATGTTTACTAGGTATCTGTGATGAGCACATGGAACATGGTGTAAGAACTTTATGCGCAGCATATTTTTTTCGCTTTAGTCATTAAGAAGCATTCAAGTAATACAAGGCCACACACACAGCTGTCCTTACAAAATCTTTTCATAATTGGCTATATATCTCATAACCATAATACAATTGAAACCAAAAGAATGATCATTACATTAATTGAACCCTAAGATCCGCATCGGTAGCTAATCTAGTCCCAAGTGAACTAAGAGTCGAAAGAAAACATGCATACACACGATGGGTATACAATATTTTTTGGTAGGTCCTTGTAATTCAAATGATATTTTCTTTCCTATAGAACATAAAAGCAAATTTACGATTATCTAAGTTCTTACTCCCAATCCAATTGCATATTAATATGTGTCACTTAATTCAAGCTATATATTCAAGTGATTTGCAATCATTTATCCCACGTCTAAATTTGTAGGATAATAAACATTGAAATATTAATTGATTGGTTGTTAACAGTCAGTTATGGTTGATTAGGCAGTAGATATGGTTGATTAGGTAGTAGTTATGTGATTCAGTTTTCAATCGAAGGACATTTTCATCAATGATCAACAAGGAGTTTTGTGCCCTCCAAATTACTTGCATTTTAATGTGTTGATGATCTGTAGATCATCATTAGGATTTTATTTGTAATTGATTGATACCTTCAATTGGTATCACATGGAGAAAAGTGAGAAGTTGATCATTGTTAACTCGACAAGGAGAGAATAATTTCTAAGAGAAGGATTGAATCCTAGTCACTAGAATAAGGAGATAATTTATGTCTTGATTGTGAGCAAACTCTAGTGCTTGGTCACTAGTGGCTGTGTCTCACATGGAGAAGTTGTTGGTGAAAGATTGTTTTATTTTATTTTTAATTAAAATAGATTATTTTGGTAGTTTGGAGTTTGATGGCAAATGGTGTGGGTTCATTGAGATTATTGATTCCTATTTTTGATGGGGCAAATTTTGCTTATTGTACATGTATACAGAGTATGGTAAAGTTATAAAATTTGTGATAAATTGTTAGTAGGGGAAATGAAGAACCTGATATTAATTCATTAAATAACCAACAAAACGAGAACTTAAGCTCAATGAACAAAAGAACATTAAAGCTTTGTTTTTAATTCAAGGTGCACCAAGTCAATCTCAATCTTTCCTAGGACAAGTGGTGTTGTATGTTCAAAACAAACATGTCATTCCTGTAAATACATATCAAGGTGCTCATACAACTAAGTTGTAAACACTATGAAGAGTTTTGAAAATGTTAAAATGAGTCTAATGAATCAACTAATGAATTTTGCACAAAAAATGAAGGGATGATAAATCAAATGAGAATTCAAGGAGATGATTTGAGTAATGAACATGCAATTGATTTTTTTGTAAGAAGTTTGCCTCTAAAATTTGACAATGTTGTTTTTGCAATAATTTTTAAAAAAATCTTACATCTATGAAAATTGATGAATTAAATGACATACTATTAACTACAGAAGAATGAATGAAAAGTAGTGAATAATTTTTATAATAGGCATTTGCATCTAAGGCAAACACGAGCGAAAAAACATAATTTTTCAAGGGTAATCACGAACTTAAAATGGTAATATCTATCCTACTAAATCGAGCATAGAGATGAGTCTAGTCACTATAGAGGAGGCAACAACTATGATTTAGGAAGAGGTTATGGTTTTCAAGGAAAAAGTAACAATAATAAACATAGAGGCCAAGGTAGAAGCAAGGATACTCATAGAGACAAGCAACATATTCAATGTTTTCATTGTAATAAATTTGGCTATTATGAGGTTGAATGTTAGCATAGGCAATCTGCTCATAGTAATGTGGAAAACACAAAAAGTTTGTTTCTTTTTTGTTTGAATATGAGTTCTAATGAAGATACTTTGTTGTATATTGATTTTGGTTGCTCTTCACATGTGACTTACAATAAAAAAATATTTATTGATCTAGATGAAAAACAGTAGTATTGTGTTGTGGGATAATATATCACTAGGACTAAAAGAAACTGAACAATTGAAGTAACTAATGAGCATGGTAACATTAAGCATATTTCTAATATTGTGTTAGCTCTCACTATATATATTTTTATTATTATTAGTAGGTCAAATGCTTGAACAAAATTATCAAGTTGTTTTTGACATGAATGAATGTATAATCAAAGATAAGTCACAAAGAAATGCAATGGTTGCATGAACATGGGTGACAAGTGATCAAATGTTTTATCTTTGTGTTTTTTCAAGTAGTCGGGTCTTGAGTACTACATGATAGTCATCTATGACATTAAAGGCACGTGCATCTCAATTTTGGTGATTTGTTTTTATTGTAGAAGAAACATATGGTTGAATGATTGTCATTTCTTAAGAATAAATAGAGAATTTGTGAATAATATTTGTTTGGAAAATAACATAGAACTACTTTTCTATTTGGTTTCTCACTTTTATTGATGATTTTTCTTGTAAAACTTGGATCTACTAGTTGATTGATAAATTAAAAGTTTTCGATAAGTTTGTTGAGTTCAAAAAGTTAGTTTAAAAAACAAAGTGGTCAATACATTAAGGTCATTACACTATATAATGGGAGTGAGTATAGGCCAAATATATTTTTTGGATTTCTATAGACATGGAATTCAGAGAGAATTTACCTCTTCCTATTGTTGAAATGGTTAGAAGCATGATGTAATATAAGAATGTAAGTTTGTGGTATATAGTTGCTATCATTTTCATGATTTAGTAAGGTCACAAAGTTAACAATTTTAATTTGGAATAAATAATCGAGTTAATAATTATTTGGTGCCACCATTAAAGTAGACAAATGCCAATAAGAAATTTAAGAACTAGAACATATTAATTAGTTTGATCATCTTATTCATGTTCCATGAAATGGACAAATTACCAAGATATGTGATGTATCATACTTTAATAATAAAATTATAAGTAGTATGAAAAAAAAACTAAATAACCAAGAATGATTATTACAAAAACTCCTTTCTTAATAACCTCTAACATATTCTTAGATATTTTGTTACCAAATCTAATCACAAAAATTGATATGTACAAAAACTATATCATACAAAAACTGATAATTTTAGATTTTTTTTAGACTTTGATACCCAATATACCAATATAAAAGAAAAAATTCAAATAAATAATAAAATTGTAAGTTGATTGATGATTCATCATAGTGACATGTATTCTTGTTCCAAAAACTTCATATTATTTAATATTTCTTTTTCTAATAATAAAGGAGGGGTAAAAATTTATTAAAACAAAAAGAAGTTCAAAGCAAGGGTACTACATAGCCCTATCAAGCTCCACCAAGTGGTCCAACTGTTGAGACAGATTTGGGGGTAACTGACCCCAATTCATCAAATTCCAATCATGAATATGATCAGAAGCCCATTTAGCCAAACAATCAACAACACCATTCCATTCTCTAGGGGTATGAATGAAAGTTACAAAGTCCAAAGAAGCGTAAAGGTTGAGAATTTGTTCAACAATCAAAGCCAAATGCCAACTAACATCCTTTAAATGTTGCCTATTCAACAAGTTCACCACTACTTGGGAATTGGACTCACATATGATCCTTCGCCACCCCAATTGACTTCCACGCTCCACAACCGATAAAATGGCCTGAGCCTCCATTCAATTATTAGTATGAAGACCCTTATAAACAAAAAAGATAAATTGAACATCTTCAGAGCTATCCCGACCAACACCACCAATTCCAACATGACCAGGGTTTCCTCGAGAAGAGCCATCCGTGTTGATTTTTAAGATTCTCTGAGGTGGAGGAGACCATCGCCCCTCCCTATTTACCTTTGGAGTAGGATGTCTACCTCTGTTGCACATGAGCTACCGTTGCTGAGGAGGAAGATGAAGACGATTACAACAACCAACATCACAAGGATCCACTGATTCCGACAAATCACACTTAGCCGCAACAGTTTCTCCCAAAGAATGCAAAATTTTCCACCATAAGTGAGGGGCCACCATGATCACATCTTGAAAAATCTGACGATTCCTCTCCAACCAAAGGTTCCAGATAATAAAGGATAGGCCAAGAGCCCAAGCAGCTTGAAGAAAGGAAGTAGAAATAGGGGCTCTGCCCCACCGGTCCACAAACTTAGCCAACAAGGAAGCATGCCAACAGGGCGTGTTCCACACCCTCCACCAAAAATGCCAAATCTCCCTAGCATAAGAACATTGGAAGAAGAGATGAGAGGCACTCTCCTCATAGTTACGACACAATACACACATTGAAGGGCCTTGAAAACCACACTTACACAAATTATCCCAAGTAAGACACCTATTTTGAGCCACTAACCACATGAAAAAATTGCACTTGGGCTACGACAACTTATGCCAAACTTGCTTCCACCAAGCGACCTCAATATCCCCAAACAACTGCCTACCAAGCTACTTATAACCAATAGACACAAAGTACTTCCCAGACAAATTAGTACCATCCCAAGCCAAGACATCAGGCCCCCTCAAATAATTACAATCATGAGAAGCCAAAAGCTGAACCAGCTCACGCCTATCCCCCTTAGACCCCCCAGGTGGTCACTCAGAAGGATGCTTCCAACAAAAGTTTACAACCGATTCACAATGTGGTGCAACCTTATAATGCTCAATAGTATCCTAGCTAGCTGCAATAAAAACATCACAAAGGGACTGGAGGTGAGGAAAAGTAGAGAGAATAGGTGGGTGACCATCCCAAGAATCTAACCAAAATAGAGCCTGTGACCCCAAATAACAGATCCAAAAAAGCACATGCTTAATCAAATGAGCTCCCACTTTCAAAGTATGCCAAATCATAGAACCACTCCCCTCCAAAGGACATTGAGGAACCTCAAAAAATGCAACACCCCTAAGATACTTATGGTTGAGAATACAGGTCCATAACTGATGTTGATTAGTACACCAGTTCCAGTAAAGCTTAGCAGTAAGAATTTGCTCGTTCAAAATAACAGAGCATAACCCAAGACCACCCTCCTGCTTTGGTCTACACACATATTCCCACTTAACAAGGCTCCACTTAGTAGACATCAAGTTACCACTCCAAAGAAATTAGCGTGAGTGAGCATCAAATTCCCTAAGGAAATACAAAGGGGCCGCTTGAACAAAGCATCTGTAGATAGGAAGGGCCTGGATAATAGACTTGAGAAGAGTCACTCGAGCAACAATAGACAACCACTAATGAGTACAATGAGTGACCTTCCATTGCAGCTTATCAAGCAAAATCTGCCAAGACGACCTGGGTTGACGACCAACAACAAGAGGAATACCCAAATAGACAAAGGGAAGATATCCTATCTGAAACCACAAAATGGCCGCAATCTGTTGTTGGATAGCTTGAGGAGTATTAAAGAAGAAAATAGAAGATTTCTACTCATTGACTTTCTAACCCGAAGCAACAAGGTAGATATCCAAAGCTTGCCTAAAGGATTTAGCTTCCCAAATATGAGCCAACCCTATAAGAGAGGTGCCATCCACAAACTGGAGATGAGAAAGTGTTGGAAGACCCAAACCCCACTACCAACCATGAATCAAGCCTTGAGAAACCCAAAATTTAAGAAACTGGCCCAACCCCTCTGCCATTATAGTAAACAAATAAGGAGAAAGCAGATCCCCTTGACGAAGGCCCCTGGTAGCACCAAAAAGCTCTGAAGGTTCACCATTCACAATAACCAAAAATGAGGAAGAAGTCACAAGACTCATAGTCCAACTCACCCAATTAGAAGAAAAACCAAAGGCCAACAAAATCTTCTAGAGAAAACTCCACTTAACTCTATCGTAAGCTTTGGCCATATCCAACTTGATGAAAATAGACCTATCCTTATAGGTCGCCATTGAATGAATGACCTTAGAGGCAACCACCACCCCATCCAGAATTTGACGACCTGCCACAAAGCCACCTTGCTCCTTATAAATAACAACATTAAGACAAGGTTTAAGCCTCTTAACAATCAATCTCGTAATAATCTTATACACCACATTACAGAGCGCAATAGGTCTAAAGAATTCAAGCCTATCAACACCTTCCTTTTTAGGAATGAGAACTAGAAAAGTAGCATTAAGGGCTTGAAGCATCTATTTACTATGAAGAGATTCACAAAAACCCTCCAACAAATCCAGATTCACAATATCTCAAAACTCCTGGAAAAATTCAACAGGGAAACCATTTGGGCTTGGAGCTTTCCCCTTATTCATCCCAAACATAACCTCCTCCACTTCAGATAGAGCAATCAGACAAGTAAGAGAATCATTCAATGCATTAGAGATCAAAGAAGGAATGCAAGCAAGGACCATATTCTCATCAACCTTAGTTGGAGGTGAATCCTTAGTAAATAGAGCAGAGTAAAATTGACAAGCCTTTCTAGACAAAGTCTGTTGCGAAGAAATCAAAACACCCTCAAAATTAACAAGAGAAGAGATATAACGCTTATTCCGGCGAGCTTGCACATAATGATGGAAGAAAGTAGTATTCCTGTCAACCTCAAGAAGCCAGTCAATTTGAGCCTTTTGTTTCCAAAAAATCTTCTCACAAAGCTCCCACTCCACCACCAATTTTAGAGTCAGGGATTCAGAATGTCCAAGAGCCTCCGAAAATCCCAAATCCTGAATTTGGCGAGTAATAACAACAAGACGATCCTGTACTTCCTTTTTCTTAGCCCGAAGATTGCCAAAACATGACCTATTCCATCGCTTAAGATGATACTTAATATATTGCAAATTCTTAACAAAAGAATACATAGCTATACCATATGCAGGGGTTCCATCTTGCCACCACTGAGCAACAAGATCATACAAGGAAGAATCTTGAAGCCACATAAGCTGAAATTTAAAGGGACGATTCAGTGGAATAAGAAAAGAAGAAGCAAAAAACTTAATTGGCCAATGATCAAAGCCACACTAGTCAAGAATCTTAGAGCAAGTGACTAAGTTGCCACCCACCCAAAAACTAGAAACAAGAAATCTATCGAACCGCTCAAATATCGCTTCCGGCCCATTTCGTCTATTATTCCAAGTGAATATTCCATTAGAGGGTTTAACATCAACAAGAGCAAGAAAATCCACATTTTCCCGAAAGAGATTAGAAGCAGGACCAAGTCTATGTAGCCCCCCTCTTTTCTCCTCTAAACACAACATAGAATTAAAATCACTAGCTAAGATCCAAGGATGATAAGGTGCACAAGACCTAACATACCTGATATGGGCCCAAAGCTGGATTTTACCACATATATCAATCGGAGCATAAACATTAGTGACCAAAATAGTCTCACTAGATTCCAAAATAGAAGCCACCACAAAAATAGAGGAATGACTAGAAATCCACCAGTGAGGAACAACCTTATGTGGATCCCAGAAAAGAGCCAGACCTCCAGAGTTTCCCCTAGAACCAATACACTGACATTGAACATAACACCAAATACGAGGAGCATACTGAAGCATGAAGTCCACACGAAGTTTAATCTCCTGAACACAAAAAATATTTGGAGAATGAACCACAATCAAATCTTGAATAGCCTTTTGTCGGGAGGTGCTATTCAACCCCCTTGCATTCCATGAAAGAATAATCACGAGGAAGGTTGAGAGAAGTGGGCATCAATGGTTTTAACAGACTCAGGTTCCACTAGCAAATCCCCAGTAGATTTAATCTTGTCCACATCCTTCTTACGACCAACTTTAGAGGAATTTTCAAAATGACCCTTCTTGAGAGGGCGTTGCTGCACCTCTGGAACTGGAGACAACCCTCGTCCTTTACCTAAAGTCAACATCTTCTTAGCTAAATCCACTAACACAATATCATCCTGCAAACCTGCAAAGGCACTAGGAAGTCCAAAATTTCCCTGCTCCAAAGCCAAAGAATTATCCTTAACAACAATTGCCTGCTCTAGCCCTGTATCAATACTAGTAGCCTCAGAAGAAATCTCAACAAGAATCCCCTCCTCCAAGGCCTGATTTTCCAAGACCTCAAAACAGTTGAACCCCTGCTCACTCTACCTATCCTTATAGGCCCGCTTTTGACCCCTCCCTTTAGCCCTCGGCTTAACAGGAATAAAGCCATCTTTATCGAGCACACCCTCAGCCATAGGAGCCTTGCTTTTATCCCCCTTCTCCACCAAAGGCTCTGATGAAGGAGGAGAAGAAACCCCAACCACTTTGGGTGCTCGAGGATACTGGCGCTGAAGGTGTCCATACTCATGACAAAAACAACATCGAAAAGGAAGAGACTCATAATCTAATTGTTGAACCCACGAGGCAGAGCTAAGGAAAACTTCCAAAGAATCCGACAAAGGATTATTTAAATCAATTTCAACACAAATACGGGCATAAGAGAATACTTTTTATCCAAAGTATTTTGAGCGATGGTAGCCGACTTCCCCAAAAAATAGCAATTCGATGCAGAATATCCTCCCTCCAAAATTCCAACAATAGCCATGGCAGACAGACCCAGACAAGAACTCGTGAAGGCAAATCCTTTGCCGCATTAAATCCTCCATGCCAGGGCTTCATGAACAAGCCAACATGATTGTAAAAATATGACCCTCCCTCAAAAACTCAATTATGATCTGAAATGCAAGAAAAATCCACCATGAAATAGCTATTCGCAACCACCAAAATATCAAAATCACCTTCGACCTGCCAGGACTGATGAATCTAGGACTTCAATGCCGAGAGAGGGACACGAATACCCAAAAACTTACAAATCAGAACATGTTGGCTCCAATAAGAAATGTCCTCTTGTATTGATTCAGGAGAAATAACCCGGACTTGACGATCATGACTCCTCGACAGATAACCATTTAGCTCTCTATCCTGATGATGGATCACGGAGTGTGATTCGAAACGTTGATTCAAAAAAGCTTACACAATCGAATCCAGAAACAGCTATTCATACTCTTATGGATTGTGGAAATCTAATTACTTAGATAACCATTTACTTTCTTAACCTTAGAGCTCTTACCCACAAAAGAGGAATCCGTCAACTGTGCATGCATGTCCACAGAAAAACCTGAGATGACTTCACACCATAATATATGAATTGAATTTTGAAGTTTAAAAATATTAGTATGATGTTATTTATATTGGTAAACATATTATATGTATTGAATCTTGAAGTTAAAAAATGGCTAATTATTTAATTTTATATATTTTGTATTTATAATGATGAAGTAGTTTACTTGACTTCATTGAATCAAATTTATATTTGAGATATATTTTAATTTGTTGTTTTTGCATAACTCATGTTTATTATAAATTATATATTTATTATTTATTACAAGTATGTGAGGTTTCTATTGAAACCTTTGTCCATTAAAGTAAAAATAAATAAATAGATAAGAGAAAAATAAGATAAAAAACACACCAACAAAATAAGTACATCATGAAGAATCTTTCAATAAAAAAATAACCATGAACATAAACAAGCCAATCCAAATATTATTAAAACCAAAACCAACTAAACCCTCCTAAATATCAATTAAAAACATCCATAACCTCTCTTTCTTGAATGAGATTGAGTAACCATATGTTGAGGAAATTTCTTTTTAAATGAGGATTTATTTTTTTGCAACTGAAATCTACTCCCCTAAATATTCAACATTGGGGGTCTCCTCTAAATGCCAAACAAACAATAAAAAATCTTTCTTTCTTAGTGTTTGGGATCAAGGGGTCCTCAAAATAAGGAACCCACACCTAATAGAATAAGAAGCATTGAATAAATATTATGTAGACTTTTTAGGGCCTCAAAGGTGTTTTTTTAAAAGGGAGCCAAATATAGGGGTCCACAACTAGCAAGAAAAGAAGTCGCCAAAGAAGTTTCAGTCAAAATCTTATGGGCATCAATTGTATGTTTAGAAGGAGCCAAATATAGGGGTCCACAACGAGCAAGAAAAGATGGCATTTAGCATTTAGAAGGAGCCAAATATTAATATACTAAAGATGGCATTTAGCATTTGTCTAACATGAGGTCTATCCAAACCTTTTCCTATTTATATGACAGAGAAATATGGTGTAGCAATATTGAGAGATTGAATAATCTTGTAGATCAATCAAAAAAATATTTTATTTGTTGAAGTGTTGTGTTTGATTTGTACATCTGATGTAAGAGTACTTCTACGGTATCATTCAAAAAAAAAATCAGTTTTTTATTTAAGTTTTGGTTTGTCAGTTTTTGTTTTGACATCTCTCAGCTTTGAGATATGTGCAAAGTTAAATTTTGTCATACTTTAGCTTTGGTGCTGAAGAGGTAGTAAACAATTGTTTCCAGAAATTGATGAAGTTTCATGGTGAATTCTTCCATAAGCAGATTGTTAAAAGCTCCTGGATCCACACCCTCAGCCAAGTCACACTTAACTGAAACAGTTTCTCCCAAAGAATGAAGAATTTTCCACCACTTATGTTGGACAACCAACTTCACATTTTGAAAAATCCTGTGATTCCTGTCCAACCAAATATGCCAGATAATAAAGGTCGGTCTAAAAGCCCAAGTAACTTGAAGAAAATAAGTCTTAACAGGGCCCTTGCCCCACTGAGCAAAGAACTTAGTCAAAGAGGAAACATGCCACAAGCCTGGTTCCACACACCCCACCAGAAGTGCCATATCTCCCTAGACAAGGAACATTTGTGAATCTGATTCTCATGTGGTGGTGACTTTGTTGAATAGACAGCAATTAGAAGATGTCAGTTGAAAAATCCAAATAAATATGAGAAAAATGAGAAATGTGAAGGGGCACAAATAAAATACAGGGGCATCGAGAAATTGAAAAAGGCACTGTTTTGAAAGGCAAATCACAGGAGAAGACCAACAGGCCATGCCCATGGAGAGGTATGTTTAGAATTTAAAAACAGGAAAAAGAAAATGGAGGCTGTGTAGGAAAGGGGGGAAAGCTGCTTTAAAAATACAGATTTAATGAGCAGAGAGGGGCTATACACATGTGCAAGACCATTAAAAAAATAAGAAATTTGAAACAACATAGATTTGAGAGGGGTAAGGCTGCACGTGGAGGAGCATAAAAGAGGGGCTGTGCAAAGCCATATTTTAAGAGGAAGGCTGCACCGAAGTAATGGCATATTAACATTAAAATAATAAAGGCAAATTGTGGTAAAAGGCTGCTTGGTAAGAGAGCTGTGCTTAGAATGCAGGCAGACATGGACGCCAAAATGCAGATTTAAATATATGCAGGTAAAAAAATGAAGAGGAAGGGTTGTGTTGAAGTGGTCATGGGCAATGAGTAGAGAAGTTGAAGCAATAAGAAATCATGAGGACGTATGCTGAGAGGAGGCGTGCCATTTAGCTGGCAATTTTAAAACTGAATTTAATATCCGTGCACAAGAAAGAAAGAGCGCTGCGTGAAGAAAAACATCATAAAGGATAAGAGAAGCATGAATAGATCGAAGAAAGGTATTTGGAATTAGTTCAGAATAAAATTTAAATGTATCAATTGTGAACAGAGGAAGTGTTAATTTCTATAACCCAACAACAGATTAATTGCACAATAAATTCACAAAAAGAAATCTGACTTATAACAATTAATACAACTGGGTTAATTAACAACTAATAACAGCGGAAGCAAAAATAACATAAAGCCAAACACAAAAAGACAATAACACAGATATACCCAGGAAACCCCAATGCGGGGAAAAACCTGCAAATGTTGGATCTTCTATTCAGCCTAACAGCAAACTTTTCTTTCGAAAAATACAATTTCAGTTTGCTACAACAATCTTGCATTTATAGAGCCTAGCTGCTTTACTTAGCGTGCAAGGAAAAAATATTTCCTTGCTTTCTTTGGCTTTATTTACACATAAAATCACTCTAGGATTTATCTTATCCTCACAAACTCAGAAACATTCTATTTAAAGAATAAAAACTACTATTGCTGAAAATCCAACTCGAATTGTTTTAAAGCAAATCTAATCTTGAGTTGCTTTAAAGCAAATCCATATCCCACTTTTCGAGCTACAAAAAATCAACACTCCCTCTTAGCGAGGAAAGTGTTCTGCACCACACCCAACTTGTCCCTGAAGAATTCAAACTTGCTCTTCATCAAGGCCTTCGTCAGGATATCTGCTATCTGTTCCTCCGTAGGAATGTAATTGAGCTTCACTATCCCCTTCTCCACACAATCTCTGATGAAGTGGTACTTGATCCTTGATCTCAATGTGCTTTGACTTGTCATGAAACATTGGATTCTCAGAGAGTTTGATGCAACTCTGATTATCACAGTAAATGATGTAGGATCCAACTCCGATTAAAGAGCCCAGCTAGAAGTTTCTGAAGCCAGATAGCCTCACATGTAGCCATACTGGCTGCCATATACTCGGCCTCTGCAGAACTCAGTGCAACTGACTTCTGTTTCCTGTTGTACCAAGAGACTGCTCCTGATCCCAAACTGAAACTCCACCTGAAGTGCTCTTTCGATCAGGTACTGCCGCCCAATCTGCATCAGTAAACCCCTTGAGCTTCACTCCATCCTGTTGAACATACTTTATCCCATAATAAACTGTGCCTCAGAGATATCTCAAAACATGTTTCGCAGCTATCCAATGCACACGTTTAGGTTCCACCATAAATTGACTGAGTGAGTTCACTGCAAAATAAATGTCTGGCCTGGTGTTGACCAGATACATAAGAGAGCCTATCAACTGTCCATATAAAGTAGGGTCCACTGCTTTTGATCTAGAAGCATCAATCTTCTTCCAATTGGTCACAAGTGGCGTTGACATAGGCTTACAATTTTCCATCTTAAATCGCTTCAAGATATCAATTAAGTATTTCCCTTGTCCAAGGAAGATCTCTCCCTCTTTCTGCCACAACTCCAATCCTAGAAAGTAATGCATCAACCCCAAGTCCTTCATCTCAAACTCTCCTGCAATATTCCGCTTGCAATGTGCTATGAG
Source organism: Sequoia sempervirens (assembly GCA_007258455.2). Lineage (NCBI taxonomy): Eukaryota > Viridiplantae > Streptophyta > Pinopsida > Cupressales > Cupressaceae > Sequoia > Sequoia sempervirens. The sequence goes on along the minus strand of VDFB02251638.1, from coordinate 13,101 downwards.
CTCCTCTGACCTTGTGAGAAATAGGTCATCAACATATAACAACAATATGAGAAGTTCACCCTTCACCTGAACATAGTACAGGTTTGAATCTGCCTCACTCTTGATGAAGCCCACACTCTGCAAGTAACTATCAATACGTGAATACCACGCCCTGAGTCCATACAGTGCTCTTTGAGTTCCATGAATCCCTCTCATGTGCTTCAAACCCTTCTGGTTGCTCTATGTAAATCTCTTCCTCAATCACCCCATTGAGGAAGGCCGTCTTTACATCCATCTGATGAATCCTCCAACCCATCTGTGCTGCTATAGAAATGATAGCTCTTATGGATGAGTACCTGGCTACTGGAGCAAAAGTCTCATCATAGTCAACTCCTTCCTTTTGAGAAAACCCTTTAGCCACAAACCGAGCTTTGAACTTCTCCACACTACCATCTGCAACATGCTTAATCTTATACAGCCATCTCGAGCCCACCACAGACTTATCTTCTGGTCTTGGTACTACCTCCCACACACTATTCTTCATGATGGAAGAATACTCTTCCACCATGGCATCTCTCCACACTTGGTGCTTGGATGCCTCCTGAAAGCTGGAAGGCTCTACTTCAATTAATTCACTCATAAGTGCCACATAATCTGAATAACGTCTGGGAGCCCTTCTTTGTCTGACTGAATCTTGAGGATCACCTACATATTCTTGAGCCTCTCTTAATGTTTGCTCAGCTGCCTTGTTTCTCCTCTTCTCACTAATAGGAATTTGAGGCTGAGGAATTATTTGTTCCTCTATCTGATCATCCTGCTTGTTCTGCTCTCCAGCTTGTGTGACTGAAGTTTGAGGAATTTGTGCTACCTCAACTGTGGATGTTTGTTCCTCCTCATTCATCAAGTTACTTGACTTCTAAAGAGCCCTCTCTTCCTCAAACTTCACATCTCTGCGAACCACTATTTTCCTGAGAGCAGGAATATAAACCCGATAAGCCTTAGAAGTTTTGCTGTACCCAACAAGGATACCCTTCTTTGCAGTAGGTTCCAACTTGGTTATCTTCTCAACAGGAATGTGACAATACACAAGGCATCCAAAGATGCAAATGTGCCCCAAATCTGGTTTCTTACCAGTGAACGCCTCTTCTGGAGTCAATTTTCCCAACACTTTGTGAGGACTCCTATTCTGCAAATATACAGCTGTATTGCAAGCTTCTGCCCATAAGAACCAAGGCAGATCCTGATCATGAAGCAAGGCCTTGGATGCTCCAACGATAGCTCTATTCTTTCGTTCAACAACCCCATTCTGCTAAGGGTTGTACGAAACTGTCAACTCTTTCTTAATACCTTCCTGAGCACAAAAATCTTTGAAGGCATTCGAGGTATACTCACCTCCATTATCAGACCTCAGTATCTTGATCTTCTTCCCAATTTGGTTCTCCACAAGAGCCTTAAACTCTTTGAACCTACTGAAGACCTCATCTTTATTCTTCATGAAATATATCCACGTCTTCCTGGAGAAATCATCAATGAAGGTAACATAATACTCATATCCATTCAAGGATGTTGTTGACATGGGTCCACACACATCTGAGTGTACGAGATCCAAAATCCCTTCGGATCTAGTGTCGCTGCTTGGAAAACTGGTCTTGGCATATTTCCCAAGAGCACAACCCTTGCACTCCTCATGCTTTTCTGTCTTCATCTCAGGCAGCCCTGTCACTATTTCCTTAAGAATATTAAGTGCTCCATAGTGAAGGTGAGCCATCCTCCTGTGCCACAATTCTCCTATCCCTTTACAGCTACTAACCAATGCATGTGCTGGCTCAAACTGTAACCAAAACAAGCTGCCATGCCTGACACCAATCACTTTTGCAATCTTGGAATCTTTGGGACGAATATAGACTTTTCCCCTCTCAAAGGTCACAATGTAACCCTTGTCTTCCAAGGCAGAAACTGAGATTAAATTCTTTGTCATGCCAGGGACATACAACACATCCTCCACCAACAAAGGTTTGCCAGACTCCCTCTGAAACTTGACGGTGCCAATACCAGTTGCATGGTACTTGGCATTGTCTCCGAGCTCAATATAGAAATCCAGCTTCTTCTCCTCCAACTTGGTGAAACATTCTTTGACTCCCGTCATGTGGCGAGAAGCCCCACTGTCAATATACCATACCCTGTTGGCAATTGAACTTGAGAGATAGGCAATGAGTGAAAACTCATTCTCAAATGTGATGCAAACTCGTCCACCTCTGCTGTAGCAGCAAATTGCTTCTTCTGCTTGTCCTTATTTTTCTTATTCGACATTGACTGGCATAGTGACCCATCTGATGGCAGCAAAAACATTTAATCTTGCTTCAGATCTTTCTTCTTCCCACTCTTGGAAGAAGAACCTTCCATTGCTCTTTATTTGACTTTCTTACCCTTGCTTGCAAGAGCAAGATTTTCTTCATCTTGGACCTTCTTTTCGTCTCGATGAGCACCTCACATCTCCTCCTGAACAAAATCATCCCAAAGTCTGCCAACGTAGCCGATCTCACGACAACACACTTGACAAACACTTCCCAGTGCTTTGAAAAACCATTCAAGGCTATACGCACCAACTCATCTTCTTTAATCGTCTCTCCAATAGCAGCAAGCTCATCCCTGACCTGTGTCAGCTTGGACAAGTAGGAGGTCACACTCTCGCCTTTGGACATCTTGGTATTATGCAATTTGTCTTTGAGCATCATCTTACGACTCTGATAGTCGCTCTGATAAAGTTTTGTGAGCGTATCCCACATCTCCTTGGCAGTGTATTTCCCCGATAAATGAGAAATTAAATGATCTCTTACTCCATCTAGGATAATCCTCTGAGCTTTGGCCTCTTTGACTTCATGCGAATCTAAGGCAACAGGATCATTTTTTGGTGGAGTCACTTCTGTGCTAGCATAGATCCATAGCCTGTTCTCCTTGAGAATAGATGTAATCTGAACCTTCCACTGCAAGAAGTTTGACGCACCCTCGAGCCTGTCCTCGTATCGAACGCTAGTTGCCATAGCCACAAAAAGAACTGGAGACGAAAATCTGATGACTTTTTTTTTCTTGAAATCTGCGTTACAAATCTTGGCTTCGTATTCAGAGTTTAGAGCTCTGATACCATGTTAATTTCTATAACCCAGCAACAAATTAATTGCACAATAAATTCACAGAAAGAAATCTGATTTATAACAATTAATACAATTGGGTTAATTAACAACTAATAACAGCGGAAACAAAAATAACATAAAGCCAAACACAAAAAGACAATAACACAGATATACCCAAGAAACCCCAATGCGGGGAAAAACCTGCAAATGTTGGATCTTCTATTCAGCATAACAGCAAACTTTTCTTTCGAAAAATATATTTTCAGTTTGTTACAGCAATCTTGCATTTATAGAGCCTAGCTGCTTTACTTAGCGTGCAAGGAAAGAATCTTTCCTTGCTTTCTTTGGCTTTATTTACATATAAAATCACTCTAGGATTTATCTTATCCTCACAAACTCAGAAACATTCTATTTAAAGAATAAAAACTACTATTGCTAAAAATCCAACTCGAATTGTTTTAAATCAAATCTAATCTTGAGTTGCTTTAAAGCAAATCCATATCCCACTTTTCGAGCTACAAAAAATTAACAGGAAGTATGCATAGGTATTTGGAATTAGTTCAGAACAAAATTTAAATGTATCAATTGTGAACAGAGGAAGAATGCATTAAGTTGCATTTGACTGGTAAAATTGCAGTGTTCCACAGGGTTTCAGGATGGGGGATGGCAGGGGGATGGTAGGGACGCGTTTCATGCAGGTGGGGGTCTAAGTTTGGGGGTGGTCCCTATGGGGTACTGAAATACATATAGTATTTGAAAAATTAATTATAAAAAGATGTATAATTGTAGAAGCCTAAGGAATAAGTAAAGTTTAGAGTTTAAACACATTGCAATGATTTAATTGAACTAGTGAACTGTGAATTCCACAACCTTTACCAACATCCTTTGTATAAATTAAAAAATTGTATCCATTAAAATTTAAAAATTAAAACGAATAATGAAATAGATATTATGGTTGTTCAACCATATCTATTTCATAAATCATTTTAAATTTATTTTGCTCATGTATCAAACATATTGAGAGTCAAAATGAAAATCAAAATGCTTTACTTCTAACCTCTAGTCAATATTATGTGTGGAGTGGAATGAGACATTGCAACCGGGAGGGGTCGATTCACCTTGTTTTATGCACATCCAACAAAGCATAATTTTTTTAAAAAAATGAAACAAAAATGTCGAAACCCTCATACCTAGTTCTATAGATGAACAATGAAACAAACGCCCACGCTCACATTGAGACATTCATGTAAACGCTCGACCAAAATGAAAATAGCTATATATGAAAAATTAAGTCAAAGGCATGTCGATTTAACCTTTTAGGCTTTCAAAAATACTTTAAAATTTATAAATTTTAGCTTTTTTTTTAATAAAAAAAATCATTTTTAATTGCAATTTAAGGGGGATGTCTAGAAGTCTCCTGCATTGTGGGGGACGCCAAGAAGTCTTGGGGACGTCTAGAAGTCCCCTCAAAAGCAAAATGTTTTGGAAGTGGCAGAGAAATGGGGGGACGACGGAGGGATGTTTCCCTGACGTCTTCGTGTCTCGGAAACATCCCCATCTTTAAAATGACTCCATTTTTGGGGGGATGCGTCCCTGTGGAACTATGTTAAAAATTGTAAGTTGAAACTTTTATGAAGAGCACCTGTAAAAATAAGTGTATTGTTGTCTTTAATGGAATTAAGTGTTAATGGTATATGAATGTGAGTTAAATGTAATGATACTTGTGGTTGATGAATTTGTAATGATTTCAAATTAACTCTGGAGTTGAACAAAATTTGTAAGAAATTGTGAATTTGGGATTAAGTACACCAAAAGAGGAGTTATTTTCTTGTCTGCATCAACATCAAGTTTTGTTTTCTAACTTTATGTATGTGAGTTTCAAGGTTAGAATAATTTGGAATATTATTGTAGTCGTTGGATGAAGCATTGGTGTTGCATTGGCACTAAGAGGCAACACCAAACTTATGTTGTTATAATTAAATTCGATATTTTCATGCCATTTAGAGTGAAGTTGTAGGGAGTATCGCATTATCATTCAAGATTTTGCAATTCATACTCTCAAGTTTGAGTGGTGAGATGTCTTAAGTGTTTAGGTATTCATTATTAGCTATTTTCAAGTCCTAAATTGAAGCACACATGAGAGATAAAGGAAATTAGTAATCATTGACAGAGTCTCACCTAATCAACCTACCACTCATTCAAAGTTTCTTGAGCTCATGATATGCAAACACATGTTTCAAATATATGATTAATTTAGTTCTTAATGGGATCTCAATTATCAACACACACTATCAATGTGTAGTTGGGATTGGATTTGAAAATAACATCTAGACTAATCAAACCATTAGATATGATGGACAAGCATAATCTAACAACATAGTATGATAACTATATTTAAAGGAGGAAAACATAACTAAAAATAACATATGAGAATGATCAACCCACCTCAAAATTATGGAGCATTAAATATAATATATTTTGTTCTTAGAGGTCGTTTTGACCCTTCATATTTTTTAACAAGTTTATACATGAGACCTATATATAATTTAGTCATATTGTAATTCATCAAATTTTACATCAAAATATTAATAGATAAAACATAGATCAACAATTTTTTTGCATTACAATTATGACATGAATATGTCAATCTCATGCCCACACACATGATGTAGTTGAAACTAGAAAACATATCCACAAAAGTAGACAACATAACTACCAAGTGCATAATATAACAAGGTCTACAACATCAAATAAAATCATATTAGTGGAGTAATTACATGGAAATTATGGGATAAAACCAACATGTTGATGGATAGAGGATATAAAGTCTTCTCATAATTGATGATAGAGTGCTCGACTCTCATAATTGACACACATGTTGGACAAGAATAGGAAGGACTAAAGTAGAATCTATCATAAACCATTCCCACATCAAAGCCTATAAGAAAACACCCAAAAATCCTTTTGAACAAGCCATGAGTGCTTGACTATGATGAAGATACAACCTCTCACCTGGGTCTTGCTAGAGATTGAACAAAAATACTTAGGCAAAAGAACATCTTGATCTTGAAAAAATAATGACAAGAACATAAAAAAATTTCAAGCCAAGATGGAAAGAAAGAGTAGGCCATAAGGTTGGTGACAAATTTAAGAAGACTCCTATTTTTTTTTATAAATTCTTGGTGAGGATTTCCTTTCTTTGAAAGATATTGATTTTTTAATTGAGATATTTTTTCCCTTTCTGAAAAATATTAATTTAATTGAATTTATGCACATCACTAGAAATTTGCATGAAATAAGAGAATGAACCTTGGTGTATAATAGGTAAATGCATTAATTACCATGAAAAATCCTTCCTTTGAAAAAACTTATTAACTTGGACTAACCATAAAATCCAATGGTCTAGGGGCAATATCCCTAATATGTCACAAAAGTGACCTTGAGGGGTGAGGCTTGTTGGCAAGGAATCAACTAGTAGCTAGAAAAATCACTCAGATCCTACCACAAACCTCCACAAAGAAGTTGTAGAGCTTCTAGTTGAAAGGACACCCTCCAAGATAGTAGTAAAATGTAAGGGACATGTCCCGCCAAGTAGATACATGTATAAGATAAGATACAATATAATAGAAGTAGGAGAAAAATCGTGAAGAGAGAGGGAAGAAGAGAGATAGATAGAATAAGAAACAATAGAAGGACAGTAAGAAGGAATTGTTAAAAGGGTAAGATCCCTAGCATTTGTATATGATGAACAAGCAATTATACACACACACATATGTACTTATATTTGATATGTGTTATGTTTTATGGTAATAATTTTTCTATGCATTTCATTCTACTAACTAATTTATGCACTGTTTGAACTAACTCCTTACTCCTCTCGTACAACTAAGTCTAGGGTTAAATAAAACACATAAAAATTACTTGGGGCTTAGAACTACTGTTTGTGTTCCCCCATTTTCTTGCTAACATTGCTTCCATTTGTAGGCACATATTCAAGCTTAACTTCATTCTCTACAACCTTTCTCTCTCAAAAAGTGATACCAAATTGAGATATGTTTTGTCCTTGAATGCATTACTGGATTCTTTGAAATAATGATAGCACTTGTATTGTCACAAAAGATAGAAATTGGTTCATCATATATCACCCTAATATCCTTCAATGTTTGCCTCATCCACAATACTTGTGTGCAACAAGATGTTGCTGCAATGTATTCTACCTCTGTAGTAGATAAAGATACTGAATCTTGTTTCTTGCTTAGCCATGACACAAATTTGCATCCAAGAAAGAATGCACCACCACTTGTACTTTTCCTCTGTCATCCACACAACCAACCCAATTTGCATCTATGTAAGCACTTAGAGTAAAATCGGTATCCTTTGGATACCACAACCCATGATCTGGAGTGCCCTTCAAGTATCTGAATATCCTCTTCACTATTGCAACATGTGACTCTCTAGGATCTTCTTGAAATCTAGCCACAAGACAAACTGCATGCATGATATCTGGTCTAGTAGAAGTTAGATATAGTAGTCCACCAATCATTGATCTATATTTACTTTGATCAACCTTAGGAGATTCATCATTCTTGCTCAGCTTGCAACTAGTAACCATAGGGGTACCACTATTTTAGAATCTTCCATTCCAAAATTATTCAACATTTCTTTGACATACTTTGATTTTTGAAATGAAAATACCTTAATCTATCTGATTTATTTGCAATCTAAGGAAGAAATTCATCTCCCCAAACATAGACATTTCAAACTCTTTCTTCATTTCCTCTGCAAACTTCTTGCACATGTCTTCATTGCCTCAAAATATTATGTCATCAACATATACAACCACAATCAAGATTTGATCTTTTTCAACTTTAAAGTAAAAATTTCTATCTGCGTACCTTTATTGAATCCTTTATGTATCAACTACTTATCCAACCTTGCATACCAAGCTTTGGGAGATTGCTTAATTCCATACAATGTCTTCTTCAATCCGTAGACCATATCCGGTTTGCCTGATAACTAAAATCCTTCTAGTTGTTCTATGTATACCTCTTCTTCCAATTCTCCATTCAAGAAAGTAGACTTCATATCCATTTGATAAAATTTGAAATCCTTATGTGCTACAAAAACCAAAAACATCCTGATAGCTTCCATTCTTGCCATAAGAGCAAATGTCTCCTCAAAATCTATTCCTTCAACTAGTGAGTAGCCTTTACACACAAGCCTTGCCTTGTTCCTTACCACTTCTCCATTCTCATTTAGTTTGTTTCTGAATATCCACTTAGTTCCAATCACATTTTTGTTTACTAGTCTTGGGACAAGTTTCCAAGTCTGATTCTTCTTAATCTGCAAGAGTTCTTCTTTAATAGCCTTGATCCAATATTCATCTTTGCATGCCTCAATCACTATTTTAGGTTCAACTTTAGAAATTAAGCATAGATTTACTTGTTCTTCAACAAATTTCCTTCTTTTCAGTACACCTTTTTTCTTATCTTCAATGATTTGATCTTTAGAATGATTCTTCTGCACATACTTAGGAGTTTTAGGAGTCCTTTCTGGAGCTTCTTCCTCTTCAATCTGCACTTCTCTTTCTTCAACTTTTTCTTATTCTCTTCAAGAAGATTCATCTGATTCATATCCATCTATCATCATTGAATTCTTCTGTAAATCTTCATCAACCTTGACACTTGCACTTTCAACAATCTTTCTCAATCTCTTATTGTAACATCGGTAAGCTTTGCTTCTAGTAGAATATCCAAGAAAGATACCTTCATCAGACCTTGCATCAAGCTTTCCTAAGTTATCTTCATCTCTTCTGATATAACACTTGCTTCCAAACACTTTGAAGTACTTGACAGTAGGAATCCTTCCATACCATAGCTCATAGGGATTCTTTGTGCTGCTTGCTCTTGCTTGAACTCTGTTAAATATATAAACAACAGTATGAATTGCTTCTCTCTAGTAGACTTCTGGTAGATTTTCCTCTTTCATCATTGTTCTTGCAACTTCTTGAACAATCCTATTCTTTCTTTCAACCACTCCATTTTTGAGGAGTCCTAGAGGTAGACAATTGCCTCTTTATGCCATAATTCTCACCAAAGATGTTAAACTCATTGGAGGTGAACTCTCCACCTCTGTCAGACCTCAAAGATTTGATTTTCAGATCCATTTCATTCTCAACCATAACTTTGAATGCTTTAAACTTGTCTAGAGCTTCATATTTTTCTTTGAGAAAAGTAACCCATGTCATTCTAGAATAATAATCAATTAATAGCATGAAATACCCGTCACCTTGAAGAATTCTTACTCTTGTCGGACCACAAAGATCTATATGTACCAATTTCAATAGTTCGATAGTAGATTGTTCTTTGGAATTCAAGCTTCTACTTGCTTTCCAATTTGTTATTCTTTACAGATGACATTGATAGGTTTTGTAATCTCTGGCATATCTCTTATAGCTTGAACAAAAATTATTCTTACTAAGTTATCAAAATTGATGTGACACATTCTCCTATTCCATAACCAATTTGCATTAATTCGAGTCATAAAGCAATGACCATTAGCACCCTTAAGTTGATAAAAATTTCCGTATGTCCTTCCAGCAACAACCATAGTTCTAGATCCTTTTTTGATCTCACATCCATCATCCTGAAACATAAGATTGTATCCTTTGCTACACATTTGTCCAACACTCAAGAGGTTATGCCTTAAACCTTTAACATAGTAAACATCATCAGTATTATGCTTGCCATCAAAACTAATGGAACCTTTTCCACATATCTTAGCAGATGTATCATCACCAAATCTAACACACCATCATATTTTTCAAGTTTAACAAACTTGCTCTTGTCATCGGTCATATGATTAGAGCATCCACTGTCAATGATCCAACAGTTCTTCTCTTGTCTAGCATGAAAAATAGATACCAAAGTACCTTTAGTCTTATCCTTTGTCTTTGGAGGTCTTTCCTTCACACATCTCTCAGAGTTAGCAAACAAAAATTCATCTTTTAAAACCATGAACAAGTATTCATCTTATTCATCTCCATAATCATATTCATCATTAGAAATACTTGCATATTCTCTAACATAATAGTTTTTCTTAATCATCCTACCTTTGTTCTCCTTATTTTTGTTATTCAAAGCTCTATTTGGACATCTTGAAGCATAATGACCTATCTTTCCACACCTGAAACATTTGAAAGGAAACTTACCATTGTACTTACCAATACCCTTCTTCATTCTCCTTACAAATTTAGCTTCTATATCATCAAGATCCTTTTGATCCAATTCCTTTGTCTCCTCTAATTTCCCAGCCTCAAAAGCAGTCTCAAACTTTTTACCACTATTTGTACCAAATTCTCTCATCTCAAAAGCAGTTAAAGAACCATACAATTGGTCTCTGGTATATTGATTAATTTTTTTGAATTCTTCAATAGCAAAAACTTTATGACTGTAAGATTTAAGAAGAGTTCTGAGAATTTTCTTTACCACTTTTGGTTCTTTGAGTTCGCTACCAAGACCTTTGATGGAGCTGCCAACTTCATCTACCCTTTGCATATAGCTTGTAACATTTTCATCTTTAGACATTCACAAGTTCTCAAACATGATCTTCAAATTCTACATCTTAGCTTCTTTGACCTTATCATCTCCTTCATAAATGCTTTCTTATTTTTCCCAAATTGCTTTAGTAGTTTTCAGACTCATCACTTTCACTAATTCAGAATTAGTAAGACTATTTAAGAGGGCATACCTTGCTTTACCATTGCTTTCATAAGCTTTGGTCTCATCAGTAGTACTTGGACCATTTGTAAGTTTAGTATATCCATTCTTAACAGACTTCCAAACATCAAATCCAAGATAAACTAGATAACCTTCCATCCTTGTCTTCCTTAATGCATATTCTATTTCATCAAACACATGGATCTCTTTCTTGTGTGTCATCCCAAATCTACCTCAAGCGGTTAAGATTTCTTCCAAGGAACCTTGCTCTGATACCAATTGTTGAATACACAAGACAACTAAGAGGGGGGGTGAATGAATTGTACCTTAAAACTTCAAAAACCCTCATACACATTCAGATCGACATTAATACAATTAACCCTTAATATTTTATAATGATTTAGCATGAAAGGAAAATAACAGAAACTGAAACAATTCAACACCATGCACAAGAGAACACTAGATTTACGTGGAAAACCCAAGATGGGAAAAGTCGCGGTGAGGATTAGCTCACAATATAAAGTAATATCAACATAAATGACCCTTCTGATTTGATTTCTGAAAAATTTACGCATTGCATGCAAAAAATAATAGATACCCAAATAATATTTTGATGCTGCCAACAAAACCCATAAAGTGTTTTTGAATCCAAAAATCAGAACATGTGATTTGGTAAAAAGAGTAAAATTCACCTATAGGAAAAATAGTTGCACTGGGCTATTTTGACAACCATTTTTGCAAGATGTGCTCACTATCTACAAAACCTAGCAGATACCCAGATGGTTTTTAGCAAAACTCAAAATCCATTTTTCTCAAAAATACATGAAATAAAAGATATTAGTCATTGTAGATACCCATGAGCCTTCAAAGATGCCCAAAAAAAATGTTCTTGGTCTAATTTCTTCTCGATCTGAGAAGGGGCTTGCAGATCAAGGTTTTGATACCATGTTAGAGTTTCCAATAAACTCAATAAAACCATGATCACCCGCAAAACCTAGATTAGCCTTGTACAAGGAGAAAATCAAACATGCAAGAGCAATTTACATAAAATGATGTAAACAATATTATTGAGAATGAAGAATTACATGACATAACTTGCTTTTATAGAGCAAGATGAAAAACCCTAAAAGGAAAACCTAATTAGGACCTAAGTAAACTTAATAAAGTGTAATTAAATATTTAATTACACCAACAATAAGGAGCCTTTTTTAATAAAAGTTGAACAAGGAGATCAATTAATCAAGTAATAATTAGTACTCACAACCTCTACCACACCGATCCAATTATGTGTCACTCACCGTATCTCTAACCCTTTCCATTAAGGTTTGGTTCATCCTCTTCACAACCTATTCTATTAAAGATCATCTTCATTGCAATTAATTTTGTTGAGGTGTATAAGGGGTAATCTTTTGTTGAACAATATCTACATGTCTACAAACATTGTTAAATTCCTTAGAAAAATATTCATCACCATTGTCAAATATCAATACTTGTATTTATTATTTGATTGCTTTTCTACAAATGCCTTAAAATTATTAAATTTAGAGAGATTTTCAAATTAAAATATAAAAAATAAACCTAGTAAAATATATTGTAGGTCCTAAATATGCAAAATACTATAGTTTTCACCCTCATGACTTCTACAGAATTGTACTTTTCCCTTACCAATAATCTAATGTGTAATATTATCACCATGAAAAAATTCTCCTCTATTATAAGATTATTATGATGAAAAACATTCCTTGTGAGGAGTTGTAACAAAGAAACTTGAATAATTTAGCCCACAATCATCAGTAGTAATATTAGTAGAAAGAAACAATACATCATTGTCACCATCATTATAGGATTTTTTATGGAGGAATAATCATTGGTCTTCTATTTTTATATTCCTTCTTCATGCCCCTTTTTCCACAATCCCAACAAACACATAAAATAACTATGAGATTAATTTAGATAAATTTAAATTAAAAAAACATATAACATAAACTTATAAAATTGGATTTCCTTACTTGAGATCTCAAACCCTACCCCATATATCCCCAAGGATTTTTTTCCTTGTTGCTTATGACTTTTCTAGGGAGGATCTTTATGAGGTTTTGAGCATTGTTAAGGAATCCATTTTAGCTCAAAATACCATGACAAAATGATTTTTTTTGAAATAATTTGTCTTAATATGAAGTTGATCACTATGCATAAGAAAATGGGAGGTCAAAATAAAATACAATGGGAGGATGATATGAGCATTATCTAGGGTTGTGAAGCCATCCCTAAGA
>VDFB02251636.1:0-27480 GCA_007258455.2 Sequoia sempervirens | reverse complement strand
TTGTTACTATAGGGAATCTGAAAAAAGTTTATTTAAAGAGGAAGAAGATAATGATGACTCCAAAAAGGAAGAAAATTCAGTTGACACAAGTTGAGGTATGATTGATGAAGTTTTATTTGTTTGTAATTCCTTATAGTACAATGAGGAATTGTTATTAGATTCTAGTTCTTATAATTAGATGTGTCCACATAAGAATTAGTCTTCCTCTTACCAAGCTATTGATGGTAGTGGTGTTTTTATGGGAAATAATGTTTCTCGTAAAACTTTTAAGATTGGGAGCATTAAGATTAAAATGTTCAATGGTATTGTGAGGACATTAATATAGGTAAGACATGTACCAAAAATGTAAAAGAATTTAATTTCCTTCATAGTTTTGGATTCTAGCTCGGCTATTAATTTACAAGCCAAGGTAGATCAATGAAAGTGTCCAAAGTTATTTTGGTGGTTATAAAGGCTACAAATATTATAAACCTTTACAAGCTAGAAGAGAGTACTATAATAAATGAAGTGGGAATGGTATCTAAGAAGATGATTATACTCATTTATGTCATTAGTAACTAGGTCAAATGAGTGAGAAAGGGTTGAAGGTACTGTTAAATAGTAAGTTACTTCCAAACCTAAAATCTTGAATTTGAATTTCTATAAGCATTGTGTTTATGAAAATAAATATTAAACAAAGTTTAAAGTAGGTAGCCATGAAAAAAGGGTATTATAGATTATATTCATTCAGATGTTTGGGGACCTTCCACTACAATTTCTTCTGGAGGATCATCATATTTCATAATATTTATAGATGACTACTGTAGAAAGGTGTGGGTCTATATTGTTAAAATTAAAGTTGATGTGTTGAATTTATTTAAGTAGTTTAGAGATTTGGTTGAAAAGATAATTGACAAATCAATCAAGTGTTTAAAAATAGATAATGGAGGTGACTTCACATCTTTACTCTAACAATATGCATTACTGCACAATTTATGTAAATGAGTGTTATTTATTCATCCAAATCCACTTCTACAATTCACCTTCTAACATCTTTTAAGGTACTCTACACACCAAAGATGTCATATTTTACTATATTTTTCTCATCATATGTCTTTTCATTGATTTGAAATTGGGTTTTCTTCACAAAAATCAATAATTTAAAACTTGCACCCATCTTATTGAACACATGTATCTAAATTGTTAGATGTGAAATAGGAAAAAAAATCCTTTGATTGAGGCCTACTATGTTTCATCTATAGGATGAACAAATAATAAAAAAGTACTTGATTTTTTTGTTACATAGGACCCACATGACATGAAAGAATATATATGCATATTCTAATTGATATTTTATAGAGATATATAATAAAATAATTGATCTTATATTGAAAATGGATTCCCTAGTTTTGGTGCTTCAATGAAATGTTTATTGTGCTCTTTTGTAGATGAGTGTACTATAGTACTCCTATATAGATTAATTTTCCTTTAGTAAGAATATAGTATGAAGAAGTAGCATCCATATTTTCTCATTGATGGTGTTTGTATGAAAGATAATTAACTTATATTGAGCTTAATTTAGCCTATCATTAAGTAAGCTTCAACCAAAGGATGCTTCAAGGATTGTGTTTGGAGCTAAGAAAATAAATTTCATGACAATGGCTATCTTTTTTTTTAAATCAAAAGTGGCAAGCCACTATATTTTATTACTTTATATATAATTATATTTACAAACCGTAGTTCAAAGAGCATACCAACAGGAAAGAACCGGGTGAAGAAAACCTCTGGTTATAGCTCAAATGTTATTAAAAATTTTACAATTCAATACCATATACATACAAAGAAGCCAATTTTTCCATTTGGCATTCATCTAACTTCTCGACTTACATGTACATAATTTCAAAATTACAAAACATTTTGCTATTTGGGACCATTTACATTCATAGAAGCCAATTTTTCTATTTGGCATTCATATAACTTGTCAACTAACATGCCTATAATTCAAAAAATACTACATCGAATATAGTTTGAAATTTTCCTTAATGAAATATGATAAAAAAAAGGTAGCTTCCATTTGTACTCAAAACTATCATTTGCATTGTTATAGGCTAGCCAAAATATTGCTCAAAATTTTTTGCATTCGAATACCTAGACATGTCAAAATCATTTTCAAAAAATCACTTTAGCTTTCACTTATTCTTCTATCTACATATTCTCCACAGAGTTCTTCTCTTTCTCATCATGTCCCTCATCCATGTTATGAGAATTGAGTGCAATATTCATATCCAGAACCATAGTTATAGCCCGATTCTAAACAAATTCTGGACAAACCTTTGTGAATTTGACTGAGCAGTAATTAGCTGACATTGAATAACTAAAGAAGTTGCATGAATACGACTATGTTAAAGCAAAAAAGACACATAATGATATTTTTCTCTGAAACATTTAGACATTTCTCTCTCCACATGATGACTATATCTTGCCAATGCCCTATTAAGATGACTTGGGTCAGAAAGCTCTAGAGATAGCTTGAATGCATCATAGATGTTAAAAAATTCCCTATTACGAGGTAAGAAGTGTGGCGGAAAGATTCCACCCACATAACCCTCCCCCATGCCAAAAACATTCTTTTGTGCACATTCAACAAGGGCTTCATTCTGCAAGAATATGTCATTAACCATTTTTTCTACAATTACAATCACATAATCTAGACATTGTAGCATATCCAAGAGGTTAGAGATGAAAATTGACAAAACATTTGATGGAAAAAGCAACCTCCTTGACTTTGGATGGAGAACTTTCAATCCAATAACACATTTGAGACACCAATAATCGTAGGGACACCTTAGCTTAAGAATAGTTTGTAGATGAAGCTCTTCCAACCTTCCTGTAAATGGCCTCTCCCACGATTGCATTGGAAACCAGACACAATAATTCTTCAAACAATAATCCATCACTGTTACCCTTACAATTTTTTTGCAAATTAATCCTTAAGAGGATAGTTATCAATTTATTGTTTGTCAACAAAAAAACTTACTTTGGCTGAATAAATAGAGGAGTTTTTTCCATAAGACATTAACTATCATGATGAAATCAAGTTTAGTATGTACAAAACTAAATTTGACCATCAGAAAGATGACATTTAGCACATACTTGATTGATATCCTACACCTCCAGAATAAATGAATCATTTAACATTAAGATGCTAAATGTACTAAAAATTGGTAAACCATTTTAATAAATAATGAGATGAAAACACTTGTTACCACGTCGCAAGAATTAATGCTTTCTGAAAGAACAGATATAGAAATCCATGCATACCACAACTAAAAGATGGAAACTCCAAAATTCATTATAGCATACTAAGGAATACGAACAAGATTAACCACACAGATGAAAGATTACACCAACTTCCAACAACACAAAATGTTGAGATCATCATAAAATAGGAATGTGCCTCTAATTGAGTCCAAATCATGTGAACCTGATTTCATAGTATTTGGCATACTCCCAAATCTGCATAAACAATTAACCTTTGAATTTGTGTTATTCATTTGAAATGACATACAAGCCATCTCAATTGTACTGGCACCACAAA
The DNA here is from genome assembly GCA_007258455.2 of Sequoia sempervirens. Lineage (NCBI taxonomy): Eukaryota > Viridiplantae > Streptophyta > Pinopsida > Cupressales > Cupressaceae > Sequoia > Sequoia sempervirens. The sequence goes on along the minus strand of VDFB02251636.1, from coordinate 23,903 downwards.
ATTTTGACAAGAACCAAAATTGCACATATGAATAGTACGATTCAGATACATGCTTTAAGCAACTTCAAAATTTGTAAACTTTGCTTGCATCACTTTGATTCCTTCTTGTGATCTCATCAAATGGTTCTTAAGAAAAAATGCATCTATAATGCTTTCATTTCTCTTTCATATATCTAGTCAAGAAGCTCCCACACATGTAGTTGTCAATTACACATGTGTTGTTAGATCTTTCATTGTGCTGAATTAATTTTTCATCTTCATGGATCTGAAAGGAATTGGAACTTATAATTTCTAATTACCCATGTTTTGGCAAGTAACACACGTGTAATTTCCAATTACATATGTAAGGACAGATCACAAAGTTAATATTTTTTCATAGATCTAACCAAAAACACAACACATCTTTAATTGCCAATTACATATATGGGGCTAGATCATTTCATCTCTTCATGAAAATATATCACATATATATGTATTCTTATTCCTAAAATATAACAAACCCTATCTAACCTTCACAGATGTTAGATAAAAATTGATATAATTTAGGAGTTTCCATCCTTAATCAGATTTTCTATTTAGAGAAATCAAAATCTCAAAAATTGTACCATGCCAAATTTACCATATATTTGTACACACCAAAAATTTAATTGGTTAAACCACCAAATATAACAAAATCTTTCTTGTTTTGTTAGTAAAGCTTCTAACATATAATGCATCTTACCTAGTGCAACCACATGAGTAACTTCATTATCTACTTGATCACACCCATAGTTTGCCAAAAAAATTGCAACCATATTTCCTTCTTTGTATGTGTGCAAGATTTCATAATTACCTATTTTGTCAAGCAATGGCCAAATTTGCTTAACAATACATTCTAGCTTCCAATTTTTAAGCTTACGATCTCAACATGCATTAATTAAAACCATCGAGTCACCTTCAACTTGAATCATAAGTAGTTTGAAGCTAAAAACTAGCTTCAAACCAAACAAAAGAGCTTGAGCCTCAAGAAAATGATTAGTTCTAGACATCAATTTATAAGATTTTGCACATAACACTAAACCTTTATGATCTCTTTTAACCACCCCTACTCCAAATAAACTTGGATTCGCCCTAGATGCTCCCTCTATATTCAACTTAAAGATAACTAAAGGAGGAGGAGACCATACTATAGAATCTATGCTTACCTTTGGGACATACTGATGAAGATTACCTTTGAATGATAGAGACAGTAAAGTCCATGAGGACAACAAGCTTGAGTCCCAAGTAGTGAAAAGTGATCCAACATGCTTTACTTTGTACACATAAGCATTTACTATTTCAGATATTGACCTTTCCAATAGTAATAGCATTTGATCAATTTTCAATTTCTCTTTCCTAAAAAATATTCCATTTCTTTCCCACCAGATAGCCCATAATACTAAGGATGGTATGATGCACCAAATACTTGCAAAAAATGATGTTTTATACAGCTATGGCAAACTAGTAAATAATTTCCAAATGGTGTTTGGCATAGTTGTTAACTAATTCATTTTAGCCACTACAAACAACCAACAAATATGCACTACTAAACACAAAAGAAAGACGTGATTTATATCTTCAAACTCTTGATCGCAAAGCACACATTTGAAAGGAACAACTATCTTTAGTTTTACTAGTTTATCACTGTAGACATGCAAAATTGGCATAATGTATTTGATTAGGTCATATTCATCCATTCATAAAATAAATCAAGTTTATTTATCAATCTCCTAAAGTCACCAACTTATATTAAATAAATCAAATTTGATCTTGACACCACCCTCCTTTTAATTAAATAAAGCAAACTTTATTTAATTAAAATCCAAATGCATATTCCATCCCTTTTTTATTTAAATAAATCAAAATATCTAAGTCAAATGGTTCAAAATATCTAAACATCATCTAAGCTAATCTAATCACCCATCACATCCTCTAGCTTTTCCCACTTGCACCAATAAACATTTGAAGTCGTTTATAAAATTAGCATTTTCTCTCAAGAAGGCATCCTTTTGAGAATATTCCCTCAAGTTTGAATATGAAGACAAGTTGACTTGTCCCTTCCAAAATTGCAATAACTTCTCTCTTACATGTCCCCCTCTCAACATTTAATTCACAAATTCAAATTTGAATCTCCCCCTCTTTGGCACATTGGCCAAGACTTGCACATTCCTCAACCTATCATAATGTGACAAGTGGCCTCATCTCATTGGTCCAATCTTTATCCCACATTGCTCTCTTATGAGCATTCTTTCAACTTAAGGATCTATAAGTAGAAGGTTGATTCTTTATCGAATGATCGACAATCTTATGCAAAGTCACTCTCTTCAATTGAGAACTGATTTTACCCACCTCATATCATCTTCAAAGAAATTTCATCATTTAGCTTATCCAAAGGGGTTGGGAAAGGGCTATTTTCCACAATAGCACCAATCCCAATATGAAGTGATGGTTTAATCCATTTTAGATAGGTTTACATGCTTATGATTTATTTGTAATGCTTTTTATCATGTTTCCTTGTCTTAATGTGATTAAGAACTTCATAGGGAGTTTGATTATTATTTTTGGCTAACTTGACTAATAATCTGTTGTGTTGATTTAGATAGCCAAGCAAAAATATTGCTCACATATTGGCGCTAGAAGGAGGGCACTTGTTGGTTGATTGGCTTATGGAGTCTATTTTAATAGCTAACTATAGATTTATACCAATTTTATTACTATTGCAGGTCGGTTTAAATTGGAGTGAAATTTCTTCGTCCTATTCAGATTGATATCTTTCTATCTATTCATTCTCTACATCATAATTCATTTCTTTCAGGTTTTTTCTTTCTTTATTTATTTAGCCATGTATGTTAGAAGGAAACAGTCTCTTATATATGTAATGTCTTCGAAATAGAGGGATAGGTCAATATATTATTGAATTGATAGTTTTGAGTTTCAAGCAGATAGGGAACTCTATTTTTTTTTCAAGTGAGAAAATGCTATCAGTAAATGTTGCAGTGTTTTTCTATCAATATCAGTGGCTTTTCATCACTAATGGTGTTGTTTTCTTATCAATAGAGTGTATAGCTAATTTGTTTCGTAGTAAAGGCACATCATTCACTCATTTCGTAGAATTCAAAAAAAAATTGTGGTCACTCCAGAGGAAGCAAATTGTGCATTTCTCAATCCTAGGGTTGTGCATTCATCATGTTGCTTATGTCGATTCAGTTGCTTGAAAGTATCTAAAGCCTTGCAACAAATCCATTTTGCATGAACTCTGCAATTGCGACATTCCCTGAGATCACATTATTTCTATTTTTTTGGCACATTTTTTCAAATAGTTCATACGCCTTCTCTATTTTTTCTGACACATCTACCATGGAATTTCCAACTATAACATCTGACAAAAGTCCTTTATTCATTTTTTTTCTTATTGCTGTCCATACTCTTTTCCAGGCTACATTTTAAGCAAATTTTGAATGCATTTTTTTATTCCTCTCTCATGGCTTTGTGGTAATTTCTTGGTTTTCCCCTCTGCAAATTTTAAAATTTTCCCCTTGTCCAAATGCGTTGTACCCTCAAAATGGCATTGGTTTCTCTCTAAATGTTTCCCCTTGTCCAAATGGCTCACTACAAATTTTTAATTAAAATCAATTCTCTCTACAGACTGTTTTAAATCATTTCTAATGATAGCTTATTCTTTTGCTAGCCATAGCCTCTCTGGGTGTCTACTGATCCGATTATATTTCTTGAAAACTCAAAACTAGTTCCATGGAGACCCTTTCCTCACTTGATAAATATGAATAGTTTGCAGTAAATTTTCTCTCAACTGACAGTGAACAATAGAGGTGCACTAGACAATATATCAGATCAAACGAAGGTAAAGCTACACTCAAAAATTTCCAGGGAGATAATTATTTCAGAAATCTTCCATGCGCTCAAATCTTTTAAATATTATGTTACCACAACTAACAAAGAAGCCGCCTTGTAATTAGGATATCCATTTTTTTTAACTAACGAAGAAGTCATCTTTTACATAGAATATCCATGTTTGGAAGATGAAATTTTGAATGAACATAGATGTTGCCTTTGGTGGGAAAAATTCAAGTTTGTATAGACTAGATAAAGTGAGAAAAAAACAAAAAAAAAGTATGCTACGAAAAAGGTACGCTGGTACACTGATTCATTGATAATGCATACCTAAAGAGGGTTGAATTCAACTGAGAACCTCTATATCAAAGGAAGTTGTTGATATTGTTCCCAATCATCCACATGGGGCAAGACTTCTAGGCCTATGATCTTCCTTTCACAACTATGATATAAATGTGGGTATTGGAGTAAATGCCAATATCACGCGGTTAATTCTGATGAGATGGATCTGAAAGGGGGCTCTCGCCGTATGGGTCAATCTCCATAAACTGAACGTCTAAAATAAAACCCTTGTTTCTAGTGGCCTATTAACTCATTCACCGAGTTTATCAAAATGGTGCATTGGAACTTATATTCCAAGAAGTTACTTGCCATGTCCGATCTTGGTTAAATTATAGAGGTTAAGACTTCATTCTTAACATACCTTTATACTCTTTCCTCGGTTGCATGTAAAATCATCTCTTCTTCTACGAAGGGCATGAGGCAAGCCCACCAAGAAAAACATATAATTGAGCTAGGATGTTATATTGCTTGTGAGTCAATTTGAAAACATAATGCTTTGATCAGAAATGTTGGAGAACCAACATTCAACATGAGCATCAAATCTCAAACCCTTTAGGAGAAGCAAATATCCTTGAAAAAATTCACATTTTATTGCTTTCCCTTGGGATTCGTATCCTTAGAGGTTTCTAAACATTTGGATTTCATCTCAATTTTCTCCTACTAAGGTCAACATTAGGAAACCTTTTCCTTGATTTCCTCGATTTCCACATAATGCATTTTGTGGGATGAAAGAAAATTAGGACATTGGACATTCAGTTGAAAACCTAATCAAGAAGTGTTTGTGATAAAAAGAATCCATTAAGAAAAGATTGAATCAATTGGACCCCACACATGTGCTTGGCATCTTTTGGTCATATGGCTTTCATGCAAACATTGGTCTTTTGATTTTGAACTACTCTTAGAGAAAGGCATGTTCTTCACTATCTTGGTCTCGTAAACAAGTCCTTCCTAGGTTCACTTAGGATCAAATCAAACACTTCATCCATCCCAAACATCTATCAAAATGCATCCAACCAAAAAACTTTAGAACTTTGGAAACATCACTATCTATACTTAGGCACATCCTTAAATAAAATCAAAATCATTTGTTTAGTTATGTGTGGGAATGCATCCTTTCTCATACATTTAATTAAATCAGCAATCCTTTGAAGAAATTCATCCTAAGATCACATCTAACATCTTAGGGTTTACAAGTTCATTATCCAAATCAAACCAATTAAAATAAAACCCTAAGTCTACCATTGATCCAAAGTCCCTAAATGTTCAACACCCATATCATTCACCCCTTTCATCCTTCATCTCATCATTTGTCCTAAAACACCCTAGAGGTCACTTTTGTAACAAGGTAAAAATACAAGATGAACATGGGATATAAACTTGATCCATACATCATGAGTAATCCAAGTCAACTGAACTTTCAAAGCCTTACCATGTGGATTGATTATCAAAACTCACATTTATACAATCCATACATAGAATCATTATCTCCTACAAACCTCAATGTTACAACAAATATGAGTCTACCCAATCTAAATCTTGGAACACCTTTTTCGATGTTAGATTTAAATCAAAGTTCAAACTTACAAGTCTATCCACCAAATAATCAATGCATGAGCCTTCAAGTGAACAACATCATCCCATCAAATCCCTACATACCAAATGTGAATGTACCAAGTACAACTTTACCAAACATGAAAATTTTGAATCCAAACTTGGCAAACTTTGGGATATATATGTTTGCGAATCACACAAATGTTGTCCAGATTCCAAACAAAATGTTAACGACTCCAAGACAAGGTGACACCATGCAAAATCAAAGTTACCTAGATCAATGCAATATGATTCCCAATCACAACAATGTTCAATTTAAACCTATCATGCCAAATCCGAGTGTCATCCCAAATCAGAACATTGTCCAAAATCAAACACCACAAGTACGCATCCCAAATCTACTTGAACAAAAACCAAATCAACTATATCAAGGGAATCAAGATTGAAATCAAGATCAAATTTGGCGAGATCAAATTGCTACACTTACCAAAATAGTTGAGTCATTGCACCAAGAGACATCTCCACCACCATTAACTTTATCAACATCATTCCTTGGTTTAGGGCTTCCCCCTTTACCTAGCACCAATCACGCCATCCAAATCAATCCACCTAACACCAATCAAGCCATCACATCAAATCCTTTGAATATACCATCGACATCGCACCAACAAATGGTATCTAATCAAATGACAACATCAATCCTGACAAATCAAAATATGGTCTCCCAAGGATCTATCACCTCAATCATTCTGACCATTCCTATCACCTCGATCACTCCAACCACCCCTATCAAACCCATCATATCTCAACCCATCACTACCATGATCGCTTGAAGTGTATCTCAACCACTTGTCACTACATCCAACACAATCCCAAATCTGCCACCACTACCACCAAAACCAAACAAAGTAAGACAATATAACATTATGCTAAAAGCTCACCAAGCCTACCAAAAGGCCATCCAACAATATCTAGCCATGCAACAAGCAACACAAGCTCAACAAGTGCAACAAGCCTCTCGAGCTACCCAACAAACACTAGCACAAACATGAAAAATGATAACTATTGGGGATAATGATGAATATTCAACCACTAGTGATAGCATTAAAAATATCCCCACCACAATTACTAAAAGCAATGATCAAGATCTACCCATCAAAAAGAACCTTGAAGATGTTTCTATCTCATCCGAAGATCAAATCAACATAGATCAAGAGTCCCTTTTCAATCATGATCAAAATCCACTAATAATACCCAACAATGATCCAATTCAAGAAATGTCAGCATCATTTGACCCTATGGTTGAAGGCATTGGAAATCCCTCCACCACAATTGTTGAAAACAATGATCAAGATCTCTCCATCGATGAGCACCTTGAAGATGTTTCCCCCCCATCCGATGATCAACTCACCATACATCAAGAGCCACTTTTTAGTGATCTATTTCAAGGAGTGTTAGAATTATTTGACCCCATTGACATAATCTACAATCCATCGACCAATGATCATGTTGAAAATGTCTCTACATCATCTAATAAGTTACAAGATATATCTCAAGAATTTATGCCAAAGCATGATCAACGTCTTTCACCAAAGTCTAGCAATGGTCCTTTCCAAGACATATTGACATCCTTCAACCTCATGGTTATAGATACTGAAGGAACCCTGAACTCGACACTTGAGGATATTGAACCACTTACCATGTCTAATGACGACAACCAAGAACTCTTTGTAAGCAATCCATCCTTTGAAACTAACCCATGTCAAGAACTTTATCCAAAGCATGTCAAAAGAAACTCCTAAATCATTCAAGATCAAGAATTTGTATCTTCAAGATATTACAATAATCTAATGGACACTCTCCTATCTATAGAAGATGTCGCAAATGATGATCACATCCATATAGCACATACTCCTCCATCTATCCATGAGATGCTTTTGGTGAATGGACACGTAGATGATCTTCATTCATATCAGATTCCTTTACTCCTGCACTATCACACAAAAAGAGTAGGTTATTAATTCCTATAGTCAAACTGATTTGTCAACATTAGGATTAGATATATCCCAAATTCAAAATGGGGATATCACGAACAAAGATATCCAACATTTTCCACTCAAAGAAGCAGATTAGATAGAACAAGATATTCCAAAGTCAGTAGAGAAACAAATGGAAACAACGTCACCTATGGTGGTCATTTATCAGAGAATGCATTCTAAACAAGAGCTCTCAAAACAGGAAAAATCAAAGCATGAAGGTACTACTACCACCATATTGGGGGAAACTTCATCTCAAGAAAACATCAACATAAAGAGCATGAAGAATCCTTATGATGAAACCGATGCTAATACTACAACCAGTCGTGTCATGAATCTTCATCCACCCATCACCCCATCCACAAATTGGGACCAACGTCAAAAGAAAGAATTGAATCAAAGTATGAAGAACGCTATCAAAGAAAAAGAAGCTGGAAAGCATAATGGACAAATCAAATACAAATAGATACCAAAAAATACAAAGAAAGATCATCCCTATCAAACTCCATCAGTCAAAGAAACTATGGGGAAAAATAAAAAAGGGAAAATTATCCATCAAAGATGTCCACAAAAGCAAAAGCAAAATTTTCAAGCGACGTACAAAGTGTATCAAGTAGTTGGTCCTAATTCCATGCACACTTTCGTATCCACCCATCATTGCTCCTCTTCCCAAGTTTGGAGAGTCAAAGGTTCCAAACTGTCAACCAATCCATCTTTTATCCCTAAACACACTCCATCCATGCCTCCACACATGATATCCAATTCTTACATTAACCATGTATTGGCAATGACCCTTCATCATAAGGATTCAAAAGGAACTCTATCACGATGTGCGCACAAAGATAAAGTTAACTCCAGTATCAACAAAGCGAATTAGGAATCCCAAAAGTTTCATTCAAGTGCATGTATCTTAGCAAAGTAACTTCTTCAGGTAGGATACCGATGGCACATTATGACAAAAGTATCTACATCGACACCACTAGGTGGGTTAGCATGAATCTTTTCAGAAAAACCAAAAAAATCAAAAAATATGAAAATAAAAAAAGAATAGAAAAAAGGATTGAAAATAGTAAAGATAAAAATCATCCTCAAGTGAAAACCACTATGGTGGCGCTTTGGGCAAGACCATGATGAAAACCTAGTAAACAGTTGTCATGTGTAGAATCGAGCATCTACATGTGCCAGTTCAGGTGAAAGCATCTCATCCCATCTATAATATATCCAACATTCCATCCATCTTATCCATAATAAGTGCATTCATCCATGAAACATTTATCCAATTCATCTTTTCCATATGCATCCATAGTCCAAATTATATTGATCTTGAAAAACTTTGGTGCACACTTTATGGTTGCTTATGGTAAAACATCTTGACATGGGTCATTTTCATTGATCCTTTCCTACCCAGCGTTATCTAAGCCATGAAGCATTATCCAAATGAGCATTCTTTATCTAAGCACCTTATCTTATTGTAAGATAATCCTTGGCATCCTTTGTGTGCTTACCATATCCATCCATCCACATGCCTATCCAAGCATCCATCCATGACATTCCATACATTGCTAGACATTGGGGGAATATATCTCCCATCTTGCTTCGAGAATAAATCTTGGTCTATATCCTCTAACTTATGTGGTGATCTATACATTGGAAAACATGAAATCAAATTGGTCAAAACACTTGTGAGAAAAATAAAATCCAAATCACTAGCCCATGGCATATTTTGACAAGATGACATTCCTTTTCAATATTCATCATTCATCGAACATTAATCAAAACAATCAATATTAGTCACATCTAATGCATCCTTCAACATCACATCAAATCATCCAAAACATCTTTTGTTTCAAACCAAGCTTCACAATCTTGATCAATCGAACCCAATAAATCCATAATCTTGGGATATCCTTCCCAATCATTATGTTGTTTAACACTATCCTTGCATTGTTGTGTATCCTCAAAAATGTTATCATCATCAATCCTGATCAATTGAATCCAATCAATCCATAATCTTGGGATATCCTTCCGGATCATTATGTTGCTTAACACTATATTTGCATTGTTGTGCATCCTCAACAATGTTACCATCATTAGTCCTGATCAATCAATCCTTGCATTGTTGTGCATCCTCAACAATATTATTGTCATCAATCCTGATCAATCAATCCTTGCATTGTTGTGTATCCTCAATAATGTTATCATCATCATCAATCCACCAATCAGATCAATCAACCTTAGCTTGGTTTTCAACAAAAACCCAAAACAGAGCACTGATATCATCACATATATCCATATCCAAATCATCAAAATCATGTGAAAATCCAAAAACATCCAAAACATCGAAAAATCCAAAAACACTTAAAAAATTAGAAAAACATCATTAAAAAAAAACCAAGAAAATCCAAAAACATCCAAAAACATCAAAATCCAAAACATTCAAAATCACACAAAATCCAAAAACATCAAAAATCAAAAAAGTCAAAACATTTGAAAAATACAAAAACCCAAAAAAAAACAGCCTCAAAACATTCCAAAAAATCAAAAACATCCAAATATAAAAAAAATAAAAAAATCCATCCATCCCATCTTGATTTCACTCAAAATAATCAATCATCCATAATAAACTGATTGTCACCTTCATCCTTTGGAAAAACAAACAAAAACAATCACAACAATCGACAAAAAAAAACTTCAAATGCAAAATCAAAATCGAAACAACAAACTTCTAAAGGAAAAATCAAACTCTTGATCATTTTCTGACATGTCAATTGACCTTATATCAATAGTCTATCAATCAACTTATCAAACCATCATCATCCTATACAATGTATGTCCTAGGATATATCATTCTAACAATGGGCATCATTTTGGATATCATTTGGATTGTTATCCTATCAAAAAAAATCCCTTTGGCTAGAGATATGAAGAATATTGGCTTGTTTGCATACTTGATCTTTTCTTTTGATTTATCTTATTGCGCTCATTCCAAGGACCTCTCGATGATATCCAAACGAAGGATTTAGAGAGATAGGAATGGGGCAATGATCATTATCTTTTGTCTGCTGTGCTTGTTGGACATTCTTGTAAAATAACCTTGGTGAATACTTGCTCTGTTAGATATGTATAGAGGATATTTTGGACAACTTGTTGACTATTGCATTCATTGGTTATACCTTTCTGTGTTTTGGTCTAAGATGTTTGTAACTTTTAAAGTGCATCCTAGCAAGGTTTTTGTATGTCAGGTGTGAACAAGAATACTCCTATCTATTTGTCGAGTTAAAGTCCTTCACACTAAGTACCACACCATCCTAGTCCTTTATACCTTGATGCATCGTACTTATGTGTGTTATCAAACATAAGGTAAGTGACCCTTTTAAAATCCCAATCCTTGATAAGAAAATCATCCAATTTTCATCACCACTTCTCATCATCATATCTCATAAAGTTGTCTTGTTGGATCCTCTTGTCATCATCTAATTTTTTTTTTTCCACTAACATCACATCATAATCAGTTAATCATCACCAGTGCATTCATCTTGCAACCACAAACCATCAATATTCTACATATCATCCCACGTGCATGTTCATCATCATAATATAGATCTGTTAGTCTAAGCATATCATAAATCATACATTTGCATAAAACATATATTACATAATCATATAGTCATTATCACATCATCATCTCATTTGCATCATCATTGCAATCATCCATACCATCCATTTTGAACCTCTTTATCGTGAGATCGACCCTCAAATTGAGTCTTTTCACTCGATCTCTCGAGGGGGAAATGTACCAATGTACTTTCCACTGGGGCATTCGAAAAAATCATAAAAATTTTCAATTTTTATCATGGAAAGTTTATTCTTTGAACCAATCCAACAAGTACATTGCTGAACAAAGAGGGGCAAAATGTAGACATGCAAAATTGGCATAATGCATTTGATTAGGTCATATTCATCCATTTATCAAATAAATCAAGTTTACTTATTAATCTCCTAAAGTCACCAACTTATATTAAATAAATCAAATTTGATACTGACATCACCCTCCTTTTAATTAAATAAACCAAATTTTATTTAATTAAAATCCAAATGCATATTCCATCCCTTTTTTATTTAAATAAATAAAAATTTCTAAGTCAAATGGGTCAAAGCATCTAAACATCATCTAAGCTAATCTAATCCCGATTAATCTAATCTCACCACCCATCACATCCTCTAGCTTTTCCCACTTGCACCAATAAAGCATTTTAAGTCATTTAAAAAATTAGCATTTTCTCTCAACAAGGCATCCTTTTGAGAATATTCCCTCAAGTTTGAATATGAAGACAAGTTGACTTGTCCCTTCCAACATTGCAATAACTTCTCTCTTACATGTCCCCCTCTCAACATTTAATTCACAAATTCAAATTTGAATCTCCCCCTCTTTGGCACATTTGCCAAGACTTGCACATTCCTCAACCTATCATAATGTGACAAGTGGCCTCATCTCATTGGTCCAATCTTTATCCCACATTGCTCTCTTATGAGAATTCTTTCAACTTGAGGATCTATAAGTAGAGGGTTGATTCTTCATCAAATGATCTACAATCTTATGAAAAGTCACTCTCTTCAATTGAGAACTAATTTTTCCCACCTCATATCATCTTCAAATCAATTTCATCATTTAGCTTATCCAAAGGGGCTGGTAAAGGGCTATTTTCCATAATAGCACCAATCCCCCTATGAAGTGATGGTTTAATCCATTTTAGATAGGTTTACATGTTTATGATTTCTTTGTAATGCTTTTTATCATGTTTCCTTGTCTTAATGTGATTAAGAACTTCATAGGGAGTTTGATTATTGTTTTTGGCTAACTTGACTAATAATATGTTGTGTTGATTCAGATAGCCAAGTAAAAATCTTGCTCACAATCACTTGTTAGAATTTTATTTTGAATTGCAAGCCAAGCTAAGCAACCTGCTTTAGGATAAATTTTTGAATACGAAAAAAAATGATAGGCTCTTTGTTGTGATACTTGTAGGGATGCTTGAGAAATTGATTTGTACCCTTCTTTAACTGTATAACAACCTATGTTTGCCTTAGACCAAATTAATCTATCAGGTTTGGATGAAAAATAAACTACTCTTTCTTGTAGGATATATGAAATATGATCTTTATGATTCTCATATATTGCCTCTTTTGAAAGGTCCTTTCACTTGAATTTTCCAATCATGAGTCGACATTCTCAACATAATCTTTCACTTTTGAGCCCTAAAGTTTAGACAAAAAATTTGCAGTGTTCTCAAAATTGAAATCTATAGCTAGATTCCGGTATCCATTCCAAGAATCATTCCAAAATGAGGCTTCATTACCATCATTCACTTCCCAAGTTAGATGAGGTAAGATAAATTTCCTACACAAGACCAAAAAATTCCACATTGTAGACCCTGAAGGTGGATTTGCAATAGTAAAAATTCTTGATGGACAATGGTTATCTAGATATTTTCTCTACATAAGATGACACCACTTAATTGTAGGTTTAGCATACATTCACCAAAACATTTTAGCTCCTAGTGCCAAATTTCTAGTTATCAAATTGTGAAGGCCTGCTCCAACTTTTAACTTCTCTAAACACATTTTTTCTAGAGATATCAAGGGAACTTTATTTTTTCTATCCAAATTACCCAACCATAAAAAATTTCTTGATTAGGTTTTGAATTTGAAAAATGATGGACTTTAGTTCTTTTAGAACTGCCATATAGTAATTTGGAATCATTGATACTACAGATTTTACCAGTAAGATTCTCCCTGCTAAAGATAACCATCTACCCTTCCATGACAAAATTTTAGCTTGAATGGTTTGAATGTTTTTTTTTCCTATAAGTAATCTTGTTTTGACCAATAAAGAATGGGATACCAAGATATTTACCTTGTAACTGGGCTTGTTGAAAACAAAAAAGATTCACTATTTGATTTTCAATAATAGAATTTGTATTGAACACAAATTTTTTACTTTCCTTCATTTAATTTTTGTCCTGAAGTTATAATCTACTTATCCAATAAATGCTTTATCTGCAAAGCTTCTCTTATTGAGGCTTTAAAAAAAAGAAAAGTATCATCAACAAAAAGAGAACGAGTCACTGATATATTAGTATTTGGAATAGAGACACCCTAAATGAGACCATGTGTATGAGCTTTGAGAAAATACCTACTCAAAAATTCTGCTAAAATGATAAATATGAATGGAGACAATGGATCTCCTTGATGGACCCCTTGGGTAGATCCAAAAAATCCAACTATTGATCCATTTAATAAAACTAAAAAACTCAGCACCAAACAAACATGCAATTATCCACTTACACCACTTAGGAGAAAAACTAAACTTCAATAGCACCTAATTCAAAAAATCCCAATCAACCCTATCATATACCTTTTGTATATCAAGTTTAATAATCATTGTAGATAATTTATTTACAACAATGGATTGCAAAGTTTCATGGGCAACGATTGATCCTTCTGATGTTTCTCTCCCAGGAAAAAATCCCCCTATTCCTCAAAGATGATTAAAGGTGGAAGAGGATGTAATCAAAGATAAATGGCCTTTATGAATATGTTATAAATTGTATTACATAAAGAAATAGGCCAAAAATCAGAGAAAGTATTAGGAGTTTTAATTTTTGGTATGATGACAAAATTAGTCACATTAATTTTTTTTAGCATACCTCCTAATTTTCTTGATTCCTCCAGAGCATTAAGAATATCAACTTTGAAAAATTCCCAACATTTTCTATAAAAGATGGCAGTGAAACCATCAGGTCCTAGTGTTGTGTCAGGAGACATGGAGAAAACCACTGTCTTTTACTTCTTTAAGTGAAAAAGGAGCCATCAACCTGACATTATGTTCATGAGATAGAAAATTAGGGATATCCAAAAGAATCTCTTCTCTTTCTCTTACTAAAATAGTATTGTCATTATTATTTGTAGATAATAGAGCAAGGAAAAACTTGACTCCATTTTGAATCTCTGCCTCTTTAGTAAGCAAAGCTCCTATCACACTAGTTATCTTTAATTGAGAAAAAAAAGATTTTTGCTTTTTTAATTTGTGCTAATATATGGAAAAAATTTATATTCCTATCTCCATATTTTAGCCATAATTGTCAAGATTTTTGTCTCTAGTAGACCTCCTCTCTCAATAAAAACTCCTTCCATTCCTCTCATAATTTTCTCTATCCTTCAAATAATGCATTATCAAGACCGTTAGTAATAGTGTTTTCCTTTACTACTTCTAACTTTTTGTAAACTGATTCTTTCTGCACAAATACATTTTTAAAAACATGTTGATTCTAGGTTTTTAGCTGTTGCTTCACATGCTCTGATTTCTTATTTGATTGAAACATTCTGGAACCATAAATAAAGGGCACACCCAACCACCATTTTTTTAGCAAGAGAATAAGATCTAGATGTCTAAAACACATTGTCTCAAACTTAAAAGAGGATTGAAACTTTGACCTTACTTGTTATGCAACCAAATCAAGTGAAATAGAAAAATGATCAAATGCGACAAAAGGCAGGATTTGAGATTGAAATTGATGATCACTTAATACCCAATTCAAAGAGATTAAAAACCTATCTAATCTGTTCAAAATTTGAAAGTTCTTCCTCCTATTTGTCTAGGTATATCCACCATTTTGTGGAATTACATCTACCAAAGCATTATCTTGAATGAAAGCAACAAAATCCTCCATAACTTTCTTCGAAGGACATAAACCACCTTTTTTCTCTAGAAAAATTGTAATTGCATTGAAATGCCCTGCAAGAACAACTTTGTCTTGCCCAAAACCATCAAGTTTCAGTTTTAGGGTATCCCACAGTAGCTTCTTCCCTACTATACAGTTAGACCCATATACATTGAGCAACCAAAAAGATAAAACAAAGTGATTAATCTTCATTAGTTGCTAGTTATGATCAAAAGAGATATTACTAATGCAAAATGTTTTTTCATTCCAAAGAGTAAGCCAACCTCTTGAGGCTCCTTGAGAGGGTGAATGTGAAGCTTTCCATTTTCTCTAGTTCTTAGCAATAACTTGAAAATATTCCTCAAAAATTTTAGTTTCTTGAAGAGCAACTAAGTCTGCCCCACAAGTATCCAATTGTTGCTTGATTTGGGCATGTTTTTTAGGGGAATTTATGCCTATGACATTCCATAATATTAGCCCCATTGAAACTTGGGAGAGAAATAAGCTCTCCTTGGTCTTTTTTATTTCAAACCTATACCCATTTGAGAATCTAATGTCATATGTAAACTTGCTGCTATTTCTTCTTGTAACTTGACAGCTAAAGATTTCCTACCCCTTTTGGTAGGAGACTTTTTGCTTGAAGGAGGGGACAATGGTGAGTGGGAGATTGATAGTGATACCAAATCATTTTAAATCTCCCCTTCCCAAAAAACCTCCAAAGCAATATCATCAATCATTTGTTCACCTACAAATACTAGAGCCTCATCAACAAATTTCTCAAACTCCTCCTCATAAGCTAAAGTAGAGGAATGATCAATAAGATCAACAAAGGCAACTGGGACTGTAAAACATAATTATCCTCCAATTATTGGTCACAAAAAATCTTTATACTTTCATCACATTGATTAGACAATCCATGTTTGAGCATTGAAGCACATTGATTCAATTATTGAAAACTATCAAAGTTGAACTGAGGAACCAAGAGCTTAGTGGAAGAAAGAAATATTTTCATAGGTGACAACAATAATTTATCCAAGCCAAGTACAAAAGAAATAATAATAGGCTTAAAATGAGAGTCAAAAACTATGATAGCTAACCCTTCATTTCTAAAACCATCTAAGGATAAACAATGTCCCTTATTAGAATTACTTACGAGAAAGTCCTCAGTTTCCCCCAAAGATAGATGTCTAGAAAAAGAACCTTCTACAAAATTCACCTATGGAACTTTTGAAATCCCAAACTATTGAAGCCCTACAGTAGAAGGACCTTGAGAATTAAACTGTGAACATGTACAATTAATAAATTGATACAAATTAAAGCGGATATCAAAAACTTTAGAAATGAATGAAAAATAAATCATTTGCGATAATTCCTTATTAGGTGTAGCAAAATCTAGGAGCAATCTATCATTCAATGAATTAATAGAGCTTTTGGATGTATTCCCATTAACATACATGTTCAGATCCACCAACTCAACACATTTTGTGGAGGAATGAATAGGTTAATGACATAAAAAGTAGAATTGCTTTGGATCCTTAAAGAGCACCTTCCGTTTCCATAAATTGCAACTTGACTTAATATTAACAACATATGGTAGAGTCTTAGAAACACCAATAAGCACACAAATCTTAACTGGTAATGATGGATTAGAGAAAAAAATGAATCACGATGCAGATAAATGCCTAACTGATTTCCTAGGACCTCAATAATACTCGACTCTCTATACTCCAAAGGTAACCCTTGTAATTGAACCCAAAAGGGAACAAATTGAACCCTAGTGAGAGAAGGGAAAAAATTTGGAGTCCAAAGGGTTGTAAATAAACTGTGTCCTTCACAAATCCAATATTTTTTTCTATAAACAACATTTCTAGTGTCTTTATCAGAAAATATAACAAAGAAACCTTCTCCCTTACCTTCCCCCTTATTTAGAAAGAAAAAATGGTTAGATCCATCCTAAGTTTGAAAAACCCAACTTAAAAAAATTCAAGATCTGGAATGAATTTCCAAAACTTACAAATTAGGGCAACATCCTTAAGATCATTAGTCTATGGCTAAAGCATGGCATGAGGAAGGGTAACATTGACTTGATCACTCCTCTAGATTCATTTCAAAATCCATTTCTTCCCATTAAAACCCAAAGCCTTATCCTTCCCTTGCATTTGGGACTTTGAATGAACCCTCTGCACCATACAATCAGCGCCATTTGCATTTGGGCCCACAAAAACCTTCTTATTGATAGGGATATTATTAGGAAAAAGTGAGATTAGGCTGCAAAGGTACAAAAGGTTTACGAAGAACAATAGTCAAGTCATTCAAAAAAGTGGTCGGGCAAGGAAATGAAGAATTTTGAATGAAGGGAGCCCCAAAAATATTAGAAATAGGAATATTACTAGGGATGAAAGATGTTTCATAGAGAGTAGGACAAATCTTATGACCATGTGGACAACCAAAAGCCACATCAACCCACGAGTGAGAAGAACTCAAAAAATTTGAACAGGATTCTGAATTAGGAACACAAATATCGAAAGGAGCTTGCCTGTCCTTGACAAGAAATTTTGTGGCATGTGAATGATGCTTGTAGACACATGAAATTGACATCATGCTTTTGACTAGGTCATATTCATCCATTCATCAAATAAATCAAGTTTATTTGGTCAATCTCCTAAAGTCATCAATTTAAATTAAATAAATCAACTTGACCCTAACATGACCCTCATAGATTAAAAAAATAAAACATTTATTTAATTAAGTATCAAATCACCTTCCATCCCTTTTGATTTAAATAAATCAAAGTATTTAAATCAAATAAGTCAAAATCCCCTAATCATCATCTAAGTTAAGCTAATCCTGATTAATCTAATCTAACCATGCATCACATCCTCTAGTTTTTCCCACTTGCACCAATAAAACATTTTAATTCATTTATAAATTCATCATTTTCCATCAACATGGAATCTTTGAGGAATATTCCCTCAAATTTGAATTCAAAAACAAGTTGACACGTACATCCAACAAAGCATTTATGAGCTCTTACATGGCTCTTACATGTCCCTTTGCTAAAGTCAAACTCAACATTTAACTCTCAAATTCAAATTTGAATCTCCCCCTCTTTGGCACATTGACCAAAATGTGCTCATTCCTCAACCTATCACAAGTTGACAAGTTTCTTCATCTCATTGGTCAAATCATTATCCCACATTGCTCTATTTTGAGCTCTCTTCCAATTTGAAAATCTATAAATAAAAGCTTCATTCTTCAACAAATCCTTCGCAATCTTTAGATCTTTCCCCATATCATTATCAATTGAATCCATCTTCATAGCATTTTCATATCATCAATATCATGGAGCTTAGGAAAGGATTGGGAAAGGGGTTCTTTCCATAGAAGCACCAATCCACTATGGGATAGGGTTTGATTCATGTTATTGTGTGTTTTATTTAGTTTCCTTGATTCCTTTCATTGCATGATTAACATGTTTCATTATTTCATAGAGATGTTCTTATTTTTCTTTGTTTTAAATGACAATGCTAATGTTTGTTTTGAGTAAATGCAGGATTTAGAATCCACATAATGGTGCTAAGAACTTAAAATATGATTTTTTCAAATACTTAACCATCATTTGTTTTATTATAAAAACATTGTGTGACAAGTTTGCATATGTAATCGCCAGTATTGGCATGGTGTGATGTTTTATAGGTGGCATTGTTGTTCTTGCCACCAAGGTTCAAACCCCATTGGGGTGTTATTGTTGAATGGTTGTATCCGGTTCATAGCTCTGGTCAAAAGCGTTTACCCCTCGAAAAAAAAAAAGAAAAAGTTTGCATATGTAATCAAAGATGATCTTTTTTTTTCACACGGGAATCAAGTTCTCGCAAAACTTTGTTGGTTTAAAGCTATATTTATTATGAGGTTATCATTGATCCCTTGAAAATCATAATTATTATTAGTGATGACTTTGTATTGTTTGATGGAATAGGTATAAAGGAAAACAAAGGAAAGCGAACAAGGAAAATGAAGGAAAGAGGAGAAGGAAAACAAGGAGCATTTTGAGCTTGCAAGGGATTTTGTGAACATCAAAATTGAAATTCAAAAGCATTTTTTAATGCTTGGGATTCCGCCTTATGCCTTAATTTTCTGTTTTAGGCTAACTCATCTTTAGTTTTGGGCTTTAAAACGAACATTTCAAAATGCTTGGAGATTTCATCGTACGCCTTAATTTTCTGTTTTAGACTAACTCATCTTTGGTTTTGGGTTTTAAAACAAACATTGCCTAGGCTTTCAAATTTCATTGCGAAAGGATTAAAATGAACTTTAGGCAACATTGACTAGATTTTGTTGAGGTTAACAAATCGAACAAGGGAACTCTCATATCTCATTTTGGTGCTTTATAACGAATCAAAATCATTGCTTTATGGAATTAAAACAAACATGTGCAATTTTATTTTCATGATGGCTTACTTAAACTAATATTATTGAAAAGGACGTATGCACTTCTTTCACACTTCACAGTGATCTTGAGAATCAAAAGGCCTTTTTGATAATCTTAGGTTGAGATAAAGTGATCACCTCCACACTTCAATTTGGGTTTAAAAATTGAACAAAAGATTGTGCGAGTGTGAATAAATTTATTGCATGTGTTCTCCTTTTGTTTCTAAACAAGGGTTGATCAAACTATGAATAAGTTTATTCACTTTTGTTTATCTTAGAGGGCTTTCCTTGAGGAAAAATTACTCACCCAAGGGAATGACTCAACTAGTAATACTCTGAACCTGAAAGTATTTCTAGCTAAGATATAAATGTGGGTATTGGAGTAAATGCCAGTATCACGTAGTTGACTCTAACAAGATGGATCTAAAAAGGGACTCTCGCCATATGGGTCAATCTCCATGAATGGAAAGTCTGAACTAAAAACCTTGTTTGTAGTAACCAACTAGTCCATCCAACGAGTTTATCAAAGTGGTGCATTGGAACTTAGATTCTAAGAAGTTACTTGCCATGTCTGATCTCAGTTTAAATATAAAGGTTAAGACTTCATTCTTAAGATACCTTTATATTTTTTCCTTGGTTGCATGTAAAATCATCTCTTCTACTATGAAGGGCATGAGGCAAGCCCACCAAGAAAAACATACCAATTGAGCTAGGATGTTACATTGCTTGTTAGTCTGTTCAAAAACACAATGCTTTGATCAAAAAGATTGGAAACCCAACATTCAACATGAGCATCAAATCTCAAATCCTTTAGGAGAAGCAAATATCCTTGAACGAATTCACATGCTATTTCTTTCCCTTGGGATTTTATCCTTAGATGATTCTAAGAATTTTGATTTCATCTCAATTTGCTCTTACTAAGGTCAACATTAGGAAACCTATGCTCTTGAAACCTTGATTTTCACATAATGGACCTTGTGGAATGAAAAGGAATTAAGACATAGAAATTCAGTTTGAAAACTAAGCAAGAAGTGTGTTTGTGGTAAAAGCAAGTCATTAACCAAGATTAACTCAAATTCAACCCCACACATGTTCTTTTTTATCTTTTCATTTTATTTTTGAGCAAACATTGGTCTTGTGGTTTGAATTACTCTTAGAGAAAGGCATGTTCTTCACTATCTTGGCCTAGTAAACAAGTCCTTCCTAGATTAATTTAGGAAAAAATCAAACACTTCATCCACCCCAAACATTTATCATGCTCATTCCCTAAACAACTTTAGAGCTTTGGAAACATCATTCTAGACTTGGGTAAATCATCAAAATCAAAATCACCTTGTTTAGTTAGGAGTATGGGAATGCATCCTTTCTCATACCTCTAGTTAAATTATCACCCCTTTGAACAAGTTCATCCTAAGATCACATCCAACATCTTAGGGTTTACAAGTTCATTATCCAATCAAACCAATCAAAATCAAATCCTAAAGTCTAGCATTGATCCAAAGTTCCTAAACGTTCAACACTCATATCATTCACCCCTTTTCATCCTTCATCTTGTCATTAGTCCTAAGAACCTTAGAGGTCACTTTTACAACAAGGTCAAAACACAAGAGGAACATGGAATACAAACTTGATCCATAAATCATGAGTAATCCAAACCAACCAAGCTATCAAAGCATTACAATGTGAAATGATGTTCAACACTCACATTTATACAATCTGTACATGGGATCATTATCTCCCACAAACCTCGATGGTACAACAAATGTGAGTATACCCAATCAAAATATTGTAACACCTTTCCCAATGGTAGATCTAAATCCAAACCTACAAGTTTGTCAACCGAACAATCAATACATGAGCCTTCAAATGAACAACATCATCCCACCAAATCCATACATGCCAAATGTGAATGTACCAAGTACAACTTTACCAAACATGAACATTTTGAATCCAAACTTGGAAAAATTTGGGATAGATATGTTTGCAAATCACACAAATGTTGTTCAGAGACCAAACAAGATGTTAATGACTACAAGACAAGGTGACACCATGCAAAACAAAAGTTACCTAAATCAAGACAATGTTCAATTTCAACCTATAAATCTGAACACCATCCCAAAACACTGTTCAAAATCAATTTTTCCATGATCCCATTCAAAAATCACAAGTATGCATCCCAGATCTGCTTGAACAAAAACCAA
Organism: Sequoia sempervirens; assembly: GCA_007258455.2. Lineage (NCBI taxonomy): Eukaryota > Viridiplantae > Streptophyta > Pinopsida > Cupressales > Cupressaceae > Sequoia > Sequoia sempervirens. The sequence continues at coordinate 1,757 of VDFB02251636.1, read as the reverse complement.
ATCAACTATATCAAGGGAGTCAAGATCAAAATCAAGATCAAATTTGGTGAGATCAAATTACTATCCTTACCAAAAAAGTTGAGTCATTATGCCAAGAGACATCTCCACCACCATTACCCATATCAACATCATTCCTTGGTTTAGGGCTTCCCCCTTTACCTAGCACCAATCACTCCATCCAAGTCAATCCAGCTAACACCAATCAAGCCATCACATCAAATCCTTTGAATATACCATCAACATCACACCAACAGATGATATCTAATCAAATGACAACATCAATCCTGAAAAAATTAAAATATGGTCTCTCAAAGACCTATCATCTCGGTCATTCCAACCATTCCAATCACCTCAATCAATTCCATCATATCTCAAACCCTCATGATCACTACAAACATATCTCAATGACTTGTCACTACATCCAACACAATTCCAAATCCACCACCACTACCACCAAAACCAAACACAACAAGACAATATAACATTGCGCTAAAAGCTCACCAGGCCTACCAAAAGGCCATCCAACAGTATCTAGGCATGCAACAAGCAACACAAGCTCAACAAGTGCAACAAGCCTCTCAGGCTACCCAAGCCTCTCAAACACAAGCACAAACATGCTAAATGATAACTATTGGGGATTACGATGAACATTCAACCATTGGTGATAGCATTGACAATCTCCCCACCACAATTGTTAAAAGTGATGATTAAGATCTATTCATCAAAGAGCACATTGAAGATGTTTCTATCTCATCCGAAGATCAAATCAACATAGGTCAAGAGTCACTTTTCAATCATGATCATAATCCACAAACAAAACCGAACAATGATACAATTCAAGAAATTTCAACATCACTTGACCCTATGGTTCAAGACATTCACAATCTCTTCACTGCAATTGTTGAAAACAATGTTCAAAATCTATCCATCAATAAAGATTTTTTTTCCTCATCCAATGATGCATCAACCAATGATCATGTTGAAAATGTCTCTACATCACCTAATAAGTTAGAGGAAATATCTCAAGAATTTATGCCAAAGCATGATCAATATCTCTCACCAAAGTCTAGCAATGGTCCTTTCCAAGACATATTGACATCCTTTGACCTCATGATTGCTGATATTGAAGGAATATTCAACTCAACAATTGATCCCAATTCACTCAAAGATAAAGAGGATATTAAGCCACTTCCCATGTCTAATGATGACATCCAAGAACCCCTTATAAGAAATCCATCCTTTGAAATTGACCCATGTCAAGAACTTGTTCCAAAGCATGTCAAAGGTGATTCCAAAATTATTCAGGATCAAGAATTTGTATCTACAAGATACTACAATGATCTAATGGACACTTTCTTATCTATTCAAGATAATCATACCCACATAGCACATACTCCTCCATCTACCCATGAGATGCTTTCTTTGGATGGACATGTTGATGATCTTCATTTAAAATAGGATCCCTTTACTCCTGACATTATTACACAAAAAGAGCAAGTTATTGATTCCTATAGTGAAAATAAGTTATCAACATCAGGATCAAATATATCCCAAATTTAAACTGAGGACATTAGGTATGCAGATATCCAACATTATCTGCTCAAAGAAATAAGTTAGACAGAATAGTATAATCAAGAGTTAGCAGAGTGACAAATTGAAACAATGCCATCTCTAGTGGTTATTTATCAGAGAATGCATTCTAAACAAGATCTCTCAGAACATATGGAATCAAAGCATGAAGGTACTACTTCCACAAT